>BDRX01000014.1:0-206408 GCA_003203535.1 Raphidocelis subcapitata
TGGGGGGGGGGGGGGGGGGGGGGGGGGGGGGGGGGGGGGGGGGGGCGTGCTTTCGAGTGTTGGACCGGCGGCGCCCTCTGCAAAGAAAAGACATCTGCAATTCTTCAGAATTCGGTTGCAATGATGCCGCAAAACCGCCACACACCGCCGCAAAACCGCCGCGAACCGCCGCAAAACCGCCCCAAAACGACCCCCACTGCAGGCATAGCGCTGGCCATGCTGCGCAGCGGCGCCGTCGACGCCGTGGTGTGCGTTCAAAGCGACCCCGACGACAGGTGGGCGTTTGAATTTTGAATTTTGGGGGCGTGGGCGCTTTTGAATTGCTGCAAAAGCTCCGACCCCCAACACCCCCACCCGCTCCATCCCCCAAAACGTGGCTCGCCCCCCCCCCCCACGAAACCTCAAACCCCAAAGGCTCAAGCCCTGCCCCCCCATCCCCCAACCCCCAAAAGCGCGGCTCCGCTCCCCCCCAAAACCCCCCAACGCCCCAAACCCCAAAGGCTCAAGCCCCGCCCCGTGGTGGCACGCAGCGAGGCGGACGTTCTGGCGGCCCGCGGCGTGAAGCCCTCGCTGTCGCCAAACCTCGAGGTTGGTAACCTTGAAATGGGGTTAGTGACCTCGAAATGGGGTTACTAACCTTAAAAGAAGGGTTAGCAACCTCGAAAGGGGGGTTTGGGGGGGCTGCGCACCCTTTGTAGGGGTTTTTGGGAGTGGGTGTGCACCGGTTCGGGCCTGGTCGTGCCATGTTTGTCTGTGCTGGCTCGCTGGGCGCCGGGGCGCCGGGGCGCCGGGGCGCCGGGGCGCCGGGCAGCTTTGACGCCGAGGCGCTGGTGCGGGGGGGGGGCTTCAGACCGCCCGGAAGTGTTTTTGGGGTGGGCCCAAGCGGGGCGCGGGTCAAATTTAGGCCCGCGTCAACCCGCCCCCTGCCAGGGCCCGCTTTTTGTTGAGCGTGTTTTTGGTGTGTGTGCGGTGCGCCGGGGCGCCGCGCTGGTGCGGGGGCCTTCAGACCGAGCGGAAGCTCACGGGGATGCGCTGTGCGCTCGTATGCACGCGTCTGGCGGAACAAACGGTCGGCGAGCACCGCCGCAAGGGACGGGGGCCTGTGCGGGCGCGCAAACAGCAGCCACGGCGCGCCGCCGAGGCGGCGGCCGGGCATCGGGTCGGGGGAGGGGGGGGGGCCCGCTTGGGACTGGGGGAGACCGCCCCCATGAATTGTTTGGGAGGGGGCCCCGAGCGGGGCGCGGGTGACGTAGACGTCAGTGTTGACCCGCCCCCTGTCGGGGCCCGCTTTTTGTGTTTCTGTGTGCGTATGCAGCCCATGCCCCGGGGCCCTCACCAAACAAGAGCAATGAAGACAAGACACCCCCGGCCAAACTCACCCCCCCCAAACACAAAGGTTCTGGCGACCGTGGAGGCGCTGGGGCCGGAGGTGAGGCGGCTGCTGTTCATCGGCGTCGGCTGCCAGGTGGGGCTTTTTGGGGGGGATTGGGTTTTGGGTTATCGATTTTTGGGCTTGCCGTTTGGTTTTTTCTGGGGTGGGTGGATTGCTCAAACGCGACAGGCGGGAACGCAGACACGAAAAGCACAGCGAAAAGCCGCAACCGGCACGCCTTTTGGCAAATGATAAACACAAAAACAGGTGCAGGCGCTGCGCGCCGTGGAGCCTTACCTCGGCTTGGAGAAGCTTTACGTTCTGGGGACCAACTGCACGGACAACGGGCCTAGGGAGGGGCTGGCGAAATTCCTGAACGCGGCCAGCAGCCGGCCTGGTGGGTGGGGTGGGGTGGCGGTTGAGAGGGGCGGCTGGGCACGCTTTGGGGGCCGCCGCCGCCGCCGGCTCGAGAGGCCGGTGCAGGGCTGCAGGCCCCACCCTCCAACCAAACCCCAACCTAAGCAAAGCCCCATCAACCGAGTGAAAACCCCCCTCAAACGAATCAAAACACCCAACCCCAAAACACCCTCCGCTCTGCGCTATGAGCTCATCATGCAGGCCTACCCCCCCTAACCAAAACAAGAACCCCAACCAAACACTAACCATAAAACCCCCTACAAAACTCAAAAAACAGCCTCTGCCCTGCACTATGAGTTCATGCAGGACTACCGCGTCCACATCAAACACGACGACGGCAGCTTTGAGTACGTCCCCTACTTTTGCCTGCCAGCAAAGGTGCGTGTTGGGGGGGTAGCTATGGATTTTAGGGATTAGCCAGCGTGCTGGGGCTTGCCTTTGGGAAAGGCACGACGACGGCAGCTTCGGATCGCCAGCCTCAAACCGCCGTGGCTCACGCCCCACCCACCCACCCCCCCGATGACTCACCAATGACCCACCAGGACCTGAATGACGTCATCGCCCCCTCCTGCTACTCGTGCTTCGACTACCCCAACGCGCTGGCAGACCTCGTCGTGAGTCAGCGCCCGGTGGCCGTCCAAACACACTTGCTTTTTGTTGAGGGGGGGAAGGGGCCCTTCCGGGCGACTTCAAGGCAGCCGCGCACCTCTGTGTCTGACCGAAATCAGACACATTTGAAAACAAACCTCCCCTACATTTTGCCACCGCCCGCAATTGACCAAAAACAACCTCCCCAACCGCCCGCAATCGACTAAAACCGTCCCAGGTCGGCTACATGGGCGTGCCCTACCAGGGGGTGGACATGACTAAGCACATGCAGTACGTAACAGTACGCAATGAGGTGGGGTGGGGGTGGGGGCGGTACGCATGCGACAAGGCATGGGAACAGTCAGGGAGGGGGGGCGCGGTGCGCGTACCTGCGGCAGGACATGGGCGAAATGAAAACACCGCGTAACGCCCCGCCGCTCAAACAAACGACGCCGGAACCAGCGCGGCCGGGAGCTGCTGGACGCCCTCCGCGCCGGCGGCGCGCTGGAGACTGCGCCGGCCGAGAGCCGCGGCGACAGGCGGCCGCTCGTCATGCAGGCGCGCTCTTGAAGCGGGCTTTGTCCTTTTATTGTTGCGTTGTGTTTGCGTTTTGCGTTGTGCTTTGTTCAGGGCCCGTTCTGTTTGTTTGGGGCCTGGAGCTCCGGGCCTGAAGCGGGTGCGCTTTGGGGGCTTGAGGGGGGTGCGTTTGCGAGGCGGCGCGGCGCGACGCGGGGGGGGGGGGGGGCGGCTGGGAAGGCCCCATTCATCTGTCCACCAAAGGAGCGGTGATTCAGGAAAGGCTTTGGCAGGGAGGATCGGGTCCGGCGCCCGCAATACCCTTGCCCTTGCGTTTTGGTCCTCAAAGCACATGCCGATGAAACCAAAACACAAGAGCAAGGAAGGCCGGGGCACGAATCGCGCGCCAGACAGATAGAACACCAACCCCGAAACAAGGCGCCAAAAAGACACGAAAAAGCGCCCCCAAAACCGCCCTTCAACCACCAAAAAACGGCTAAAACAATTCGAAATCCCCCCCACAAACGCAGACTGTCATCTCCGACGACCAGGCCAAACTGGGCACCTTCCAGGACCCAGCCCCCCGCTGGCTGGGCAACGTGATCGCCTGGGTCCTCAACCTGGTCGGGCCCAAGGGTCTGGAGTTTGCAAAGTGGGTGCTTCATGGTTTTGTCGTTTTTGTTTAGTTTAGTTTAGTTTTGTTTTGTTTAGTTTTGTATCATTTGTTTTGTTTTGTTTGCTTGTTTGGGGCGGGGGGCGGCGGCGTGCCGAGTTTTGTCGTTTCGGCGCTTTTTGCGCGCCGCCATTGTCCCTCAAAAGCACGTGATTGCGCTGCCATCGCTGCCGCCGCCGCCGCCGCGCCCTGCGCGCCGCCCTGCCGGCGCCGCTGCCCAGCCGCGCAACGCCACCCCCCGCCGTACCGCAGGTACAGCATTGACTACCACTACATTCGCAACTGGCTGTACTGCCAGCGACACATGGGCGCGGAGCGGTGCGGCCCCGGGGCTCGAAACGGGGGCCGCTTTTCCGAAAGCTCGGGGGGGGGGCAGTCATTGGAATAAGTAGCCCGCGCGGCGCCGCCCTTTCTTGGCCCGTGGCGGCCCCTTGTTACTCACAAGCCCCCGCCCATGCCCGCCCCCCACACCCTCCCCCGTACCGCCCCCCCTTTGTACCTGTAGTGCCGACCGCCACGTGCCGCGGTACGCCAAAAAGATAATGGAGCAGTACGACGCGCCAAAGGGGGAGGTGGGGGCCTGGGGGGCTTTTCCCTTTGCTTTCCCCCCTTGCTTTTTTCGGGGGGGGGGGCTGCGGCTCTTTTCCCTTGCGGCGTGTTTGTCTGCTGGTGTTTGCGGCACCGTTGTGGCCTGCGGCTCTGTTTGTTCTTCAAGGTCAAGGTTTGCCTGATCTGGCTGGGTTCCCTTGCCCCAAAGCGACAAAGCAAAAACGTTGGCATTCGACCACCCCCCGCGCCGCCGCGCCAGGTCCGCGCGCGGCTGGCGCTGAAGCCCAAGGCCTAGCCTACGAGGCGGAACCAGCGCCGCCGCCCCCGGCCGGCCGCGCGCCACATTCGGCGCGCTTGCCGCCGCTTTTTCGAGTCGAGCCCCGCGTTTCGAGTGCCTGCGTGCAGCTGCCGCCGGCGGCAGTCGCCTCTTTTTGCGCTCGCCCGTGCTGTTCCTCGCGGGCTTTGCTGGCAATTGCCTGGCGCACCATCCCCACGCCTGCGCGAGGTGGATTCTAAATTGCGAGTAAGATCGATCGTCCCCAATCAGTCGTGGCAATTCAAATGTTTTTGCCTTTGCAGAAGGACGGAGGAATCCAAACCCTCAATGCATTACACTTTTGGGTGCTAACATCTAGTGTTAGCACGCAACAGCCCCCAGCGCGCACCGCGCGGCCGCGCGAGACAGCGGCGGCGGGCGGCCGGTGCGCACGGCAGTGACGGGCCGAGCCAAACAGTGCAGGCGCGGCCCCGCAATTTCGAATCGCAATCGCCCTCCGCGCCGCGCGGCGCGCGACGGGAGCGCAAGGCCGAGTTTTGCGGCGGCTGGAATAAAAATTCGCTGGGTTTCCAATTCAGGGCTCGGGAAACGCCGCGGGCGCGGGGAGGGGGCCGGGCGGCCGCGGCGCGGGGGGGCGGATTCGGTGTCCGCGGCCGCCCCCGGAAAGGCCCCCGCGGGCGCGCGCGCGCGTCTCTTCAAGCTGGGAGGGCCCCTCTTGAAACAGTTCTTGGGCGGATACCTATCCCACCCGGGGCGGCTACAGCCTCTCATCCACCAGTCTCGTCCATTAGTCTCCTCATCTGCCAACGCCTCGAGCGCACTGCCCCCGCGCGCGGACGCCCCCCGAGGCGCCGCTCGCCGCAGGGGGCGGCGACGGGCCCCCGCCTCAAGGGCAGCTTCTCGCCTTGGCTCACTGCGCGCCTCACAGCGCGGCCAGCACCGCCGCCGCCACAGCCGCCGCCGCTACAGCCGCGCCGCCGCGGCCCGCCGCGCCGGCGCCGTTGCCCGCCTTGTTGCGCGCCGCGGCCTGCGCCGCCACCCGCTGCTGCTGCTCCGCCGCCTCCCGCTGCGCCGGCGTCATCCCGGCTGCGGCGCCCGGCGCGCCGCCGGTGCCCGCGCCGAGCGCGGCAGCGGCGGCGGGCGCGGCGGCGGCGCCGGCTGTGGCGCGGCAGTTGACGTTGATTGGCACGGTGGGGGCGTAGATTGTGTTGTCCGCGGGGCAGCCGCGGACGGCAAGCAGGAACTGCATGCCCTGGCTGCAGTGGTTGGCGACCTGTTTTGGGAGGTGCGGATGGCTTCAAATCACAGCAGCCAGCAGGCCAAGTCGAACCCCAGCTGGCGGCGACGCTTCAACCCTTTGACCAACACGGAGCGGCGGCCGGGCGGCTGCGGCGCTGCAATTACTAAACCCAAGCAACCGCGACTCACCGCGTCGCTGATGTAGTAATCGCCGTTTTGGTTGAAGTCAAGAGTCACCAGGCCACGGGGGGCGGCCTGGGTGGTGGGGGAGGGGGAGGAGGGGCGGCCGCGGCGCCGATTCCTTGAGAATTAGTCAAAGGATCAATAGGCTGGGGCCAAGAGGGCGCTCGCTCGCGGCTTGGGGGCCCGAGGCAGGCCTGGGCCCGCGCGGCGCGCGCCGCTGACCCCAGCGGATGAGAAAAGGCGGCATCAGCTTGGCGCGCCAAACGGACTGTGTGATCTGAGTAAATCGATTTGTCATACGCATGATCTGAGTACCGCCGGACCCACCTGGTAGATGTACTGCACGTACTGCTGGTTCTTGAGGGTGTTGGGGCATGTGTCATCGATGTTCAGGACAACTGCGGGAGCGGGGTGGGGGTGCGGCAAGGTGTGGGCAGGAGGGGGGGGGGTGGTGCAGGCGCCCTCGCACGACTCTGCCGGCGACGCCCCAGCCTGTGCCAGCGCAGCAGCTGCCCCCATATTCCCCACCCAAGGCAGCCCAAGGAAAGGCGAGCCAACAGCCCTCAGCCCAAAAGTGGGCCCTGTCAGGGCCCGTTGTTCAAAAGTCAACGCGTCTTGACCCCAGCCCCACCCACCAGAGTGGTCAACGCCAGAGTCCATTGGGCTCCAGCTCAGCTGCAGCACGCCGCCGCAGCACATGACGGCATCTGGGTGCGGGGGGCTGGTCTTCCAGATCAGCTTGGTGGTGTTGCCGGGCTGGATGAGCAGCGGGATGCCCTTTTTGGGGTCGACCGCGGGCGGGCGCGCAACCTGGGCGGCGGCTGCTCGGGGGTTGGTTTGGGGGGAAGGGGCGGGGTGAGGGGGCGCTGGCCGTCGGTTGAATTGCCGCACGCGCTGGGCGGATGACGGCTGCCGCGAGTGTGTATGCGCGGGCTCGCCCCAGTCGGCTGCTGGAGCCGCTGGTTTGCGCGATGCAGCGAGCGCCGGCGGCGCATGTGTCCCCTGTACTGCGGCACCCGCGCACCACCAGCGACCAGCGCCGAGAACGCCAGCAGGACGAACGCCTGTTTGGGGGGCGCGGGGAGAGCGAGGGCGAGAACCATTCGCCAGCGAGGACTGCGACCTGCTGCGGGCCGCTGCCCCCACCCCCGCTGCGGCATCCCGGATGGATCGTAAGAGCAATATGCAAAAATTAGGATCCACCCACCCGGGCCATCGCTGCTGTAGGGTCGGAGGGGCGCCCTGCCGCGGTGGTTTGAACGCGGAGCCGCCTGTGGCGGGCGTACTTATGTTCCAGGTGAGCTTAGAAAATAAACTATGACCTTTTCGAGTACGTATGAACTGTGGGCGCGGCTGCCTTGAATTCCCCAGGTGGCGGTCTGCGGTCTCGCTGCACCGCCGCCGCGCCGCGCTTGCTGCAGGCCGCGTGGTTTGACCTGGTCCGTGGGCCGCACCATTGGCTGGGTCCCAGCAAGCTGAATTCGCTTGTGCACTGCACGCTGTCCACCTTCCGGCACGGAGCATCGTGCAGAGCATGCGCGAGAAATCGCAGCGCATCGTTTGACGCGTCTGGCTGCCCGCCGGCTGCCTGCCGACTCACGGGTCAGTTGGGCGGGGCTCATTGCGGGGCTCATATTATACAATTCCACAGTCCATTCAGTTTGTGGCGATCCAACGACGCCAAGCAGCGAGCTCGCTGGTTTGAGCCATGGCGCGGGGCGTCAGGGCCCCTCGCAGGTGAGTTGATGGCCGAACGGGTGCATAAAGATCCCCGGAAGCGATGTCACCCGCGTCCTTGGCCGCGGGGTGCTGCTGCTGCGACCGCGCCGCCCTGCGACGCCGCTGCCGTGCGCTGCTGCCGCGCCCCATCACGGCCCGCCACCGCTCCCCACGCACGCGTGCACAGCACCGATGACAGCCGGGGGTGCTAGGACCGAGGCCACGGCCGGCACGGCCGGCGCGGGCAATGGCAGCGCGGCGGCGCGGCCAAACGGCCCCGCCGCGCCCGCGCCGGGCGGGCCGGCGCCCGCAGCCGCCGCGCCGCGCCGCAGCTTGGACCTCTTAGGAAGCGACGACGCCGACAGCAATGGCGCCGAGGCCGCAGCGGGCGACGAGGGCGCGCTGTGGGAGCGCTTCCACGGCCGCCGGCAGCAGCAGTCGCGCCAGCTGCTGCGGTCCGTCTCCACGCTGGGCCGCCCCCACAAAGGCCACAGCAGCTGGCTGGCGGGCGTCGGGCACCTGTGAGCGCACGCGCCGCCGCTGCACAGGGTTTGGGGGGCAAAGCCTGAGGCTTGAGCATGGAGCTGCACCCGCCCCGCTTACAACCCAACGCCAACCGCCCTTGAGCGCCCCTGCGCGTGGCCCCCCGCTCAACGCAACCCGCAGCATCTGCGCCACCATCGGCGCCGGCGTTCTGTCCCTGCCCAACGCGGTGGCATGGCTGGGCTACGTGGCAGGCCCCCTCATGATTGTTTTCTGCACAGGCGTGGCCATGGCGTCCGGAGAGGTGCGAACCGGCCACGGCGCCGCCCGCGCCACACTGCCAACGCACCTGGCCCCTACTTGCCCACTTCCCGAAGCAACACCCAAACAACCAACTAACAGATGCTCACGCCCGCCTACCGGGCCAAGGGTCACCGCCGGCCCACGTTCAAGGACGCGGTCTCCGCGCAGCTGGGCCGCCGCCATGCGGCCGCAATCATCAGTTTCCTGTACCTCAAGGTTTGACCGGGGTTTGACCGGGGCTTGGTGTTTGACCGGGGCTGCTCGCTCTTGCTTTGCTACTGTCCTGATGGACCTGCCATTGCTTGTGAACGCTTCAATACCAGAGCATTCCAGCGCCTGTTACGCCCGCAAAGGCCTGCTCAGGCCCATCTCAACAGCCTGCCCTGAGGAGCCTCACATGAGTTACATCTCAAAACCCCAAATCCCCAAACTGAACCCCTGCAGTACTTCCTCATCACTGTGGGTTACACTGTAGTGACGGCAACCGCCATGCAGTACATCGCGCGCTACGCCTGCGACGCGGCCGGCAAGGGGGCCTCCTGCCCCGCCTCGGCCCTCTGGATACACGTGCTCATCTTCAGCGCGGTGCAGGTGGGGGCGCGGCCGCGGGGTGACGGCGGGGCTTTCAGTCCAGATGGCTCTCTGCCTGCTGTGCGTGCGTGCACTTTGTCCACTCTGTTGAGCCGCCGCGGGCTCGCGAAGCCAGCCGTGCCATTGCGGCACGGGGGCAACCGCAGCTGCGAGCTGAGCCGACCCTCCAACCCCTCAACAACCGCCTAAACCCCAAACCCCCAACCCCCAGCTGCTGCTGTCTCAGCTGCCAAACCTGGAGTCCGTCGCGGGCGCCTCTGCCGTCGGCGCGCTCATGTCGCTGCTCTACACGGGCATTGCGGCCGCCCTCGCCTTTGCCTTGGTCGGCCGCGGCCGCGGCTCGCCGCTGGGGCGGCCTGGGGCCTCGCCCTTTGACAAGACCATGGGAGTGTTCAACGCTCTCGGCTCCATCCTATTCTTAAATGGCACGCCCATGCTTACCATAGATGTGAGCAAGCCCAGCAAAAGTATTAACAGACGCCCCGTGCTGCGGCCGCGCACACCCTGAGGCGGCACGGGGCCTGGGCGTGTGGGACCTGCATTGGGGGCGCTCGTTTCTGTTGTCGCCTGGCAGCCCCCCTGACGCCATCCAATGATGTTTCCTCGCAACGCACCCTCAACGCGCGCAGATCCAGCACACCATGAAGGAGCCGCCGCCCAGCGAGATCACCATGCGCAAGGTGCGGCGCGGCAGTCCGGTGGCTCGCAAGGCAATCCACTCGCTCCTGCGGCAGCACAGCAACCGACACGCTGCCCCTCTCACGTCCGCGCCCTCGCACCGCTCCCCCAAAAGGTGGTGCGCACCGCCTTCAGCGTTTCCATGCTCCTTTACCTGGCCGCCGGCACCGCGGGCTACATCGCAATCGGGGACGGCGTGGGCACGGACATCCTGGTCGAGTTTGAGAACGAGCCGCAGATTCCAGAGGTGGTGCCCCTGATAGCAAACGTCGCAATCATCGTGCACTTTTTCCCGGCGTACCAGGTGCGGCCCTGGGACGCATGCAAACTGCATGTGCGGCTGCAGCGCTTGCATGCACGCGATCGCATGCGATCGCATGTGCGCGCATGCGTGCGCATGCAAAAACGCCCGGGAGCACAGTCTCCCGCCCGCCCGTCACCCCAAAAAGGTCTTCGCGCAGCCGCTGTTTGTTGTGCTGGAGCAGGCGCTGCTGCGCATGCTGCCGGCCCGCATGAGGGAGCGGCTGGCGATAGGCAGCTTTGACTGGTCCGTGCGCCTCGTGTACCGGTGAGGCGGCAGCCTTTCGCGGTGGCGGCATGCGATGCGCCGCATGGGCTGCATGGGAGGTTCCGCGTCCCGCCATGGGCTGCGCGGCATGCTGCATGCAGCATGCAGTGTGCGCGCTGACAACGCGCCAACGCCGGTCCCGCCCCCTCACGTCGCAGGAGCCTCTACGTCTGCATCACGGCCGTTCTGGCCGCGTGCCTGCCCTTCTTCGGCGCCATCAGCGGCCTGATCGGCGCGCTCGCGTTCTGGCCCACCGTCGTGCTGGCGCCGGTGCGGGTCCGGCCTCGCTGCCGAGGCGCCCTGCAGCTGCGCCTGTCTCAACAGATGGGTGCACGCGCCACAGCGCCTTGCTGTGCACTTCAGCGCCGCGCCAGTGACCACGACACCGGTCAAAACCCAGGTCAAACACAGTTTTCTAAAGCGCAACCTCCCAAAACCGCCCGACAAACCCCCAACCCCCAGATCATGATGTACCTCCAGATCAGGAAGCCCCCCAAAGCCCATGTCCTCGCGCTGCAGGCGCTGCTGTGGGCCATGCTGGCTGTTTCCGCCTGCGCCCTCGTGGGGTCGTTCTACTCGTTTGTGCAGTCGGCGCGCAACTTCAAGCCCTTTGGCGGCGGCGCGCACCGCCCGCACTGAACGCCGCGGCGCGTGCCTGTGCCGCGTCGCGGGCCCGCCAAGGGGCCCGAGTATTTACATCCCGCCGCAGCGTTTGCGGCCGGTGAATCGCCGCCGCCCTCGGCTCGGCGCGACGCATTTTTGGGGTGTCCCCTTTACGAATCCAGGCGCTCGACCCTGCGGAACAACCTGGAAATGCCTTGCAAAAGCGAGGGCGAGGTTTGCCTGGCAAGGATTGGTGTAAGGCGGCCGCACAGTTCGCCGTGGTCAGCGGACAGTCGCAGGGCGGCACTCCGCGGCGGCACTTGAATCGCTGCGTCGGCGGCGGCCGCAGTTTGCCAGGCGCCGCGCAAAGCGCTGCGGCCTTCAGACAGGTGCCCCCATTGCCTGGGAAATATCAGAGCGGGAGAGCGCGGCGTACATTCGTCGCGGAGGCCAGCCACAGGGCTGTAGGCGGGCCGAAGAGCGCCCGCGCTTTGCAGAATGCGACCGTATAACTGCTGTCGTGGCGTGGGTATCGCGGCGCCTCGCTGCGTGCCCGCGCCGGTCAGGGGCGCCGGCCGCAGGTGCGTCGCCACGGCGGCGGCCGCTGCCCGTGCCGGCGGCGGCACTCGCGCCTCTGGACAGCAGACGCAGCAGCAGCAGCAGCAGCGCGACGCTGGCGGCGAAGGCGAGGGCAGGGGCAGCAGAAGCGACAGCAGAAGCAGGGGCAGGGGCAGCAGCGGCGGCGGCAGAGGACGCAGCAGCAGCGGCGGCCGCGGCGGCGGCCGCGGCGGCGGCGGCAGGGGCGACGGCGGACGGGGCCGCGGCGGCAGGTCCGACCGCGGCCGGGGACGCGGCGGCGGCAGCAGGGCCGACGGCGGCAGGGGCAGGCCCGCGGACCGCCCGCCGCCGGCGGAGCCCACCGAACAGCAGCTGCGCAGCGGCTTCTGGCGGATGTACGGCGTCAAAGTGCCGGCTGAGATCGACCCCGGAAAGGTCCGCTTCCGGCCAGCGGTTTCTGCTGTGTTAGTAATGCTGTGCTTAGTCATGGCAATCTCTGTTTTTGGCTTTTGGCTTCGCAGCCGACTGACCGAGCAGCCAGCTGTTTGACCACCCCTTCCCCACACAAACGCGCACCCCCCACAACCCCCCAAAACCTAAAGCAAAAACCCCAAAACCATGCGTGCAGGATGACCTCACCGTCCACGACGCCCTGCGCTACGCGTGCGCGCGGCGGCTGGCCTGCCAGGGCCGCCTGCCGCTCGAGGCGCTCACCCTGGTGAGCGCGGGCGGGTGACGAGCCCGGGCTCGCCGCCGCCGGCCGCTGGGCTTGTTGCCGGGGCGGCGGCTAAGCTGTCTGTGGGGCTGCGGGACCCAAAACCTAAAAAGCCCTTCGGGAGCTGGTGGCTCCCAATTCCCGCCAGCTCCCGTTGTCTGCCTGGCCTGCCCCGCAGCCTCGGCCCGAAAAACGCCCCCCCTCCACCGACCGGCAATAGGTGCGCAAGTCCTTCGACGCGCGCCGCGGCGGGCCCAAAATGTGGGCTTATGTGGTGGACTGCGACAGCGCCGAGGCGGTGCGCGCGGGCGCCGCGGGCCTTGGGGAGCGGCCGGGGCTGCTTGAGTGGTGAGGGGGCGGGCGGTTGGGGGTTCAGTTGGGCGTTTCGGGGTGCGGGTGGGGGTGGGGGCGGCCTCCAAGGCGGCCGCGCGCGCGGCCCCGTGTGTGCGCGCGCGCTGGCGCGGCCTGCATTGGCGGGGGCGCGTTGGGTGGCATGGAGCCCGCCAGTGGCAAAATCCCTTCACGTTTCCCCCCGCGCGGGGGCCTGCCCGAGGCTGATTGCAACTTGCCGGGCCACGCCTGCCCCGCCCCCCGCAAACGCGCCGCCGCCCCTTTCCCCGGCCAGGCTGCCGCCGGGCTACTTTTCACCCGCCATCGCCGCCAGTGACGCCGCCGGCGGCGAGCCGCATTACATCACCCCCGCCGTCACCGGCCCCGCCGCCGCCGCCCCGGGCGCGGGCGCAAAAGCCGCGCCCGCCGGCGGCGCCGCCGCGGCCGGCGCGGCCGGCGGCGGCCGCCGCCCGCTGTTCGCCTCCGCCGCCGGCGCCGGCGCGGCCGGCGCCGGCGAGGCGGCCGGCCGCCGGCCGCTGTCCGCCGCCGCGCGCGAGCCGGTCGTCGTCGTCGGCGCCGGCCCCGCCGGCCTCTTCGCCGCGCTCGCCGCGGCCGAGGCCGGCCTGCCGGTGACGCTGATAGAGAGGGGCCAGCCCGTGGAGCAGCGGGGAAGGGACATCGGCGCGCTGTTCGTGCGGGGGCGGCTGAACCCCGACAGCAACCTCTGCTACGGTGCGGCGGCGGCGGCGGCGGCCGCGGGCGGGGGGGCGCTTTTTGGGGGCGGCGCGCGCATTTTGGTCGCGCGCCGAGGTGTCTATTTGGGTGGTGCATGGGCGCACGCGCGCGCACTGCACGCTTCAAAGGGGGCCAGAGTTCACGATGCGATGAAGCACCGGCCCAAAAAGCGGAAACACCCTAAACCGCGGGGAAAAAACCCGCCCGAAACCGCCGCAGGCGAGGGCGGCGCGGGCACCTGGAGCGACGGCAAGCTGACCACCCGCATCGGCCGCAACAGCGACCCAGTGCGCCGCGTGCTGGGCACGCTGCACGCGCTGGGCGCGCCGGACGTGAGCTGCCGCCGCCGCCGCTCTTATTTCGGCTGGGGTTTTGGGGTTTGGGTTTGGCTGGAGGTTGGGGTTGGGGTCGCAGGGACGCGGCACTGCTTGCGTGCACAGTGCTGTCAAAGCCCCAAACCCCAATCCCCAATCCCCAGAGCCCTGAAACCTTAGGCCCCCAACCCCATCGCCCTGAAACCCCAAGCCCTCAAAACCCCTCTGCAGTGCGTGCTGCTGTCTGGCAAGCCCCACGTTGGCACAGACAACCTGGTGCGCGTGCTCAAGGCCTTCAGGGCGCACCTGCAGGTGCGCGCATAGTTTGACCGGAGTTTGACCGGCGTTTGACCGGTGCTTTGACCGCTGCGTCGCGTTTCGGTGTGTTGGCTTCATTGGACCAATGCAGCACAATGGGCCGTTGCTGATTCAACCCACCCCACATCCCCAACCCCCAAACCCCAAACACCCCTCACACCCCAAACCCTAAACACCAAAGCACCTAAACCCCCCAAAACAAGGCGCTGGGCGTGACCATCCGCTTTGGCTGCAGCGTCAAAGACCTTGTCGTGGAAAACGGACGGGCGGCGGGGGTGGTGCTTTCGGGTGAGCGGTTTCGGCGGTTTCGGTGCGGTTTCCAAACCTGTGCACAGAAACATCGCTGCGCGAAGCGGCAGCGAGCCCCCAATACGGCAGCTGTACGTGTGCTGACCCAAACCGCAAACCGCTAACCGCAAAACCCAACCCCCAACCCCCAAACCCCAAACCCCAAACCCCCAACCCCCAACCCCCAACCCCCAACCCCCAAACCCCAAACCCAGACGGCGACACCGTGCGCGGCGCCGCGGTCGTTTTTGCGCCCGGCCACTCCGCGCGGCCGCTGTACACCGCCTTAGCCTCCCGCGGCGTCGCCATGACCGCCAAGCCCTTTGCCCTGGGGTTCAGGATAGAGCACCCGCAGGCGTGGCTCGACGCCGCGCAGTACGGGGAGCGGGATGCGCAGGGGGTGGGTTGCTTTTTTGGGCCGTTGGTTTTTGAATTTGGTGCTTTTTCGCCCGTTTGAATCTGCTGTGCTATAGGGAGAGCCCCGTACTGCTGCTTTCATGTGGCGTTGGGGGATTTTAAAGTAAGAAGAGTGCTGCTCCATTGCCCGTGCTTCAGAGTTTCAGTTCAGGTAGGAATACGCTCCCTCCCCCCCAAAAAACCAACACAACCCCAACCGCCCGGCGCCAGGTCATGCGCGGCAAGGGGAAGCTGCCCGTCGCTGACTACACCCTCGCCACCAACATACTGGACGGACTGGGCGGCGGCAGTCCAAGGGGCAAAGCCGGCAGCCCGGGGGGCAAGGCCGGCAGTCCGGGGCGCTCTGGCGGCAGCCAGGAGGGGGCTGGGGGCAGTCCGCTCACCGGCGGCTGCTGCGAGGACGCCGGCGGCGGCGCCGAGAGCAGCGGCGGCGGCAGCGGCGGCGGCGGCGGCGGCGGCGGCGGCGGCGGCGGCGGCGCGGAGGGCGTGGTGGTGGCGGGCGGCGAGGGCGGGCGGGGCGTGTACTCATTCTGCATGTGCCCAGGTGGGGGCATTGGTGGTTTTTTTATGGGAGGGGTTCTGCTTTTTCTTTGCTGCGGCCTCGCTCTGCCTTGCCTTGTTTCAGCGCTTGGTATAGCAGCTTGGGAGGCGCCGACAACGACGGTCCGGGATCTGAGATCTCAGGCAGAGAAAAAACCCATCTGAAAAATCCTGACAACCCCACCCCCACGCAAACACCGAAACGGCGAACCGCGTGCAGGCGGCCAGATCGTCCCCACCAGCACCAGCGAGGAGGAGCTTTGCATCAACGGGATGAGCTTCAGGTTGGGAGGGGAGGGGTTGTATGGATTATATATGGGTTACTTGTTTTAAACCGGAAAACACTGTACTGAAAAACTGCGATGCATGCATGCACAACCGCGCCTCTCCTCCCAAATCCCCCCGCCCCTGCCCCCCTTTCAAACCCAAATGAAGCCCTAAACCCTAAACCCTAAACCCTAAACCCTAAACCCCGCCGCAGCAAGCGCAACTCCCCCTGGGCCAACTCGGCCCTGGTGGTGGCCGTCGCCCCCCGCGAGTGGGCGCACCTGGAGGCGGCGCACGGCCCGCTGGCGGGGGTGGCGCTGCAGGTGACGGCGGGGCTTTGTTTGTTTTGGGGGGGGACTGAAGGGCAAGCTACGGGGCACACACAACCGAAAGCCGATAACTGACAACAGACAACCGAAAAATGAAAACCCTAAACCCTAAACCCTAAACCCTAACCCCCAAAGGTGGAGATGGAGCGGGAGGGGGCGGCGCGCGGCGGCGGCGGCCTGGTGGCCCCCGTGCAGCGTGTGGATGACTTTTTGGAGGGTGGGTCCGTTTCAAATTCGAATTCGAATCCGAAGTTGAAATTGAAATTGAAATTGAATTTGATCTTAAACGGTTTCGAATTGGAAAAAGGGGCCTTCAAAGGCTGTTTGCAAAAGGCAGACCCCCCCAAAAGCAAGCACGTTTTTGCGCCCAACCGCCCGCCCCGACCGCCCCCGCCCCCGCCGCCGCCGCCGCCAAAACGCGCCGCCACAGGCCGCGTCTCGTCGCCCGACCGGCTGCCGTCGAGCTCCTACCGCCTCGGCATCCGCCCCGCGCCCCTCCACGACCTGTACCCTCCCCCCCTCTCCGCCGCGCTCGCCGCCGCGCTGCCCGCGTTTGACCGGCGGCTGCCGGGCTTTGCCTCGGGAGGATCTGGGCTGCTGCACGGCGTGGAGACGAGGACCAGCGCGCCCGTGCGGGTGGAGCGGCGGCCGGGCGACTGCTGCAGGTGGGTGGCTGGGGGTTTCCGCGTTTGCGCCTGCGCGCTTGCGGGCGGTTGAGCCAGCTGTTTGCTTTCGGCGGTTGGCTGGTGATGTTTGTGTGTGTGGGTTCAGCTTTCACCAGCGTGTTTGTCGTGTTTCGTGCCACCCAAATCCCGAGGGCCCAGGCTGGGGCCGACCCCCCAAACCGAACTAAAACGCCCGCAAAACGAAACACAAACCCCCCGCCTCCCCAGCGTGTCTATGGAAGGCCTCTTCCCCTGCGGCGAGGGCGCCGGCCACGCGGGCGGCATCGTTTCGGCGGCGGTGGACGGGCTGAGGGTGGGGGAGGCGGTGGTGGCGGAGCTGACCGGCGTGGCCCTGGGGCTGGGGTTCTGAGGCTCAGAAAGCCTGCGGCTTTGGGCTTTGGGATTTCTTAGATCCCTGCCTTTCATTCATGGGCCTGAACAGGCCTGCCCCTGGTGCAACACCGCCGAATGGCCCTGGGGCCGGGGTTCTGAGGCTTTGGGCTTTGGGGTTCCCAGATCCCCGCCTTGCATCACTGGCACCCCAACCTTGGCTATCCTGGTTGGGGGGCCTGCGACTACTGGTGTAACACTCACGAAGTCCACACGGAGTGAATGGCCCCGGGGCTGGGGTTCTGAGGCTTTGGGGGTTTCCCAGGGCTGTGCGCCTCCGCCCCCCCCCTGCCCCCTTGCCCCCTGTCCCCCCGCTCCCCGGGCTTCCTGCCCCGCGAATGCCCCCTCGGCCTGCCCTGCGGCGCTGAGTCGGTGCGGGGCCGCAATTACACAAAAAGGGGGCAGCGGGCCGAAATGACGGATAGCGCGCACAAAACGCAGACACGCGATGATTCAACACCTGGCAAAGGCGGTGCCGCCGCCAAACGGTTTGGGGGTTTTGGCGTCGGGTGGCCGGCCGCAGTTTTTTTCGCCCTTTTTTTGCTGCAGCGCCGCGCGCGCCGGCGGCCGGGGAGCGGGGGGGGGGAGGGCTCGCACCCGGTTGGGGCCGGCGTGCGCGGCGCTGGCGCTGGCGAGGCTTTTTGGTTGCATGCTTTGGGCTGCTCAGGTCGCGCGCGCGCGCGCGCGCGGGGGAGAGAGTGTGTGTGGGTTTGCAGGGGCGGGCGCGCATTGAGCGGTGGCCTTCCAAGGGCCTGGCGGGAGCCGCAGTGCGGGCAAAAAGCGCGGCGGCGGGCGCGGTGGGTCGGGCCGCTGGGGTGTAGAAAACGTAAGAGCTTTGTGCGGGGGATGTGGTGCGAGGGCGCCGCGGCAGGGCCGAGCCGCGGCGGGGGGGCGTTTCCTAGGGGGGGGGGTTTCTGAAGGCCGGCCAAGCCTCGGGTTAACAGATGCGAGGCTTCGGCAGCGGCTAGTGCGAAGAGGGGGCGGCCGCAGCCGCGCCCGGGGCTTTGCCCGGGCTTGGCGCACCGGCGGACGGTGGGGGGGCCTTCGCGCGCGGACAGTCCGGCGCGCGAGCGGGCGGGCGGGCGGGCGGTCCGTCCCCCGCCGCGGCGCGGC
Source organism: Raphidocelis subcapitata (assembly GCA_003203535.1). NCBI lineage: Eukaryota > Viridiplantae > Chlorophyta > Chlorophyceae > Sphaeropleales > Selenastraceae > Raphidocelis > Raphidocelis subcapitata. The sequence goes on from BDRX01000014.1 coordinate 17,739, forward strand.
GGCCCGCGGGCGGGCCGCGCGCGCGCGGGCCGCGCGCGCGCGCGCACAAGTGCATGGGGAAAGGGCATAATCATAGGATCGCGCCGCCTCGGGATTTTCCGAAGACCCATCCCGCCCCGAGACGCGCGCGCGGAAAAGTGCAGAGGAGAAGGCTGGCTTTTTTGGGTGGGTGAGTGCTGAGCGAGCATGTGTGTACGAGTGTGTGTGATTTGCGCATGTGTGTGTGTGTGCATGTGCTTGATCTGGAACGCGCATCGGCGGAAGGCCGGCCCCGGGGGCCGGCCGCAACGGGTGACTCGGGGCGGGTGACTAATCGCGGGCGACTCAGCGCGGCGGAGCTCGGGGGGAGGGGCAGCGACTCATCACGGAAAAGGGGCACCCACCGCGCCCCGCGCGGGGCGGGGCGCGGGGGGCGCGCAACGGCGAATGATGCGGGCAGGGGCGCCCCCGCAGGGGCTTGCCCCCCGAAACGGTATGTGCCGCGTTTGGCCGCGCGGCCGGCCGCCGGCCGCCGCCGCAGCACGCGAGGAGGCGCGGCGGCCAGGGGCCAGGGGCGGGGCGGCGCGGGGGGCGGGGTCCCGAGGCGCCGATGCACATCAGAACTGCGGCGCGAGGCGCGGCGCCGGGGGGCGCGCAGCGCGGCGGCGAGCAGCCCCGCCCACCTGCTGCAGCGCCGAGCCATCGTCCAGCGTCAGCGTGTTTTGCAGAACCGCCCAGGTGTCGCTCAGCGACCTGGCGAGGGGGGCGGTGTCGTCTTTGTGAGCGGGGTGTGCCAAGCCCTGCGAGGGCGGAGGGGCTCCCAGGCCCGCTCCAGGGGGCTCTCTGCACGCACCTTCTGTGCCTGGCGCCCTCCATGGCGGCGATAGGGCCTGGGCCGAGCAGCAGCCCGCCTCTCGGGGTCGTGTGCGCGGGTCTCGCGCAGCTAGCGCGTCATCTGAGGGCAGGAGGGTCTGTCAAGGATGGCGGAACTCTCGCTTTGCGCTGCCTGCCGCGGGGGGGCGGGCAGCGGGTCCGGAAGCCTTTTTTTGCTTGGGAACGCGGGAGCTGGGCGCAGCAGGCACGGGGCTAGGGCGTGAAATATGGCATTGAATGCGGGGCCCGAGCGGTTTCAAGGTGGGGCCCGCCCAGAGCCCGCCGACCCAGGCCGCGCGCGCCGAGCCCAGGCCGAGCCCGCCGCGCAGCTCCCGCCCCCGCCGGGCCCGCCGATTGGCCAGGGGCCGCACCCGCACCCGCCAATGCCGGATCCGTGCGGGGCTGGCTGGGGGAAGGGGGGGGCCCAGCTCCTCGCCGCAGGCGGCGACGGTCGGTCCAGCTTCCATTTGCGTGTTTGACCGGCGCGCGCGACAAGCGCAACCGGCCGGCTCACCTGCCCGCTGCTGCGTGCGGACTTTGCCATTCCAAGGCGCAGATCGCGGTGAACACCCCATTGAACGCGCGCGCCATCCGCGCTCCCAACGGATCGGCCGCGAGGCGCCGGCAGGCGCCGGCGACGACTGTGCTGACCGACTGCGCCCGAGGCGACGGGCGGCCGATCGCTGCCTTCCGGGGGGACGGGCGCACGCACGCCGTCTCGTTGGCAGTGGGGTCGTGCTGGCCATCCGCAATGTCGCCGCTGGTCTGGCGGCGGCAGCGGCTGCCTCGGTGCCGCAGCGCCGCAGCTGCCGCTTCTGCCGATGCCGAACGAGGCGCGGGTGGAGGCGCGATTGGTTTCGCAATCGATTCTACGGTGGTTATAGGCCCGCAGCGTCGTCCCCCTGCCCCCCCAGATCAGAGGCCGTGCGCGGCCGCGTCCTTTGCCGCGAGAGGTGAGGACGGAGCGGCCGGGTTGTGGCAGGATGAACGGTCGCCGCCGCTGCGCCTCCGCCACTGCCGTCGCCGCCGCCGCCGCCGCCGCTGCTCCGCCGCTGCCGTCGCCGCCGCCTGGATGCGCTCGCGCCAAGGGCCGCTGCCCGCGCCGCGCCAACAGCGCGCACGCCCCGCAAACGCCCCGCAAGCGCGCACGCAGCCATGCAGCTTTCGCTGTACGACGGGGAGCGGCTGAGGGCGCAGCAGCGCGCCGACGACGTGGGCGACGGCGCCGCCACGCTTGGCGAGCTGCTGGCGCGCCTGGACCCGTCGGGGGCGGCGGCCGCGGGGAGCGGCGCGGACTGCGAGGTGCGGCGGCCGGCCGCGGCAGGCAGCCGCGGGGCAAAGGGTTCCAGCCGCCGGGCTGTCGGGCCTCTATCTGCTGAACTAACTGACAACACGCCGCGTTCTGAAGCGCCCCACCCCCCTCGGCTTGAAATGCAACGCCAACCCGACCCCGCAGGTGAGCGTGCTGGAAAAGTCCGGCCTGTGGCGCACCCTCGGCGGCGCGTCGCTGCAGCAGACGCTGTCCGCCGCCGGCGCCGCCCCCGGCGCCGCCGACGCGCTGCGCTTCCGCCTGCGCCCGCCGCAGCGCCGCGGCCAGGCCGGCGGCGCGGCGGCGCGGCGGCGGCGGGCGGCGAGGACGGCGGCGCGGTGGGTGGTCGCCGCGGTCAAAGCCGTGCTCGTGCTCGAGGCGGTCGGCTGGGGGATGCAGCTGCTGGGGGGCCGGCGCGGCGGCGCGCGGCGGCGGCGGCGGGAGGGCGACGACGACAGCGGCACCGACCCCGCTGACCTCCTGATGAGCTACCTAAGCGGCGCGGCAGGTGGGCGGGGGGAGGAGGAGGAGGAGGAGGAGGAGGAGGAGGAGGGGGGGGAGGAGGGCGCGCCCCGGGGGGGGGGGGGGAGGAGGAGGGGGGGGGGGAGGAGGGCGCGCCCCGCCCGTAAACCCACGAGCGCACCACGCGCGGCCCGGCCGAGGCTTCTGCGGCTTCGCTCCCGCGCCGCACGCAGCCCGCTGCGGCGCGCCCGGCCCGGCCTGCGCCCACCCACCCCACCCCGCGCCCACCAACCCCCCGCGCACCCCGCCGCCCCGGACCCGCGCCCACCCAACCCCCCGCCCGCCCCGCCGCCCCGCCCCCCGCGCGCAGGCGAGGAGGCGCTCGCGCGCCTGGGCACCGAGGCCATGGCCGACGCGGTCGACGCGCTGGGCACCAGCGATTACGAGGAGCTGGGGGTCGAGGACGGCGGCGTGGAGCTGAGGGGCGCCGTCGAGGACCTGATCGCGGAGAGGCGGGCGAGAAAGGAGGGCGGCGCCGCGCCCGGCGGCCCGGGCGGCGGCTCGGGCGCCGCGGGCGCGCCGCCCCGGCGGGGCGCCGCGCCGCTGGGCGAGAGCGGCCGGCCGGTGATCCGGCGCGCCGCGTGGAAGCGGCCGGCGGAGCCCGAGGGGGGCGCGGGCGCCGACGGGGCGGGGGACGGCAAGTGAGAGGCGCGCGTTCTGTTACTTTCGAGGTCAAGAGTGGTGTCGTGTCTTGTCAGCGCCGGCCAGGGTTTGGGATGGTGGCGCGTCGGTGCGGGGGCGGTCATTTGGGGGTTGCCAATGTCATTCTGCGATGCGAGGCGCCGTGCCGTCTGCAGCCTCGAGGAAGCGCTGCGAAAGGAAAGCAGAGGCGGGGTCCGGGGGCCGCAAAAAGGCCGCGGTGGGGCTGCAAACCGAAGCGCATGCAGTCATGCACATGGGACAACTGCAAATGCACGGGGTGGTGTGCTTGCTAAGCGTGCAGCCGGGGCTGGCACATCGCGCAAAAAAGGAAGGAGGGGGTGGGGTCGACGACTGTGCCTTGAGGCGAGACGAGGCCGGGGGGGCCCGTAAAAAAGGGGCTGCGCGCGCGAGGGCGTCTGGGGTGGGGTGTCTGGACAGTTCTGAGCATGAACACCTGCGGATGCCGGCTCGCCAGCTACTGCGGCCACAAACCTGCCTTTGAAAACGCCTGACAGCGCTGATCGCGCCAAAAAAGTGCGGGGGGTGCGCTGCGCTTTGGGGGCCGCGCGGCGCGCACGTGCACGCCGGGGCAATCTTGCTTTGGGCACAAGACAAGGCACAAGTTTTCCTGACCACAGTGCAAATACCCTAGTGCGGCGGCGCCTCGATCACTGCGCCTGCCTGCGTCCTGCGCCCTGCTGCTGTGACTGTGGCTGTGGCTCTGTAGCTGTGGCTCCGTGTGCCTCTCGGGACACAAGCGCGCTGCGGCGGCCTCTGCCTGCATGCTCCGCCTGGCGGAGGTGCTGTGGTGCTGCTTATTGGCTTTGGGAAGGCCGCGCCTCCATATGTATGCCTGGCCTGACGATCACATGATCAGGCCGACGCCCAGCTGGGGGTGAAGGACCGCGCCCGGGCCAGGCAGCCACAGCTGCGCCGGGGCGGCGCGATACTGCGGCAGCGGCGCCGCGGCAGGGCTGGGGCCGTAGCCGCCGCCGGCCGCGGCGCCCTGGAGGTGGAGCTGGGGCTGCAGCTGGGGGTCAACCAGGCCCGGGGGCTGCAGCAGGACCGGGGCGCCGCCGCCGATCGGGGCGACCGCGCCCCACTGAAGGCCCTGCTGCAGCGCGGCGGCCTGCAGCTGCAGCCCCGACGGCGGCGCCAGGCCCGCGCCGGCGTCCAGGCCCGCGGCGCCCAGGCCCATAACGCCCGGGCCGGCGCCGCCGGGGCCGGAGAAGGCGAGGCCAGCGGTGCCGAGGCTGAGGCCGCCGAGCTGCATTGGGAGGTTGAACGGCGGCGCCGAAGCGGCGGCGCCCCCCGCCGCTCCGGCGGGGAGTGTGATGGGGCCCGCGTCGCGCGCCGCCCCCAGCCGCGGCGCGGCCCCGCCCCGGGGCTCTGCGCCGCGCCGCCTGCCGGCGGCGCCCGCCTCCAGGTGCCAGAGCATCTTGGCGACCATCGAGGCCGCGCCCTCGCCGCCCTCGCGCCGGCGCCGGAACGCGTCGCGCCGCGCCTCCGACAGCGCCGGCAGCAGCGCGTCGATTACGTGGTCGACCGCCCTGCAGCGGATCGGGATGGCGCGCAGGGCCATGTGGCAGGCGGGGCACTTGGGGCTGCAGATCAGGCGGTCGCTGAGGCAGGCGCCGCAGAACAGGTGGCCGCATGCGAGGACGAGGGCGCCCGCAGCCAGGTCGTTGCAGAGGCTGCAGCACAGGTGCGGCGTGAGCTCGTCCACGCAGACGCGCGGGCCCATGGCGCCGTCGCTGCAGTCGGAGGCGCTGCAGTCGGGCTGCGGCGGGAGGAGCGGCACGCCGCAGCGCGGAGATTGAGCTTTGAACCCCCTTGTGGACGGGATGGAGGCCGGGGGGCGCTTGCCACTTGATCTGCGCACGCGCCAAAGCCGCCCCGGTCGCCAGCGGCTCGAGCGAGCTCTGGGTGCGCCCCAATCCGCACCTGGAAGGAGATTCCAGACGCCATGGCGAGGGACAGGGCCTGGGCCGAGCCTCAGAGGGACAACGCCGGCGCCGCGGGGCCGCTGGACGGCAGGAACGGCGGTTCAGAGGGATGGGATCTGTGCTAATCTGATCAAAACGGTGCGTATGGGCGAACGCGCCGATGCTTTGACCCCTCTGCGCCGCCGCGCCCCCCCTGCTGCCCGAGACGACCCGCCGGCTCTGGTCTGATTTACACGCGCCAGTCGTCCCAGCCGCGCGCGGCCTAGGCCTTGTAGCCGCGGGACGCGCGGCGACCGCGCGCGCGCTCGAACTTCCGGCCCTTGCTGCGCACGTAGGGCTTGGTCGACGAGTGCGGCACGCCGGGCGCGGGGCCAAAGTGCTTGACGGCCTCGCGGTTGTTCTTGGGGCCGCGCAGCAGCACGCAGTCCTTGCCCGTGGGCCGCTCCAGCGCGAGCTGGTCAAACGTGAGGCACTCGCCGCCGGCCTTGGCGATGCGGGCGCGCGCGGTCTCGGTGAAGCGCAGCGCGCAGACGCGAAGCTTGGGCACCTCGTGCAGGCGCACGTCGTCCGTAACGGTGCCGACCAGCACGGCCACCTTGTCGGCCTGGGGGGGGGGGTGGGGTGGGGTGGGGGTTGGGGGTGGGGTTGGGGTGTGGGCGGGGGGTTGGGTGTGCCGGGTTTGGGGGGCAGGGGGCGAGGGGGTGTGCCGGCGTTGGGGGGAGGGGGGGGGGGGGGGCGGGGGATGGGGCGGCGAGCGGAGTGGCAGCAGCAGCAGCAGCAGCAGCAGCAGCAGCAGCTGCAGCAGGAGCAGCAGGAGGAGGAGGAGGAGGAGCAAGAGGAGCAGCAGGGGCCGCTGCAAGCGGTTGGGGCGGCGGCACGTCTGTTACTCTTTTTGGGAGGTGGCCTGGTGCTGGCTGTTTTGGGGGGTGGGGCGCCTGGTTTCTCAAGGCACCGCCCTCCTTTTTCCCCAACCCCCCAGGCCTCCTCTTTTTCTCCACCTACACCCTGCTGGTTCTGTTTTGGGCCGAGATCTACCACCAGGCGCGCAGCATGCCGACGGGGTCGCTGCGGCCGGCCTTTATTTTCGCCAACGCGCTGGTCTACGCGGTGCAGGTGGGGGGCGGCGGCGGGAGGGGGGGACTGTCGGGGGTTTTGGGGGGGTGGGGCTCTTGCGCGACCGGAGTGGCAGCCACGATGTGCAGAGCCAGGGCCAGGGTTTGCAGGGCCGAGGGCGCGCTCTTTGGCTTCGGCAGGGGGAGCGAAAGACCGCCAGCCCACCACATACGCGCACCCGACAGCCCCCCCCCCCAAGAAAAACGGCCCCCAAACTCCCCCCGCCCCACCGCCAACCCCCAGGCCGGGCTGTGGACGTACGAGACCATGGCGGCCAGCCCCACCCAGGCGCGCGCCTCCCACCTCCTGTCCGCCGGCTTCCTGGCCGCCGTGTCGCTGGCCGCCGCGGTGGGCTTCCTGCTGTACGGCGGCCGCCTGTTCCTGATGCTGCAGCGCTTCCCCATTGAGAGCCGGGGCCGCAAGAAGAAGCTGCGGGAGGTGGGGATGGTGACCACCATCTGCGCCGCGTGCTTCACGATCAGGTGGGGGGGGCTTACCATCCGCAGGGGGGGCGGAGGGAGGGAGGCCCTGCTGAGCGATGCCGGTGGCATTCCGCACGAAACTGCCGCACGCGTGCCCACGCGCGCTCCGACGCAAAGACACAAACACACAGCCAAACAAACAGCCAAACAAACAAACAAACAAACAAACAAACAAACAAACAAACAAACAAACAAACAAACAAACAAACAAACAAACAAACAAACGCACAGGGCGTTGCTAGTTGCCGGCAGTGCCATCGACGAGGAGGACCTCGACCTGGACGTGGTGACCCACCCGCTGCTGAACCTAATCTACTACGGGCTCGCGGAGATCATACCCAGCGCGTGGGTGCTGTTCATACTCAGGTGGGGGCGGGGTGGGGGGTGGGGGTTTGAGGGGCCGGCGCGGCCGCAGGCGCGGCGCGGCGCGGGGCCTGCCGCAAGGGGCAGTCCGGGCTGCGACAGCAGAGGCTGCGGACGGCGGCCTCCTGGAGGCAGTGGGAAGGGGGAGGGCCGCGGGGGAAAGCGGCAGTGCTGAACGCGCTCGCGGCGCCCCTCCCGCCCGCCCGCCCCGCCCTGCAGGAAGCTGCCCCCCAAGCGGACGGCGCAGGGCTACCAATCCATCCCGGCCTCCGCAGCTCCAAACGCGTGACGCGCCGGGCGCCACCCGTGCGGCGGCTTTGGCGATTGCGGCAGGCCGCGCGGCCCGCCGCCGCGGCGCGGGGCCTGCTGGGCGCGCCCCGACCGCCTCGGGGGCTGGGCTCAGTTGGTGTTTGTTTTGCCGCCGCGGCCCCTGTCTCAGTTTTGATTGCACGGCGGTGGCGTGGCGCTCGCAAGACTGCGGGCCAGCCCCGCAGGCCTCCCCTGCCTTGGCACACCCCCGCCCCTCCTCGCGCCGGGCAAGAGCTCGCTCACCCGCCCGCGCCTCTCGCGGCGCGCGCCCCCCGCGTTGCTTTGCAGCGGCCGACCCCCGTCTTGATCCCCCCTCCCTCAACACACATTTGCTTTGTCATTTTCGCCCGCGCCGCGTCCCCCCAGCCCCCACCGCTCTCCCTCTTCCTCCGCGTTGGTGGTGGCGTGCAAATCGTCTGCGGTCCTCGGATGTCCGGGTGGGAAAGGGTGACACGGCCAGCCCTACTTACAGCCTGCGCTGCATAAATGGTGCCCTGCACAAGGCAGCCGCCGGTCTTTGAAAATGCCCTCAGCAGCTGCGCTGTCTCAAACCGGCCGGCCTCAAGCAAAGCGCTGGACGAGGGTCCCAAACTTTACACTCCGGTGGGCGCCCGCGCGCCCGGGCCGGGGCGCGCAGCGCGCGCCTAGGCCTTGTAACCGCGCGACGCGCGGCGGCCGCGCGCGCGCTCGAACTTTCGGCCCTTGCTGCGCACGTAGGGCTTGGTGGACGAGTGCGGCACGCCGGGCGCGGGGCCGAAGTGCTTGACGGCCTCGCGGTTGTTCTTGGGGCCGCGCAGCAGCACGCAGTCCTTGCCCGTGGGGCGCTCCAGCGCGAGCTGGTCAAACGTGAGGCACTCGCCGCCGGCCTTGGCGATGCGGGCGCGCGCGGTCTCGGTGAAGCGCAGCGCGCAGACGCGCAGCTTGGGCACCTCGTGCAGGCGCACGTCGTCCGTGACGGTGCCGACCAGCACGGCCACCTTGTCGGCCTGGGTTGGGTTTTTGGGGGGGGGGGGGGGGCGAGTGGGGGGGGGGGCGGGCGGGTCGCCGCCGCAGAGAACTGCGGTGCTGCCGCTGCTGCGCGCAGCGACGGGAGGCCGCCGCCGGCGCTGCGCCACAACGGCACGGGATAGGCACCACCAGCAACACCGCCGCCGCTGCTGCTCCTGCTGCCGCCGCGGCCACCGCTGCTGCCGCCTAACGCTGCTGCTGCTGCAGCTGCTGCTGCCGCCTAACGCTGCTGCTGCTGCTGCTGCTGCTGCTGCTGCATCAGCTGGCAATGCGCCCGCCGCACGCAGCGCCCGACGAGCCCGCTGCCGCCAATCTCATCCGCTGCTGCCAAGCCTTCGCCGGCCGCCGCCACCGTCTCAAGCCAGGAGCCCCCTGCCCCTCCAGCCCTCCTCCAGCCCCTCCCCCAAAACGACCCCCTCCCCCCAAAAAAGCCCCCCCCACCTTGCCCTCCATGAACTTGGCGAGCTTGGACAGCGACATCGGGGGGCGGTTGGTCTTGCTCATGAACAGCCGCTTCAGCACCACCGCGTTGAAGTTGGACTCCGTGCGGCGCTCCAGGAAGCGGTACAGCTGTGCGGGGAGGGGGGGCGTTTTGCGGTGGGTTGGTTGCGTGTGTTGGCTGCCGTTTCAACGAACGCACGGGCTGCCGAGGGAAGGCCAGGGCTGCCACAGCCACCGCTGCTGATGCTGCCGCTGCCGCTGCCGCTGCTGATTTGTGACCTGTCCAAGACTTGGGGATCGCAAGCCGCTGCTGCCTGTTGATGTCGCCAAGCTGCTGGCGCAGCGCCGCCCGCCGCTCCCCGCATTCCAACGCCCCGCCGCCTGGCACTGGCCGCGCTGGCCGCGTTCTCACCTTGACCAGCAGCTTGAGGTACACATTGTCGCTCTTGGGAGCGGTGCGGTGCTTCTTGGTGTTGCGGCCACCGGCGACGAGGTCGATCCCCTGCGGCGGCGGCAGCGGCAGCGGCGCAGCGGTCGGCGGCGGCGGCGGCGGCGGCGTGCGCGGTCGGGGTGGCGCGACCGGGGCACCGCAGCCCACGGCCGCCTCCCCAGCGCCTCTGGAGCCTCCGAAACGCAGCAACCACTGCCACAGGTCTTCCAGCGCTGGTGGGCTTGCTGCGCCCGCGCCCGCAGCCGGGCTGTCGGCGCGTCTACAGGCCCCGCCGCGGCGTCGGCATAAGCCAATGGCGTAGAGGCATTTCCACGCCTCCAGTCGGCTGCCCCGCGCTCGCCACTGTTGCGGCGGCCCAGCTGCGATCACCTCCCCCCCAGCCAGGCGCTCGCTGCCCGCCCCGCACCATGGTGCCTGGCGCTGCTTTGCCGCTCGCTTTCGAGGCGTGCAGCGAAAAGAGGGAGGGGTGGGCGCGGGGCGGGTGCCTTGTGGGGGGTGGGCTGCGCCCGGACGACTTCACCACGGTGGACCTGCTTTCTGGGGGGCCGCACAGCTGCGTTCTTCAGTGCATCGTGGGCCAGCTACAACTTCCTATCACCCCGCTGGCCTGTAATGGCCTGGCTGCGCCGCGGCGCCACGCCCGCTGGCGCGCGCCACACGGCCCTGTTTCGCGCGCTGGGCGGCGGCAGCGGCGCAGCGTCCGCCGCGTGCCAGCACCGGGCCCTCTCCGCGCGAGCGATGCCGCAGCCGGCGCAGCCACACGGCGCCACAGGCAGCTGCCCCGCCGCCACAGAGGCCGCAGCCGGCCCGCCCACCCCGGCCGCGCTGCTCGCCGCGCTCCCGCCGTCCGTCGCGACCCACCCCGGCCGCGGCGCCGCGCTGCCCGCGCTGGGCCAGCTGCTGCGGCTGCTGAACGAGGCGCACGCCATCGCCGAGGCGCGGCGCGGCGTGGACAACATGCACAAGCTCGCGAAGCGCATCCGGCAGAACGCGGGCGGCGTGGAGCAGCACATCGCGCGCCTAAACAACGGCGCGCCCGCCGCGCCCGCGGCGGCGGCGGCGGCGGCGCCGGCCGCGGAAGAGGCGGCCGCGGCAGGGGCGGCCGCCCCCGCCGACGAGCCCGGCGACGGCCCCTCGGCGGCGGTGCTGCAGGGCGTGCTCAATAACATCCGCGGCTTCGTGGCAGAGCTGCAGGCGGTCGACGAGGCGCCGGGCGTGGTCGCGGTGCTGAAAAAGTTCCGGGCCCCTGCAGACGGCGGCGGTGGATCCAGTGGCGCCGCGGCTGACGGCGGTGGCGGCGGCGGCGCAGCAGCTGGGGCCGGCGGGGCGACGGGCAGCGGCGGCCCGGCGGCCGGCGGCAGTCCGGCCGCGGGCGGCGACGTGGTTGTGGAGGTTGACGTGGTGGCGCACGGGGGGCAGACCTGGATCGAGGTCAAAGGCAGCCAGGTGGGTCTGCTGGGAGCGCAGGAGGGTTCACGCCTGCGCGCGCGCGAGGAGCGGGGCCGTCGAACGCGCACAAGCGCGCGCCCCAGCGGCGAGCCAACCGCCCCGCCCAGCGCCAAACGCCCGGCGCGCCCCCTCCCCCGCCGCCCCGGCAGGCGTTTGGCGTCGGCTCCAAGCGGTGGCTGGGCGCGGAGGGCCTGAAGCAGCAGGTCGCGGCCATGGTGGCCGTCGCGCGCTCCCCGGGCTGCGCGGTCCGGTAAGCGGGGGGAGGAGGCAGCGGGCGGCGCCCAGGGGCAACTCCGGCACGGCGCCTCCCCCGCCGCCGCTTGCAAATAAGCCTGCGCGCTCGAGCGGCTGGAAACCGCTGCCCGACGCTGCTTGGGCCGCCATTGAAAGCCACGACTGCACGCGCCCAACCGCCGCCGCCCCAAACCACTGCCCCCGTGCCAGGTACCGGCCGCCGCAGGTCGTGGTGTTTTGCCCGCTGGGGGCAGACCCCGAGGTGGCTGCTGAGCTGGAGGCCATGGGCGCCAGGGTGGCATCGGGCATAGGTGCGCACTCGGGGGGGATTAAGATGGCAAGCGCGCTCTCACTGTGGGTCTGCCACACCCACAGCCGGGGGCTTGCCCATGGCCCGTTCCAAAGCCCGCGGCCGCCACGGCCCGCTCGCTGCACCAATGCAGCGGCTGCTTCCCGTGCTAAGTCCCCCGCTGCTGCACGCCTCGATCGACCTCCCACCCCCCTCCCCAGGCTCCCTGGCAGACCTGCCTGAGCCGCACCCGCCGCCGGCCACGACCAACCTCGACACCACCAGCCTGTGCGCGCTGGTGTCAGAGGTGTCCCACCGCCCCACGGGCGACCCGGAGATCGCCGCGTGGGCGGCGCGCACGTCGCACTGGGCGGTGAGGCGCCGTCCGATGCCAATCCGCGGCCGCCGCGGCTGCCACCGACTCCCTGGGGATCCGCGCGCCCGTGTGATCTGGCATGTGTGATCTGGCATGTGTGATCTGGCATGTGTGATCTGGCGGGCGGCGGCAATGACTGGGGCTCTGTGCGTGGGAGGCCCGAGGCGCCTGCCGTTGGGGCAGCGCCGGTGCTGCGCCGCGCAGCCTGATCAAAACCCGCTTCTCCGACAAACGGGCAGGGCTGCGTCGCCGCCGAGAGGGAGCGCCGCGTGCTTTCGGAGCTCGGCCCCTTCGTCTCCTCCGGCCGGCGGCTCATCGCCGCGTCCACCGCCGTTGACCAGTTTGAGCGGCTGCTGGTTTTTGGGGGGCCCAGCGAGCGGCGGCGCTGGCGGGAGGAGGTGCTGCCTCGGATCGAGGTTTACGAGGCGGCTGGGGACGACGGCGGCGCGGCCGAGGCGGCGGCGGATGGCAGCGGCGCGCGGGCGGCCACAAGCAGCAGCGGCGACGGCGGCAGCGGCGCGGACGGCAGGCCGAGCGCCGCGGCCGCGCCGCCCCCCGCGCGCCGCGTGTTCCGCATGCCGCCGGCGATCGCGCAGCTCCAGCAGCAGCAGCAGCTGCGCTGCGACGTGTTTGGCCTCGGCCTCGCGCTCGAGGCGCTGACGCTGACGGCAAACTCCAACGCGGTGCGGCACCTCGGGGACCAGCGGGTGGCGCTGGAGGCGCGGGTCCACAGGCCGGTGTGGCTGACGGGGCTTTAGTCGTGCGGGCCTGTCGGGCCGGGCCGCCACAGACGCGGGCCGCTGCGCGAGCAGGCGAGGCAGCCTCCTGCCTGTCAATCGGGCCGCGCGAGCCGGGCCCGGCCCTTTGGAGCGGGATCGAAGGCCCGTGCCCAGGCGTGGTCACGCGGCTGGCCGCCGCCCGCTGCCCGCCCCGCACCATGGTGCCTGGCGCTGCTTTGCCGCTCGCTTTCGAGGCGTGCAGCAGAACGAGGGAGAGGTGGGCGCGGGAGGGATGACTTGGGGGGGGCTGCGTTGGGGGGGGGCGTCTTCTCCGTGCAGTGGACCCATTTTCTGGGGGGCTGCACGACTGTTGTTTTTGAACGCGTCGTGGGCAGTTCCAACCCTTTGTTACCCCCTTGCATTGTTATGCCATAAAAGCAGGCCCTGCCTGGCCGCGGCGCCACGCCTGCTGCAATTGCCCCCGTTAAAACCGCAACCCTCTCGTTAAACCAATCCTGAGTGCAGGAAAGCAGGCAGGTGCGAATGTGCGGGGAGCTCCCTGGGTTGGCAAAAATGTGGCGAATCCAGTTGGCATACAAAGCAGCTGACGTTTTATGCGGTTGCCGCGCTCGGTGATCAATGTGCGCGCGCACGCCCGGGGAAGGGGGGGCCGCAGCTGCGCCCTCTGTGCAGCGCGCCACCGCCGCGAGGCGCACCCCCTCCCCACACGCGGGGGAAAGCAGTAAAAAAATCACACGCAAGTGCTGCTTCAATTCACGCGCGCTTGCCGCTTGCCACCGCCGTCGTCGCCGGGGCCGGGGTTGAGAAGGGTGGAGACGGTCAGCCGCCACGTGCTGCGGGGGGGCGCGTGCGGCGCCACATTGCCGCCGGTGGGGGTTGCGCCGCTGCGCGGCCCCGCGGCCTGACCAGCAGCCTCGCGGCCGCCGGCGCCGCCGCCGCCGCCATCGTCGTTGCCGCTGCCGCCGCCGCCGCGCGCCATGCTCCAATCGCCTTCGTACGCCGCGCCCCGCCGCCCCTCGCCGCGGCCGCCTCCGGCCGCCGAAGCGCCACGCGCGGCGCCCCCGCCCGCCGAGGCGGCCGGCGCCGGCGCTGCGCGGGCGGCGCGCGCCGCCTCGGCCTCCGCCTCGGCCTCCAGGCGCTGAACCAGCGCCTCGATCCGCTCCAGCACCCGCTGCATGGTGGGGCGCGCCTCAGGGTCCTGCTGCCAGCAGTCGCGCACCAGCTGCGGGGCGGTGGGGGCGGGGCGCGAGGGAACGCGGTGCCCGGGAGAGGGGGAGTAAAGTCGGTGGACGGGACGCACAGCAGGCCCCACGCCGAGGGCGGTCGGAGCCGAGGCCGTCACAGCATTGTTAGGGCGGGGGCTGGCGGTGCGCAGCGCAGCGTTTGACCAGGCAGTAAGCCGTCAAAGGGGAGGCCGTTGACCAGCAGAGGGCCGGCCGCACCTGCACGTAGGGCGACCACGTGCCCGGCTTGAAGGCGGGGCGCAGGGCCTGGTGGATCACGCGGTTGATGATCTGGTGCGCGGGCGCGTTTGGTTTGTGTGTCGGTTGGTCGGGGATCGATGCAGTTGGTGCGAGGCCGCAGCTGGCAGGCAGGCCTGCATGCATTGACAGAGCAAATGGGGAACGGGGCCAGCCGCGTGTGCGTGGGCGGTTTCGGCCTGTGCATGGGCGGTTTCTTTTCGGCGGGCGGTTTTCTTTTTTCCCTACCTCTCCGTGCAGCATGTCGCCGAAGGGCCGCTCCCCGCCGTTGACCAGGCCCCAAAGCATGATGCCGAAACTGGCGGGGGGCGGCGCATGGGCGGCGCAGGTCGACTGGGGATAAGTCTGCTGGATGTCTTGGATTGAAGGCGTGCCATCCCAGTCGGGGAGGGGCTCTGCAAGGCAATCCCACAAGGCCAAAGCAAACACAAGGCAAAAAGCCCCATGGCTCGCCTGTACACGTCCCCCGCGGGGCTGAGCTTGCCGCGCGCCAGCAGCTCCGGCGGCTGGTGGGACACCGTCCCAAAATGGCGCGTCGTTTCGTGGGTCTGCCCCGACAGGAGCGCGCGTGACAGGCCGAAATCTGGGCGGGGTTTTGATTTGTGCCGGCGGCGGCGGTCTGGGCCCGTGGAAGCAGCGGCAGCTTCCGTGAGCAGTTGAGCCGCGGGGCGCCGCGGGGATGGTTTTGCGGGCAGCAGTCCGCGAGAGGCAGCAGATAGAGGTGCGGCGGCTGGGCAGGCACGAACGGGGTTGCGGGCAGCGTGCTGCTGCCAATCCAACCCCAAATCCCGAATGCAGGGCCCCCCAACTCACCCGCCACTTTGGCGCGCAGCATGAACTCATCGTCCGGGTCTGTCGCCAGCAGCACGTTCTCAGCCTGGGGTGTTTTGAGGGGGGCAGGGTGGCCTTGGGGCACCCTCTCCGGTTTGCATCCCCTGGAATGCAAACGGTTTCGGGTCGCGGCATGGGTTCGGCTGCAAAAAGGCACCGCAGAATGCCGCAAAAACCTCAGCGGCAAAAAACTGCGAGGCCGCAAAAGCGCGCGCCTTGACGTCTGCGTGCACCACGCCGCGGCCGTGGAGGTAGGCCAGCCCGGCGGCCGCGTCCCTGGCGCGCAGCAGCAGCGCGCGCTGCCCGAAGCGGCGTGCGGGCGTGGTTTTTCGGGAGGGTGCGGCGTGAGCGCGGCTGCGTGGGGATTTGTCTTGGGGTGTACTGTTAGGAGCGCAAGCCCCCGCGCCGCCTGATGAAAGCCCTGGTAAAAGGCGCCCCTTAGTAAAAGAAAAGGCGGCCGCCGCCGCCACTCGCCCATTCAATCTCCCTCGCCTCGCAATCGGCGGCGGCGGCGACCCAGCCGCCGCCGGCAGACACGGGCTTGAGCAGGCGGCCCGCGTGCACCGCCCCCCCGAGCGTCCCCTGGTCCATCATCTGGCCGGGGTGGGGGTTTGGGGGGCGACAGAGCGGGGGGTGGGTTTGGGATTTGGGAGATGCAAGGGCCATCATGATGAGCCTCCAGCCCGTGTGTTGGCGTTGCGGTTGAAAGGTGATACGTGCGTGCGCGTCCGGCGGCCCCACAAAGCAAGCTTCAGTGGCTGCCACTCAATGTAGCAGGCGCGCGGTGCAAGCCCCGGTCAGCCCACACCTCCATGACGATCCAGGTCTCGGTGTCAACGCGCTGCGACGCGGCGGCAGCTGCGGGGGTGTGGTTCTGCGGCAGGTCGGCGCGGCGGAACACGGCCACTGCGCCGCCGCCCGCCGCCCTCATGCCCCCGCCGCTGCCGTCGTCCGGCCTGCCGCCGCCGCCGCCGCTGCTGCTGCTGCTGGGCTTGATCTCGCCGCCGCCTCCGCCGCCGCCACTGCCGCTGGCAGCGGCGGCGCCGGCGCCGGCGGCGTCCTCCTCCTCCTCCTCCTCGCTGTTTTGGCTGGCGGCGGTCGTCACCTCGACGCTCGCCCGAGGCGGCGCGCGCGGCGAGTTGGGGGTTGGCGTGCCGGGCCCCATGTCGGCGCCGCCGTTGGCCTGGTGTTTCGGCGCACGGGGCGGGGGGAGGCAGACCGCGGTGAAGCAGTGGGTGGGGCTGCAAGTGCTGGGAGAGGACACCAGCCAAAAGCCAGCCACAGGCACTGCATGCGTCGAAGCTGCTAATCCCACATGCCGCCTGGCCTGCCCTGCTGCTTGCGCACCCGCACGCGGCAGCAGCCGCGCGGCGCGCTCACCCAGTCTGGCGTGGGCTCGGCAGTGCGTGCCAGCTTGACTTTTGTGAAGTGCAGCGCAGAGGTCACGTTCTGGGGGGGCCGGGGACGGGGGCGGGGGCGGTTGCTCATGATTCCAAGCCATGTGCGCGCCGCCACATGCCTGCACACGGCTGGCCCATGCGCGCAGCCACATGCCTGCACACGGCTGGCCCATGCGCGCAGGCATGCATGCGGGGTGCGCACGGAGGCCCGCCCCACCGGGTGCCTGAAGGTCTCGCTGAGGCGCAGCTCGTGCTCTATCAGCGGCTCGTCCGCGGCGCTGTGCGTGAGCACCTTGACCGCAACCATCTGGCCCTTCCAGCGGCCTGGGGTTGGTTGAATGGTTGGTTTGTTTGCGGCAGATTGAAGCCAGGGGCTCTGCCACGCACGGGTTGCTGCCAACAGTAATAAAGGCCGGCACGCGCGGTGCGTGGGGCACCCGTCAGTTGCAGGCAGCGCTGCCTGCTGGGGCAGCTGATGAATCGGTGGCCACCGGCCCGCGCACCCGCGTAGACGCGCCCCGTGGCGCCAGCGCCCATGAGCACGCCCAGCGTGATGCCATCCGGGCGCAGCTGCGGCCGACCCGCGTCACCGCTACGGCGGCCGGCATCGCCGCTGCGGCGGCTAGCGTCGCCGCTGCGGCGGCCGCCGCCGCTGACTGGCACGCTCGACATGCCGCCGCTGCCCTCGCTCGTCCCCGGAGACCCCAGCAGCCTGCAGATGGGGTATGTAGAGGCGAGGAGCCGGGTGCAGCAAGGTGGAGACGGGGGGATGGCGATCCAAAGTTTGACCCGGTCAAACCTGCCATTTTGCCGGCCTAGGGGGAGCGGATCCCGCCCACTCCCAAACAGCAGCCCCTGCAAACTCACGTGCCGGCTGGGGCCCCCACAAAGCCGCCACCCCCTCCCCCGCTGCCGGCCGGGCCGCCCTTGAAGCCCTCGGGCGCGGGGCGCCCCCAGACCAGGTCCCTGCGCCTGCGGTGCCGCAGCAGCGCGAGCGCGGCCAGGCCCAAAGCGACCGCGCCGACGATGGCCGCTGCAGCGTGTGGGGAGCGAGGAGCGCGGTGGGCAGTGTTGATGTGATCTGCAAGGGCCCTCACAACCCACACATCGCCCCGGCGGGCCTCGATACCGCAGGCCAAGCGCTGCTCCCCGGCACAGCTCCCTGCCACCCCTACCTCAGGCCCAAGGAACTCACCCGCGGTGCCGACGCCGGCGCGCAGCGCGGTCTGCCGCCGCGCGTCGGCGGCCGCCTCGGCCGCCTTTGCCTCCAGGAACGGCCGGTCCGGGTTGATGCGGCCGTACACGTCAGCAATGCAGCCGAGCGCGTCCTTTTGCCCGGCGCACGCGGCTGTGAGGTTTCGGGGGTCGGTGCACAGCAGCACCGAATCCCTTTTGGGGGGCAGAGTGGGGCAGGCGCAGGCTTTGGAATTTGCGTGCAATTGCAAATGCACGGCGCATCCACTGCTTGCACGGCAGCGGTGGCGAAGAAGGCCCGATTGTCTGCACTGGTGTCGCCGGTGCAAGGGCTGTACCCGCAGCACCCACCGCACACACGAAAACTCGCACCAGCCCGCACCTGTATGACATCACCACGTGCGCGGCTGGCTCCCTGTTGACTCCCGGGTCGATGGAGGCCACGTCCCTCATCAGCACGACCGGCGTGGCGCACAGCGCGCCGCCCGCGGCGGCGTTGGCGCCGACGGCCTCCGCCAGCGCGGCGTTGCCGGGCTGAGAGCACCAGCCAGGGCCGACCTGGGCAGGTTGGCGGGTGGGCGCGCGGCGCGGCGCGGGGCGTTTTTCAACGGCGGTTTGACCGTGATGTTTGACCGCGATGTTTGACCATGTTTCCAGCCGCGGCGGCCGTGCAGGCTGTGACGCAATGCGGCGCAGCGGCGCTGATGGGCACGCGCTGCCGCGGCGGGGTGCGGGGCTGCGTAAGCGCACGCCTGCGTGGGCCGCCCAAACATGCGCGCGCGCACCCGCTCCATGCGCTGGGGGCCCGGCGCCGTCGTCGGCCGCGGGCCGTGCAGGACGTCTGACAGAAAGTCGTCGTAGGAGGGGCACAGCGTGGGGTTGTGGATGGCCCTGGGGCGGGGTGCGTGGGGCACGTGATGGTCAACGCCGGCGGAAGCGGGGCCGCGGCAATGTCGGGTTTTTTCATGCAGCAGCGTGGCGCCGGCGCCGCTGCTGGGTGCAAAGTTTGCGCTGGCGAGCCAAGCCCGCCGGCTTGCCTGTCAAACATGAGGTGGCCGCCAGTCAGCAGCCTGATGTAGCCCATCGCAGAGTCTGGCGGCGGGGTGGGTGGGGAGGGTGTTTGGACGAGGGGGGGGTGCCAGGCGATTGAGCGCGACGCGGGTTTTTTGAAACCCAGAAAGCGCGCGGACAGCAGCCTTCGAGGGGTGGCACACCCCAGCCGACCAAACCGCTTCACCCGCCGCGGCGCCCCCTTCCCTCCCCCCCCCACCCGCCCGCCCGCGCACCCGTCAGGCAGTTGGTGATGCCCACGCGCGCAAAGGTGAGCGTGCTGGCGAGCGTCATCCGCGTGGGCAGCAGGCCGCAGTCGAACCAATAGGGGGCGGGCGCGCCGGGCAGCGTCGACACCGTCAGGTTCCGCGAGCTCCGGAAGATCTCGGTTCCGGGGGGGCAGCTGCTCAGCGTCACTGGGGTGGGGGGTGGGGGGAAGGGTGTTTTGTGGAGAGGGGGTGAGGGGTTTTGCGGGCGGGGCGCGCAGTGCACTTGGTTTGCACAGCCGTGGGTGCTGCTGGTGGGGCACGCTGCAGGCTGCCCCAGGGGACTCGATTCCGCCAGGCGCGGCGCGCGGCGCGCGGCGCACTTGTGATGTTGTTGGCCAGGTAGACGTGGGTGATGTTCTCGTTGGTCAGAGCCGCGTGCATCTCGTAATTGGACCGCACGATCGCAGAGGCGTCGGCGGCGCCCGGCGGCAGCTGCGGCGACGCCGACGGCTGCTGCGTCGTGGCGTCGGCGGGCGGCGGCCGCGTGCCCGCGGCGGGCGCAGGCAGCGCGGCCGCTGCGAGGAGCAGCGCCAGGATCGCGATCCAGTGCGAGCGCGGGGCGGCCATGCTGTCGGGGCAGCAGGGCGCGAGTGGCGGGGTCGCGGAGCCCCGAGGGGTCCAGGGCGCAGCGCTGCCTCTCTTGTTGAAGCTGGCAACGCGCGAGGTGGGCCAGCGGATGATAGAAAAATGAACGAGTCGGGCAGGCGGCGATGCTTCGTTCCCCCCAGCCGCCCTGCTGCGCGCGCTGCTGTTCGCCCTCACGACTCAAGAGCAGCTGCGCCCCCTTCCCCCGGCCGCCAAGCCGTTGCAAGAATCTGATGGTTTGATTACCCTTTCAAAAACGGTGCGTAGGTGCCGAGCGCGCGCTGTGGGATCGACAGCGCTACAGGGCCGTTGACCGATCCCCGGCAGCCGGCGGCGCCGGGCGCGCGCGCCCGCCTACTAGCAGAGGCTGTAGAACACAGACTATTGGCATCGGTTCTTGCGCCGCGCATGTGCAGCGATGCATCCGTCCAGACAGCGCCGCAAGAGCCGAGGAGAGAGAGAGAGGGGGAGGGTAGAAAACGCCGCGCTACGCGCGGGGGAGCGCGGCATCCCAAGGCACAAGGGTGGTTTTCATTGCGGCGGCGGCGCGCGCGGGGCGGGAGGTGAGGCCTCCTCACCCCCACGCGCGCCGCCTCAGTCCGGCCGATGCAATCCCGCCGGGGCGGACGCCGGCGGGGCCGCAGGGCCCGCGGCGCGGCGCGCGCCGACGGCGCGAAGCGCTCGCACAACCGGCCGCTGCGCCCGCCCGCGCCCTCACAAGCCCGGGGGGGGGGGGCCTAAGCCAGCAGGCCCGCGCGCGCCCCCAAGCCGGGCCCGGCCGGCCAGGGGTCGGGCCCGCCCGCCCCCGCCGCGGCCCCGCCGCTCAGTTTTGCCGGTAGCCGATGAACTTTGCCAGCGCCACCAGCGGCGCCGCCTTGGCGGGCTCGAAGCCGTCGAGCTGCGCGATGGCCTCCGAGATGAGCTGCTCCGCCACCTCGCGGCTCTTCTCCAGGCCCAGCAGCTTGGGGTAGGTGGTCTTGTTGACCGCGAGGTCCTTGGCCGCGGTCTTGCCCAGCACCTCGGTGGACTGCGTGATGTCCAGGATGTCGTCAACAACCTGGGGGGGGTGGTTTTGGGGGGGGGGTTAGGGGGGTTTGGGTTATGTGGGTTGGGGTCTTGGCGTGTGGGGGGGTTGGGGTCTTGGGGTGTGGGGAGGTTGGGGTCTTGGGGAGGGGGGTTTGGAGGTTGGGGTGCTAAGAAGTAGGGGTTTCGGGGGTTGACGCAAGGCAGAGGTGTTGGCGGCGGCGGCCCGGCGCCGTCAGCGAGGGGGCCCGCGCAAAGCGCGGCTGTGAGCCCCTTCGCCGCGCAAAGCCCCCCCAGCCCCCCCCAAAACCGCCCCCCCCACCTGGAACGCCAGCCCGATGTTGAGCGCGTAGCGGCGCAGCTTCTCCACGTCCTCGTCGCTCGCGCCCCCCACGATCGCGCCGCACACCACCGCCGCCTCGAGCAGCGCCGCGGTCTTGTGCTCGTGGATGTAGCGCAGCACGTCCAGCCCGACCTCCTTCCCCTCGGACTGGATGTCCACCACCTGCCCGCCCACCAGGCCGTCCGCGCCGGAGGCGCGCCCGAGCTCGGCGATGACGCGGAGCACGCGGTCCGCGGGGACGCCCTTGGTCGCGCGCGCGACGTGCTCAAAGGCAAAGGTCAGCATCGCGTCGCCTGCCAGGATGGCCATGTTCTCGCCGTAAACCTGGCGGGGCAGGGGGTGTTTGTTTTGTTGGTTGGCGTTGGTTGCGCGCGTTGGGTTGCGTTTGTTTGCCGTTGGCTGGGGGGGGGGCACTGCCGTTTGGTTGCCCCGCCTCGGGCGCCGCGGGCTGCTGCTGACGGCAGCGCGCCGCGCCGCGCGGGAGCCCCGCCCCCGTTGCGCCCGCCTCGAGCGCCCAACCCCCCTGGCTTGCCGCCAGCCGCCCCTCTCCGCCCCCCCCTCCAGAGCGCGCGCGCGCGCGCGCGCGCGCGCGCACCTTGTGGTTTGTGGGCCGCCCGCGCCGGAAGTCGTCGTTGTCCATTGCGGGCAGGTCGTCGTGGATGAGGCTCATGGTGTGAACCATCTCCATCGCGCACGCGGTCGGCATGGCCGCCGCCACGTCGCCGCCCACCATCTCGCAGGCCGCGAGGCACAGCGCGGGGCGCACGCGCTTGCCGCCGGCCAGCAGGGAGTAGCGCATCGCCTCGTTGAGCGTCTCGGGGTACTTCGAAGGGCACGCCGCGTCCAGCGCGGCGTTGACCGACGCGGCGGTGGACTCCATGTAAGACTTGAAGTCAAAGGTGCCTTTTTTTGGGGGGGGGGGGAGCGGGGGTTTGGGGGGCGTTGCGGAGGGGGGCGCGGGGGCTCGCGCGGCGCGCGGGCGGAGGGGGGCGGGCCGAGGCGCGGCCGCGGCGCGCGCGGGGGCTCACCGGGCTCGCTGCTGCTGACCGCCTCGGTCGTGGGGGCGGCTACGTGGATCCGGACCTGCGTGCGTCGGCGGCGGGTCGATTGGGGCGTGCGGGCAGGTGCATGCGGCCGCCGGCAGCCCGCTCGCGGGCGCGGCGGCAATGCACCGCGCGCGCGCTCCGCAGCTGCCCAGGCACGGCCACTGCGCCAATCCAGGGCGCCTGCCGCGACCATCAGGACCTCACCTGCGCCCTGCTGCTGCGCCGAGCTGCCGCTGCCGGGGCGCTGCTCCTGGCGGTGCACCTGCGGGCGGTGGGGCAGGGCAAACGCGCGCCGCGTCAATGGGCCGCGCGCTGCGCATCCCATTGGCAGCGAACTTGCCCGCGCTCGCCTCACCTGGCACCGCCGCAGGCCCGCTGCCGCAGGGAACGCAATTGGGTCTGCATCCCGTGAGATCTAGCCCGCCGGCCAGATAACAGCGCTCTGCGACGCTCCGATTGGCGCGTGCAACTGCGCAAAAGGTCCTGGCTGCCTGGGGAGCAGAGGGGCGCGGTCTATGGCCCGTGGCCGGGTGCAGCAACGCTGTCCTGCTGGACGCTGGTCAGCAACGTTCGAGCCGCCGAAAACAAAGCGCGGAAGGACGCAACCCAACAAGGACGCACACCCAAATCGGGCGCGGGGCCCTGTGCGGCACCGCGCTGCGCGCGCCCGTCCGCACCCGTCCGCCTGCCGCGCATGCGGGCGCGCGGAGCGGGGCGCCCGCCGCCTTGCGCAAGCCGCCCCAGGCGCTCAGGGAGCTGCGGGGGACCTGGCGTTGCGTGAAAGCAGGGGGCCCAGGGGCTGCGGGAGCGGCGGAGGCCGAGGCGGGGCTGGTGCACCAGGGCGTGCGGCGAGCGCCGGCCAGCGAGCCTGCAGCTCAAGCAGGACCCCTCCTGCGCAGCAAGCGCGAGCGCAACGCAGTCGCACCGATCCACCACGCCTTGCCCCAGCCGCGTTTGTGCCCGGCTTTTGCGCCTGTTGACCGGGTCAGGTGCGGTCAACGCTGCGGCAGGGCACGCAGTCGTTCACAGCAGGTCCTCACGAATGCGCACGATTTGCTGGCGGGCCATGCCTCGGCCGGCAGCGTGTACCGTACGGCACCGTGGCGCTGTTTGGCGCAGTTGTTCAGCGCACGGCAGCAGCTGCCGCCTGGCGCCGGCGCCGGCGCCCCTTACACCCGGCCTTGCTCTCCGCGGCCATCCTTGGATATTCGCTGTGCCTTTGCGCCCCCGACGCGACCGCTGGGCCCACGATGTCTGCGCCTGAGCCCGAACGCGGGCCCCACGAGGACGACGAGGCCTTCATCGGCGACGAGGGCGGCCTGCCCGAGGGTGTGGAGGTCCTGGACGATCTAGAGGGTGCGTACGCTGCTCCCGAGCGCGGCTGGGGGGCCGCCCTGCCTGCCCTCTGCCGCGCGGCCGTTCCAGATCGCCTCGCCGCCGGTCTCCCCGCGTTCCCACAGGCATGCGGGAGCCCAGCAGCGACGAGGCGCTAGAGGAGGACGATGGGGAGGGCCCCTCGGCCGCCGGGCCCCTGGAAGACGACTCCGTCCAGCTCTTCGAGGGCCACACCGGTGCGCGCGCCGCGCGCCGGCGGCTGCGGCGCCGCACTGCGCGCGACGGCTGGCGGCTGCTGGCGGCTGCTTGGGCGGGCCCACGGCCTTGCTCGCGACGCGCCTGCGCCAGCAGCCGAGCTGCACGGCCCTCCATCACACCCCGCTCGCGCTTCCCGCAGACGCCGTCGTCGCCGTGGCGTGGAGCCCTGCGCACGCCGACCTCGTCGCAACTGGCGGCCAGGACGACCGAGCCTTCCTGTGGCGGGTGAGCGGGCGCAGCCGGGCGTGCGCGGCCAGCTGCCGGCCCCGCGCTGTCGCAAGCTGCGGCGCAGCTGCGCGGGTTGACCGCGCCGCGCTGCGGTCAAAGAGCGCGCCGCCGCCGCCCAACCAGCAGCAGCAGCAGCAGCAGCAGCAGCGCCGCCGCCGACGCAGGCCCCGGCTCTGCTAGGAGCCAGCCCCCAGCTGCTGCGCAGTTGGTCCAGACTCCCCTCCTGAAACCAGCCCTCCCCCCCACCCCCAACCCCCTTATTAAACACCCCTCTTTTGGCACCCCCCCCTCCCGCAGGTGGGCCAGGACGCGCTCGAGTCCACCGGCGGCACCCTCGGCACGCTTGAGCTCGCCGGCCACTCCGACACCGTTGTGTCCCTGGCCTTCAACGCGGCCGGCACGCTCCTCGCGACCGGCAGCCTAGACAGCACGGTGCGCGTGTGGTCGGCGGCGGACGGCGCGTGCCTGCAGGCGCTGGAGGGCCCCGCGGACGACGTGCACTGGGTGGCGTGGCACCCGCGCGGCGACGTGATGCTCGCGGGATCGGAGGACTTCAGCGTTTGGATGTGGCTCGCGCGCAGCGGCGACTGCATGCAGGTGTTTTCCGGCCACCGCGGGCCGGTGACCGCGGGCGCGTTCACGGCGGACGGCAAGGCGGTGGTCACCGTCGGCGGCGAGGGGGACGCCAGCCTGCGCGTGTGGAACCCAAAAACGGGGGAGTGCGCGCTCACCGTCAGCGGGCACCCCTTCCACGAGGAGGGCATAAACTGCCTGGCGCTCCACGGCAGCGGCGACGCGGGCGCGGCGCTCACGGGCGCGCAGGACGGCGGCGTGCGCGTGACCAACACGCACAACGGGCGCGTGCTGGCGGCGCCGGCAGGTGGGGGCTTTGCTGGGGCTCGGGGAGGCCTGTTTGAGGACTGGGTTTTCAGTGGCACTAAACTATGTTCAGCAAAGCGTGCCTTGATGTTTTTTTGTACTTTTGGCACGGCCGTGCAGCTGTGAGGAACAACCACGTAGTACCATCAAATTCTGAGGTCAACACCAGTGCTGACCACGTTTCAGCCTTGTCTGAGCCTTGCCGGCCGTTTCTCTTTTTGCTGTTGCAATGCTTTGTGTGTTCAGTTTGTGGGTGCCTTGTGTGTGCGCGCTGAGGAACAACCACGTAGTACCATCAAATTCTGAGGTCAACACCAGTGCTGACCACGTTTCAGCCTTGTCTGAGCGCACACCCAGTTTTTACTCCAGGGCCACACCGCTGCCCCTTGCAGCCAGCGCTGCCTCCTGCCCACCCCGCAACCACCCCCTCAGCTGGCGCTGAAACCTGCTTAACCCCCACGCCCCACCCCCCAAACCCCAGGGCACGAGGAGTCGGTCGAGGCGGTGGGCTTCAGCCGCCACCTTCCGCTGGCAGCCTCTGCTGGTATGGACGGCAAGCTCATCGTTTGGGACGCCAACGGCTGGTCGCAGCGCGGCGTGTGCGAGCACCCATCGGTGAGGAGCCAAGGGGGGAAAGGGGGGAGTGGATAGGAAGGAGGGCACCGCTTATGGCAGAGCGCGCAGACCGCAGTCACACCTCAAGACTGGCGGCCTGCAGCCCTGATCACCCCGTGCCGTGAAAGCTCGGGCACTCCACCAGCCATCCCGCCGCATGACAGCAAACCCGCCCCCTCGTCAAACCCCCCCACCAGGGCGTCACGCGCATGGCCTGGCACCCCACTCAGCCGCTTGTGGCCACGGCCTGCCTCGACGGCGTCGCGCGCTGGTGGGACCTGCGGACCGGCGGCTGTGTGCGCGCGTGCAGCGGCCATGCGGACAGCATCCAGGACGTGTGCTGCAGTCCGGACGGCAGCATGGTGCTGACCGGCGCGGACGACGGCACGGCGCGCGTGTTCACGCTGGCCGCGGCTTGAGCGCGGCCACGGCGCGCGTGGGAGTGCTTTCGGCGCGGGCCGCATGCTCTGAGACACGAGCGTGCGCGTTGGGCGCAATAGATGCAGCAATGCATTCCGCCCTGCCTGTCGAGCGCGCAGGATTGCTTCAACACTAGGCGCCGCGCGTGCAACCTGCTGTTGCCCTAAATCGGCCCATACACCCCTCCTGTTGGGGTACGTGCCTGTAATCGTACTTGGGTCGCAGCCGTCGTCGACCCGGTCTCGCCGTTGCCAGCCGGCCGGAGTCCCTCACATACCGCTGGGCCACGGACCTGGCAGCGCTTGCAGCACGCTGCGGGCCTGGGCGCGTGAGCAGCGCGCCGCAGCGCACCGCCCTCCCCGGTGGTGAGCACTGAGCAGCAGCCCCTCCGCGTGCAGCAGGCCAGCGCGGCTGGGCGCATGTGGTCTACCGGGTGCTGTTGATGCGGCCGCATGACGCGCCCTGCCGGGCGCGCGCTGGCCTGATGTGGTGCTGCGCGCCGCTGCTGCCCTATGCAGCCGCTGTGATGCTTGGACCCTGCTCATCGCCATGCTCCCCTACACAACACACACACGCAGGTGCCCCCACCATGCCGCCCGTTGTGCACGCAGCAGCGCCGGCGCATGCCCCCGACGCCGCCGCCGACGCGGCCCTGCCGCTCGACCTGCTGGCTCGAATCTGCTCCTTCCTGCCGCCCGGGGACGCGGTCCTGACGGTCCCCCGCCTGAACAAGGCGCTGGCAGCGGCGGCGGCCCCGCGCGTGGCAGCTGTGCGGGCGGAGGCACAGGCTGCGAAGGATGCTCCGAATCAGGAATGTGTCATATTCAAAAACGGCCGGTTCCCCTTCGGGGTCGAGATCCCCTCCATCCCGTTGTGGGCGCTGCAGGAGGCGTGGCCCCAGCTTCAAGGACGGCAGCGCACGCGCGCCGCCGGGCGCGCCGCCTTCCACGGCGACCTCGCCGTGCTGAGTTGGGCGCTGCTGCGGCCGCTGGACCTGGCTATGCATGCTGCACAGGGCGTGTGCGAGGCGGCAGCAGCCGGCGGGCAGCTTGAGGCGCTTGAGTGCGCCCGTGCGCTGGGCTGCCCCTGGGACGGCTGGACTTGCAAAGCAGCGGCCAAGAGCGGCCAGCTGGCCGTGCTGCAGTGGGCCCGTACCCAGCAGCCGCCCTGCCCCTGGGGCGTGGACACTTGCGTGGCAGCAGCCGAGGGCGGCCACCTGGCCGTGCTGCAGTGGCTGCGCGCCCAGAAGCCGCCCTGCCCCTGGGAACGGGAGACTTGCTCAGCAGCAGCTTGGGACGGCCAGCTGGCCGTGCTGCAGTGGCTGCGCGCCCAGCAGCCGCCCTGCCCCTGGGACGGGTGGACTTGCGCGAGAGCGGCTCAGAGCGGCCAGCTGGCCGTGCTGCAGTGGGCGCGCGCCCAGCAGCCGCCCTGCCCCTGGAACGAGGACACTTGCTCGATGGCGGCTCAGAGCGGCCACCTGGCTGTGCTGCAGTGGGCGCGCGCCCAGCAGCCGCCCTGCCCCTGGGATGCGAGGGGTTGCTTCATGGCGACGAGGCGTGATGAGGATCATGCCACAGCCGAGTGGATCCGCGCGCAGGCGGCGCTCGAGGGCGCGGCGCTCTGAGGGCGGCGCCACACGTGCAACCGACTGTTGCGCTCAATCGGCCCATACACCCCACCCGTTCGGAACGTGCCTGTAATCATGCTTGGAGCCGCAGCTGTCGTCGACCCGGTCTCGCCGTTGCCAGCCGGCCGGAGTCCCTCACATACCGCTGGGCCAGGGCGTGGCGCTCTGAGGGCGGCGCCGCGCGTGCAACCGGCTGTTTGTTGGCCACGTCATTGCCACGCCCCCTGCAACCCCTGCTGTTGCCGCCCCGCCGTCGCCAGCCACAACCTTCCGGCCTTGTACTGCAGCACTGCGTATTGCGCTTCCACTTGGCACTCGCTTTTGCACAATGCTTTACAAATCGTTGCGTGCGCGCTGGGGCCTTCCCCGGGCAATTATCGTTGCAAGAAAGAGGGCGCGCCGCCCACGTGCCGTGGGGCCAGACAAAAAAGGGGGTTGGGGCCAGGAAGCATCCCGCCCTCCGGCCAGCTGCAGCGCACAGGGGACACACACAAAAAAGAGAAGCAATGCACCGCACCCGCGCGCCCTGGTGCGCGGTGCTTCTTGCAGGGGCCGCGGGCGACCGCGACCCCCCGCGCCCGCGCGGCGCGGCGCGGCGCTTCTCTGCCGCTCGCGCGCCGCGCCGCGCGCCCTCTGCCCCCGCATCCGCGCCGCGCCCATGCGCCCAACGCGCCCAGCGGCGCGCTCAGGGCGCCTTGACCTTGAACAGGAACTTCTTGTCCTTGGCGCGCTCCGCCTCGGCGGCGGCGTCCTCCACCTCGAGCCACTCCACGACGCTGTCACGCGCCACCGCGAGCGCGTCGGGCAGCAGCGAGTCGTCCGACACCAGGGCCCGCACGTCCACCTCGCCCTCGCCGCGCTCCGCGGCCACGACGCGGCGGAAGCTGGACACGAGCTCGCCGAACGCGGGCGGCGCGGCCGCGCCGGCCGCGGCGAGCGCGGCGGGCCCGCCGCTCGCGCCGGACCACTCGCGCCAGCGGCGGCGCATCTTCTCCTCTGCGGTGAGGCCGTAGCTGCCGCGCTGCACGCCGAAGGGGATGGCGCCGCGCCGCTTGTAGGGCGCGTCCCTGTAAAAGTCCATGATCTCGTACAGCGCGCCCTTGAGGAAGGTGCGCGGCACGACCAGGTCCAGCAGGCCCTTCTCCAGCAGGTACTCGGCCGTCTAGGGGGGTGTGTGGGGTTGGGGGTGTTTGGAGGGGTGTTTGTGAGCGACAGTGTGTGTGTTGGGGGGTTGGTTGCTGGGATTAGGGAGCCGGTTTGAGGGGTCGGCCTGCGTGGGGGCCAGCTCGTGCCATCCCCACCCTAGACACCACCCCAATAGGACACCCCCCATTCAAATGCCCCCCTCCCCTCAGCACACGCACCTGGAAGTCGTCGGGCAGCTTCTCGTTGAGTGTCTGCTCGATCACGCGGCGCCCCGCAAAGCCGATGATGGCCTGGGGCTCGGCGATGATGATGTCACCCAGCATGCCAAAGGACGCGGTCACGCCGCCTGGGGGTGGGGTTTTGGGGTGGGGGTGAGGAAGCGGCGTGAGGGGCCGGGTTTGGCTTTGGGGGGGGCCACGGGTTGGTGGTGGTCGCAGGCGCGCGCGCAGCTGCCACCCAAAACAACGGCGACCCCCAAAGCCGGAAACGAGCAGCCATGCACGCCCCCGCAGTGAGTTGAGTGAATTGAGCGACTGCTCCGGCGCACACCCGTGGTGGGCGAGGTGAGCAGGGAGATGTAGAGCAGGTTGGCCTCGTTCTGGTGCACGTGCAGCGCCGCGCTGATCTTGGCCATCTGCATGAGGCTCATGATGCCCTCCTGCATGCGCGCGCCGCCGCTGGTGGACACGATGATGAGCGCGAGCCCCTCCTGGGTGGCGTACTCGATGAGGCGGGTCAGCTTCTCGCCCACAACGGAGCCCATGGAGCCGCCCATGAAGCCAAACTCCATAACGCCCAGCGCGACGGGGATGCCGTGCAGCATGCCTAGCGCGCGGGGGAGGGCGGGTGCGGGTGGGTGTGTGGGTTGTGCGGGGGAGGGGTTTGACTCAGCTGCTGTGGGGGGGGGGGGGGGGGGGGGGGGGGGGGGGGGGGGGGCGTCAGCAGCTGACCGCGGCTGCCGCGCCGGTGGAGGGGCCTTGGAGGCGGAGCTCGACAGGATCAGCGCCCCGGCGGAAAAAGCGGGCTGCGCGTGTGCGTGCGTGCTTGCGGGGCGGGCGCGGCGGGCGCCGAGCGCCGCGGCGCGCCCGCCGAAAGCGGCGCCCCCGGGCGTGCATCCCCGCCCGCCGCCCGCCCGGAAGGACGGCAAGGCTCGTTTCGGCCTCCGGACGGGCGCAAGGGCCGCGGGGGCCGCGCTGCCAACGCGCGCGGGCGCTTCTGATCACGCCCGCCCCCGGCGATCGGGGCTCCCGCTGATGCCGGGATGGCGTGCATTGGTGTTCATGCGGCCTTTTCCCTCCTTAAAGGCCTCGCCCCCACGAAATAGGCCGCCCGGCGGGCCAGGCGGGTAACGCTCCGCGCCTGAGCCCCTCGCCAAGGCCCTCCCCGACCCCTCTCCGCGCACAATTGCAGCGCAAAGGCCCTCACCTGCGGCTTGGCCGCGGCAGCGGACGCGCTGCTGAGACGCTGCGCGTTCAGCATGCTGATGGCGTGTGCTGCACGGTGGGGTGGCCCCTCTGCTTGTCGGAGCGCCGCGAAAGGCTGCTCCCTCCTGGTTCTCCGATCCTACGCCGCGGCCCGGGCTGGGGGGCGCGGGGGGAGGGGGTGCTCAGGGCCGAGGGGGCGCGCGCCCTCTCGATCGAGCGGGGAGGGAGGCGGAGAAGGGGGGAGGAACGCGAACGTGCCCTGGGAGCCGGCCAGCCCCAAGAAGGGGGCGCGTAAAACCCAGGGGAGGGCAGCTGCTGCGGTCCAACCTGGCGCGAGACCGCGGTGTGCGGGGCCTTATGGGGCGGCCGAGGGCGCTCATTGGTACCGGAAGAGGCATTCCGACCCTTTCCTGCCGCCGGCGGGGCCGCCGGAGCGCCCCGCCGCGGGGCGCCGCTCGCCTGGCGCGCGCGCTGACGATTTCCCGCCCCCAAACGCAACGCGGCCTCCCTGCCCCACGCACCACCACCACCGCAAATGCGCCCTTGATTTTAACATGCGGCCGGCCGCCCTGCTGCTGCGGCCGCGCCGCAAGGGGGGAGGGGGGCGCTCCGCCGCCACGCCGCCGGACCGAGCGACGGCCGGCGGGGTGTTTTGGCCGGCGGCTCGGTACAGGTGCCAGACTCAGTGTCGTGGATAACGTAGCGATGCAAAAACGAGCCGCCTTCAGTCCCAGGAAAGGCGCAAACCCAGTGCCGCCCACCGCGCGTGCGGCACCAGGCCAAGTCGGCCTGCACCCCGCACCGCCAGGCCAGGTCAGCGGTCAACGTTGAGCACCAGCGCCACCCCTGCCAGCACCCAGTGGCTCGGGTGCTCGTCCGTGTCCAGCGCCGCCTCGAACACCAGGCCCCGCCCCATCGCGTCCCGCCGCGCCTGGGTGACGTAGACCGGCGCCGCAAACGCGCCCGACACGCCCGCGTCGGCGCCGCCGCGGCCCGCCTCCGAGGGCAGCAGCTGCAGCAGGGGCAGCTCCTGGACCAGCTGGCCCGGGGGCTGGCGCACAAGGCGGCGCGCGGCGGGGTCCCAGGCGGCACCCTCCAGGAACAGCCCGCACGCGTAGCAGCCGTGCCTGCGGCAGTGGTTTGGGGGGGGGAGGGGGGGCTTCGGTGGAGGGGTCTGGCTTGTGGCGCCTGCCCGCGAATCGAGGCAGAGCGCGCGGCGGCGAGCGCTCTGCGGCCGCACCGCAAGGCCCGCTGCGGCTCCCAACCCCGCCACAGCACCGCTGTACGACCCCAGCCCCGACGCAAATGCGCGCAAGCCCGCGCGCGGCCGCCCGCACCTGGGCCGCTCCGGCACCTCGGACTCGTCCGCAAACCCGGTGACCCGCGCCACCAGCCGGCTGCGGTCCAGCGGCCACCCCCGGTCGCGGCACGCCGCCTGCACGAGCGCCGCCAGGTAGGTCTCTGGCGCCGACAGCCCCGACAGCCACATGGCCTTGGGCTCGCCGCCCTCCACCCACGCCGCGTACTGCGCGTGCCGCCGCGCGAACCACGCCATCCACGCGCCCAGCGGCTTCTGCGTCTGCGGCGCGAGCCGCGCCCACGCGGGCGGCAGGCGGCCGTTGGCCAGCGCGGCGGCGAGCTCCTCGAGGGGGCCGCTGAAGCCCACCTCGCCGGCCAGCGCGCGGCCGAGGCTCTGCAGGCTGGAGGACATTGCGGCCGCCAGCGCGTTGAAGCGCTCCAGCTCCTGAAGGAGCACCACCTGGGGGGGAAGGGGGGGGGGGGGGGGGGGGGGGGGGGGGGGGCATGAAAGCAGCGTCAGACCGCGTGACGTCGCTGACTGGGCTTGGGCTGGGCCGGTGGGGCCAGTGGCATGCGGCCGGCACTGCAAGGAGCGATAATGCAAAGCACATTGCAAACACAAGGACCAAAGGCGCTGAGGGCGTGCAGCAGGGCGCCGCCCCCACCTGCGTCGGCGACGGCACGCCAATGGCTTTGCGTATCATGGGCACGTCAAACTGCGCCGGCAGGCGCGCCAGGATGTCCCTCGCCACGCCGGCGACCAGCTCCTCGCGCCCACCGCCGCCCGCGCCGCCGCCGCCGCCGCCAGCCGCCGCCGCCGCCGCGCCACCGCCGCCGCCGCCGCCACCCGCGCTGCGCGGCTGCAGGTCTATGAGCCCCGCCCACAGCGCCTTGGCGGCGGCACTGTAGTATGAAATGTCGGCGTTGGCATGCAGGCCGAAAAGCTGGGGGGGGGGGTCAATGCGAGAGGGCAAGTGTTTTGGTGTCAAGAGTAGGGTGGGGCCCCCGAGGGGCAGGGCCGGCCCAAACAAACAATGCCCCAGGCAGGCGTTGGCACCCACGCCGTGCGCAAAAGGCCCCGCCGCCCGCAGCCCGCCCCCGGCCGCGCCCACCTCTGGGCTCTGCACCAGCGGCAGCGCCTCGATGGCGTCGATGTAGGCCTCCCTCCGCCCTGGCGCCGGCACCCCCACGGGCTCGCCGCCGCCGGGGCCGCGGGGCGCGTAGAACCTGAAGGGCGCGGCGCCTCCGAATAGGAAGTCCCCCATGTACTCCTCCAGGTAGGTGGTCAGCACGCGGCGGTCGTACGAGTCGGACACGCGGCCGCCTGGGGTGGTGGTGGTTTGGGGGGCGTTTTTTGGGTGTTACTGAGGGGGGACTATGCGGGGGTGGAGAGAGGAAGGAGAGTTGTGGGGCGGCGCTGCGCCGGCAGGCTTGAAGGGGCGAATGCTGAAAAGGCCCGCAGCAAAAGCCGGGGTTTGGTGTGAAGGAGGGGTCTCGGCGCGAGAACAAAGCCACAGCACCGCACCTCCAACGCGCGCCCCCCTTTCCCAGCTGGTCTCACCGTACATCGCCTCCCCCACCAGGTACCGCAGAGTGCCCCACGGCACGCCGCCCCCCTCGCCCAGCTGCTGCTGAACGCCGCCGCCGCCGCCGCCGCCGCCGCCGCCGCCGCTACCACTGCCCGCGGCCAGCGCCGCCTTTGTGAGGTATGTGCTGGTGAGCGCCAGCGAGATGCGGAAGTCGGTTTCGCTGAAATCGTAGGGCACGTTCCAGCCCAGCTTGCCGTACTTGCTGCGGATGTATCGTGGGGTGGGGGGGAGGGTGCTTAAGGCGGCCGCAGAGCGCCATTGACAAGTGGGGCCGCCTTGGCTCCTCTGCCTTGTGTCCCTTCACACCCCGCCTCGGCCGCCTGTCATCATCAATTGCCCCCCAGTCCCCAACCCCCCCAACCCTCTCCAACCCCCCCCCCCCGCTCACCGCCGCTCCTGTACCACGGCGTGGAAGAAGCCCAGCACGTAGACGAGGCTGCGGAAGGCGGGGTGCGGGCAGTCGTCAAGCAGCTCGTCCGTTATCTTTCCGTAGGACTGGCGGAGGTTGAGCTTCAGGCCGTTGGGGGGCTCGGTCACGACCTTGAGCGAGCGCTGCGCACGGTGCAAGGTTGGCGGAGGGGCGGGGGTGTGTTTAGGGGTGTCAAGTCATTGACTTGAAGTCGGCCATTGGTGCAGAGGCATGCTTTTGCTTCAGGGAGCCACCCCACCCACAGCCTTTGCAAAGCCGGCCCCGCTCCTTGCCTGCAGCACGCCCAGCGGGAACGCCTCGCAGGGCTCTGTAGTCAGCCACAGCCTGAAGTCCCTGTGGGGCTTGGCCAGCCGGTCCAGGATCTTCTCCATCGTCTTGAGCCAGCGCGGGAGCAGGTGGCAGTTCTGATCGGGGGCGGCGCGCGCGGTTTTGGGGGGAGGGAGGGGGCACAGCTGAGGGAGTTGCGGATGCCGAGGCGGCCACTTTCATTGTCTCGTTGGCCAACTCATCAACTGTTTCAAACGGCAGCGCAACGGGGCCTGGTTCCCAGCCCCGCCACGGGCGCGCGCACCTGCAGCATCACCCACAGCCCGCGCGCCGCGCCCGTCTCAATGAGCTCCGCCGCCTTGGGCCCCATGCCCTGGCCCAGCGCCATGTACTTGAGCTTGCCGCCGGGGCGGTAGCCAAGCTCCTCGCCAAGGCTGGGTGGGGGGTTTTAGTGGTAGGAGAGGGAAATTGGAAAGGGGGGTTTCGCACACACCCAGGACAGTGCGCGGGGGTTTGGCTAGGGTTTGACCGGGTTTGACCGGGTTTGACCGGGTTTGACCGGGTTTGACCGGGTTTGACCGAGAAGCGGGTTCCAGTCGGAGGGTGGTGCACTGCGCCGCCCTGCGCACCGGAACACGTCAAACACGGGGTCGGCGCCGGGCGACAGCACAAACACGACGGGCGCCGTCTCGCTGCTGGCGCGGTACAGTGCGGAATAGTCCAGCACCTGCGGGTTTGGGGGCGCGTTTGCGGCGTGTCGCTCGAGTGAGGCTGGGGGTGGCCATGTGGGCATCGGCTGTGAGGAGCATGTGCCCGTGCACCAGGCCACCGGGGTTGGCCGCGAGGCTGGTAGCCGCCCCCCTAAACCCAAACCCCATCACTCACCGGTGGGGTTACGTAGCGCTCCCCAAGCTCCCCTATCACCCATCGAGTGACGCCCACGGTGACGCGGTCCACCCGCAGGCACCGCAGCGGCAGCAGCCGCTCAAACGTCGTGAGCGACGCGCCCAGCGCGCCGGGCGGCGGCGCCGCCTCGGGCGCCTCGAGCTCGAACCAGTCGCGCCAGGACGCGCCGTCCGAGGCGATGGCGTCGGCGAGCGACGCGAGCGGGTGGGGCGCGCCTGGGGAGTGGCGCGAAAGCAAACGGCAGCGCGGGGCTGGGTTTGAGGCGGGTGACTGGGACGGAATGAGTGGCGGCCTACCGGCCCTCCAGCCCCCTCATCAGCCCCCAAAAGTTAGCGCCAGTTGTGCATTGCAGCCGCCCCTGCCCTGCGCGCACCGTCGGGCCCGATTTTGCTGGCCGCCAGCTGAGTCAGCCCCATGACGTCCTGCCAGCCCGGGTCCGGCAGCCACTCGTGCGGCCGCTCCCGCGCGGCGCGCTCCAGGGACAGGTTGCCCTTGAGGAAAAAGTCCAGGAGCTGTGGGGCGGTTGGGGTTGGGGTTTGCAGGGGGTTGATATAAGCAAGCAAGGGCTATTGCATAACAAAAAACCCACCGAGCCTGCTCAGATCCGTCTCGCCCTCGTGCGTGCCCCACAGCCCCCCACACACGAGCAAGCTGTCAACGGCGCCGTAACAAACCCCACCTGCGGGTCCAGCGCGCGGGGGCCGCCCTCGAGCACTTTGACCGCCAGGGAGAAGCTGAACAACAGCTTGTGCGCCTCGAACAGGCCGGTGCAGACGTAGGCGTAGGCGTCCGACGTCAGCTGCTCCGTCAGCGCGCGCAGGCGCGCCTCCAGCGCGGGCTCCTTCTTGCTGGCGCGCAGCGACTGCGGAAGGCGGGGCGGGGTTGGGTTGCGTGGCGCTGCACGGCTTTCTTCAGAGCCCGGGTGCCGCGCTTCCGTTCCTCGGACAACCCCCCAAATCCAAAGCACATGCAGCCCCCCTGCCTCCAGCCCACAGCCCACAGCCGCCACCC
This sequence comes from Raphidocelis subcapitata, assembly GCA_003203535.1. NCBI lineage: Eukaryota > Viridiplantae > Chlorophyta > Chlorophyceae > Sphaeropleales > Selenastraceae > Raphidocelis > Raphidocelis subcapitata. The sequence goes on from BDRX01000014.1 coordinate 52,921, forward strand.
CCTCCACCGCTTCCCCCAAAACAAAGGCTCACCCCATTGAAGACCCCGAGGAACGAGGCCAGCGAGTACTCGTACATGGGGTTGAGCGCCGACAGCGCCGCCATGCAGAAAAACAGCCCCGCGCCGCGCGCCGCCACGGGGCTGTACCGCACGCGCGCGTCGTCGATCTCCGAGGCGGTCGCGCGCGCGGTGTCGAGGCGCGCGGCCAGCTCGACCGCCTTGGACTTGGCGCCCTCCAGCGTGGACAGCAGCTCGGCATTGTCCAGGATGTTGCCTGGTCGTTTTTGGAGGGGAATTTCGTGCACGGTCACATGGGTGTGAGTGATAGCGGTACACCTGCTGCTGACAGCCAAGTGCCAGTGCAAGGCACCCCCCAAGCCAGACTCAATTGCTGCCAATCCCGCGGCACCGGCGGCGCATGGCCCGCATGTGCACGCGCGCGTGCGCGCATGCAAGCCGCAGCCCCCGCGTGCGCGCGCGCGCACACACACGCACCCGTTGCGCTGCTGAGCTCCCTGAGCAGCGTGTCCTCCAGCCTCGACAGCAGCGCCTTGTCAGCGCCCATCGCGGCTATCAGCTCCACGCGCGCCGCCTCGAGGTCGGGGCGCTCGTGGGCGACCACGACGCCCAGCAGCTGCGCCGCCAGGCCGTCCTGCGGGTTTGGTGTTGCGGTTGGGGGTTTTGAGGTGGGGTTTTTGGTTAGGGCTTTGGTTGGTGTTGTTGAGAGGGGAAGCGCTGTGCCCGACTGAGAACACCCAGGCACTAGTGATGCACAGGAGTGGCACAACGGCAACCGCTCCCCGAAACATACCTGGGTGACTGCGTAGTTGATTATCGAGGTCTTGCCCGCCACCTCTGGCCCGTAGTGCGGGTTTGCCAGCTTTGTGGTGAGGTACAGCCGGAAGTTGGGGTCCCAGTCCACGTCCTTGTCGCCCAGCCGTATGGTCTGCGGCGTGGCACGCGCCGCAGCAGGGCAGGGGGTGGGTTGCTTTTGGGTTGAGCACGCTGGATGCCTGCCTGTGCTGAGTTGGCGGCAGTGGCACTGCGCCGCCCGCTGTAGGTTCACCCCAGTCCAGCTCCCCCGGGGGCCAGCCCGCATGCCGCACACACATGCACGCACCTGCTTGCCGCCCGGGCCCGGCGTCAGCGCCTTTTCCAGCACCGGGTCAATCACGGGGTCGATGTACTCGTCGCAGCCCTCGAACAGGAAGGCGCCGCCATAGGTGACCGCCAGCTCCAGCTGCTTCAAAAAGTCGGCGTCGCCAAAGGTCTTGACCTTGCCCTCCAGCGCGCGCCCCTCGCGCGCCTTGATCCAGCGCACCGCCTGCATCTGTGGGGCGGCGCGGTTCGGGCCGCGCGGGGCGCGCGGCCGGCGGGTGTTAGGTGCTGGGGGTGCAGCAGCTGCCAACTGCCAAGCTGCAGGCAGGGTGGCAGCGCGCTTGTGCTTCACAAGCAGCATGCCGCGCCCTCCCCCCAAAACCGGCGCCAACCCCTCCCTCTGACCTGTGGGTCTATGCAGAGCGGCCACCTGTTGGCGCGTGTGGTCAGCAGGCCGTTCTGCACGCTGAGCTCGTCGCCAGGCAGCCCCTCGCTCGCCCACTGCGCCACCTCCACGTCTGTGGTGAGCAGCGCAGGCAGCGACAGCGGCAGCGTCGCGGGGATGCCGCGGGCGGCGGCGTCGGGCGCCCAGGTGTCGCGCAGCATGGCCTGGCGGTAGTCAAAGGTGAAGGCGCCTGGGAGTGGTTTGGGTGTGGGGATGTGCAGGTGGGTCAATTGGCGCGGTTGGTCAGGGATAAAGGCAACAAAGGGGGCCAGCGGGCAGTTGACAGGTCAGCAGGTGCAGCAGGTGCACTCGGCACCCACCGCAGTAGGAGAGGAAGGACGCGCACAGCAGGCAGTCGCCGACCAGCCGCACGCGCGCGTCCAGCAGCCGCGCCACGTCGCCGCCCCAGCGCGCGCGCTCGCTGCCGAGGCCGGCGATCAGGCGCTCCGCCGCGTTGAGGCGGCGCTCCATGACCTGAGGAGAGGGAGTTGAAAGGTGGCAAGGCACTTGGCAACAAGATCCCACGATTTTGGTGGCTTCACTGCCAACCCCGCTGACCCCCAGCAAGCAACACCAGGCAAGCATGCGTCGGCCGTGCGGCGCCAGCGCAGCCAGCGGCAACGCCCCCCAAGCCCCACCTCTGCCTTGGCCTTGAGGTCCAGCTGCTCCGCCGTTTTGGCGGCAAACTGGTCCCGCAGGCCCGCCAGCTGGCGGTTGAGCTCCGCCAAGCGCTCCTTGGTGTCGGCCAGGTCGCGCTGCGCCGTGCGCAGGTTGCGCTCCGCCTCGGCAACCTAAGTCCGAGGCAAAGTGGCGTAGTTTGCGGCGATGTTGGGAGGCTTTAGGCTGGATTGTGGAGGTGTAAGCAAAAACCAGCGGCATGCCCTTGGCTGCAACTTGCTGGCTTGCAGGGGCTTGGCGCCAGCAGCCACAGTAACCGGGCGGAGGCCCCGCGACCAGACCACACCTTCTTGCGTTTCGGCTCCACGCCCTTTGCCACGCCAAAGTAGTTGACCATCGCAAACACCCACTTCAGCAGGCCTGCGCGAATTTGGGGTGGTTTAGGGGGCCGTCCATGGGCAAGCTGCCTGCATCAGGGCCGTGCGCTTTTTTGGGGGGGGGGCGCCAGTGCACCCCCTCAGCCCCTGTCCAGCAGCGCGCACACTCTCGGCCCCCACCTGCGCCTGCCGTTGATATCGTTTTTATGTTCTCCAGCGTGAAGGCCGGGTCCTTCATGTAGTCTCCCTTGACGCGCTTGACCTGTTCAAGTGAAAAGCGGGTTTGGGGCAGTTTTAGCCCTGCTCTAGGCACCAGGCACGCAATCGAGTCGCGCGATGGATGGGTCACGGGCAAGGTCAACCCCTGCTGCAAAGCCCGCCCAACAATAAAAGCCAAAGCCACCCCCGCCAGCGAACCGGACGAGCCTCCTACACCCCCCCACCTGCTTGTCGTTGAGCCCGTCCTTGTCAAACTCAAGCAGCGACTTGAGGAAGTAGGGGTCCGCCATCATGGACTTGGCGCCGCCCCAGGAAACGTCCTTCAGGTTGCGCAGGATGACGACGCACTCGCACACCTTTTGGGGTGTGTTTTTGGGGGGAGGGGAAGTGTCGTCAAATGGTTTGACAGCAAAAGCCGGCAAGCCCGTGCCTTCCGCATCGAACGCTTTGCATCACAGCCCAGACGGAGCAAAACCGCCGGCTGGGCGCAACGGCAAGGCACGCACGTGCGCCCGCCCTCCCACCTTTTGCACCAGGATGTGTGGCTTTGCAAAGGAGCGGATCTCTGTGATGTCGTCGCGCTTGAGGTCGTTGAGGGCGGCGGCGGCCTCCTCCAGCGCGGGGATAGCCTCGGACAGGGCCTGCTCCGCCTCGGCCTTCTCAACCTGCGGCCGGTTTGTGCCACGCGTGTGTGGGGGGAGTGAGCGGCGTGTCGCGCATGTTTTGAAGAGCAGCTGTCCATCCATGCAGTTGGGCGGGGTGGGCGCTGCTTTTTCACCGCACCAGCCTTTGCTCTGCCACAATCGCTGCGTGCCCGCACCTCGATCTGGGCGGACAGCCCTTTGAGGGACTCCTCCTTCTCCTGCGCAGCCTTTTGCCGCGACTCGGCATCGGCCGTGTTTGAGGCAATCACCTGCGGTGTACGAGAGAGTCAGAGTTTTGCGCGATGGCCTGACAACGGGCCAGCCCCCGGGTTTGACTCCCTGGCCACTCAGCAGTCACAGCGCACCACGCAAGGTGTGAGCGCTGCAACAAGCGGCATGAAACGCCGCAGCGGTGCGACGGGAGGCCAAACCGCCAAACCCCCACCTCCAGCAGCTGGTTGCACTCCTCCGTGGCCGCCTTGACCACCACCCGCGCCTGGCTGAGCTCCTTTTGCAGCGCGTCCACCTCGGTGGCCGCCTGCTCCAGCTTGGACAGGCCCCCCGTGAGGCGCGCCGCCATCTCCTCGTTGCTGCGCCGCTGGGTGGACAGCAGGCGGCGGTAGGTGGAGATGTAGTCGAGGTAGTTCTTGGGCTGCGTTTTTTCAAATTTCGGTTGTTTTTATTGGCGTGCTCTCAGCGTTTTCTCCGCAAAACCGCTGGTGTGTTGCTGCTGATTGGGTCTGCAACGTTTGCAGGGTTTGCGGCTGGCGCAGCGGAGGCACAAGCCCCCAGAGGCAAAGCGAACGAGGCAGTGGCGCACCCCAAAAGCCCCCCCCCGCCCCCACCGTGACGTAGTTGTGGCGCCGCAGCTGCGCCTCGAACCGGGCGCTGAAGCGGCGCACGGACTGGTGCACGCCCACCATGTGCGCCACAATGCCGGGCCGCAGCGCGCCGGGGAGGTCGTCGGCGGCGAGGAACACCGAGGCGACGCTCTCCAGGGCCTGGGGGTTTCATTGGGTTTCGGCGGGCGCGGCTCTTGCAGCTTGCGCAGTTTTGGGGGGCCGAGCTTGAACATGCGCAGGGCAAGGGGGTCGGGTCCCCCATCAAAGCTGCTGGCCCCTGCACGGGCAGCAAGTAGCGAGTGCCGCCCACCTGCTCTGGCCAGGGCTCGAACCAGTCGATGACGGTGTTGTTGACCAGGCCAGGGAAATTCCTGGGGGTTTGGGGTTTGTTTGCGGTGCTTCAAGGAAACAGAAACCGCCCGAAACTTCCAAGCTGCTTGCCCCGGACCGGCCCAAGGACGAAGCATGAGCAGCTTTAAAACCAACCCCCCGCGCTTGCGCCCCAAGCCGCTCGCCTGCACCGCGTCCGCAGCGCCTCGCCCACGGGGCTCATGGCCAGCACGACGTGCAGGTTTGCGCGGCAGCGGTCCACGAAAAAGTTCCAGAGCCCCTCCCGGCTGTCGTCCAGGCCCGCCGCGATGACGGCGTCGCGCACGCCGGAGGCCAGGCCGTCCTTCTCCGCGTCATCAAACAGCGCGGGCACGATGCCTGGGGAGGGGGTGTGCGGGCGTTGGCCGCGCCAGCAGCACTTGGGTAACGGCGGGGCAGAGCGGCGGGGCAGGAGCCTCTGCCGCATTCCTCGCAAACCACCGGCCCCAAACGCTTTCGACTCCCTCATCTGCAAGGGCCTCCCTCCCCCCCACCACAACACCCAAACACCCCCCACCCCCCGCCCACCCCGCGTGAGGATGTTGTTGATGAGCTCTAGGAATGACTCATCCGCCACGTGGCTGTCGGTGAAGAGGAACACCACGCGCCTGTCCTCGGCGCCCAGCAGCGTGTAGAGGCGCTTCAGGTCGTCGCGGAAAGCGGCCTCGTCGTAGCCGCGGGTCAGGGTGATCTCAAACACCTGGGCGGCGGTTTCGGCGGTTTTTGGGGTCCAGAAGGAGGATGTTTTAGGGTTTGGCTCAGTAGTCCAGCGCATGGGCGGCTCGCTGGTGAGAGGGCAAAGCCCGCGCTTGCGACAATGCTGCGCAAACGGTGGGGGCGTGGCGCGGGAGAGGCAGGCGGGCAGCCAAACGCAGCAGGCCGCGGCTGCGCACCTGCGCGCCGATGGTGAACGCGGCGAGCCGCGCGAGGCTGCTCTTCCCGCTGCCGCCCACGCCGACCAGCAGGCAGTTGCCGCGCGGCAGGCTGATCGTGCGGCAGATGCGGGTGAGGTGCTCGAGCGCGTCTTCGAAAAACACGAGCCCCATCTTCTTGGCGACCTTCTGGTTGTATGCCGCCAGCAGCCGCTCAAACAGCGGCTTGACGGCGGCGTAATCGCCGACGTCCTCGTACCGTCGCGGCGGCTCCGGCGCGGGCTTCGCGGCCGCGCCGTCGCCGCTGGCCGCCGGCGTCTGCGGCTCGCTGCCCGCGTCGCCCTCGCCGCCGGCGCGCGCGTCGTCGGCGAGCCTGACGGCCGCCGCGGGGCCGCGGTAGTCGCCGAACAGCAGCGGCTCCGCCAGCGCCGCGGGCGCGGCCTCGGGCCAGCGGGCGGCCAGCAGGCGCTGAATGGCGGCGTCGACGACGGCGCGGTCCTCCGGCGTAACCATCCGGTCGCGGAAGACGCGCAGCGCCTCGTTGCGCCACAGCCGCAGCACCGAGGCGGCGTCGGGGAAGCTGCGGGGCCGCGGGCAGGCGGGGAGGCGGTGACAGGGGGGGGAGGTTTGAGCTTTGGGGATGAGCCAACACGGGGCGGCTGCAGAACTGATGCGGCGGGGCTGAAAGCATTGCGAGACCAGCTGGGCTCGCATGCCTCCACAGCCGTGCCCCTCCCACCTCTGCGGCGTGGCGCGCAGCAGCCCCTCGTAAAGGCGGCTGAGGTCCCGCAGGTTGAAAACGTAGTGGAAGCGGCTCGGCGTGGGGGGGAGGCGCTCCAAAACGGTGGACAGCAGCTCGAGCGTGGCGTCGGTGAGGGACGCGCCGTTGCCCAGCGCAGCGCGCACCTGTGGGGAGGGCGGGCGGGTGCTGATTAGTGCACAGGTTCCTCGAATGAAAATGCCAAAAGGGCGCGGCCGCAGTGCGCTGCAGGAACGTTCGAGCCAGGGTGCCGACTCGCATCCGAGGCAACCCGCATCCGAGGCGCCGCGCGCACCGCCTCGGGCATCGTCGCCAGGTGGCCGCCGAGGATGGTCTGGAAGATGGCGCGCAGGCTGTCTGCCGACGGCGTCTCGATCTCAAACACGCTGAAGAGGCTGATGAAGCGCGGGTCCACGGCGTTGCGCGCGCCGCCGGGCGGGCCCATGGCGCCCAGGACCTGGGGGTGTGGGAGAGGGGGGCGACGCGGGGTGCTCTGGCCGTGTGCAACTGGCGCAACTGCGTGAGCAAGCCCCAAGCAAGGCACGATACACAGAGCTACCGGTGCCTCCAACGGCTGCAAACCGATGCCTTGTCTCCCCCTAAACCTCCCACCTGAACGTCCTTGAGGTTCTTCCAGGACAGCTCCTTGCCCCGGTCGTACATGCCCCGCCGCTCCACCACCTGCCGCAGCAGCGCTATGGGCTGCTGCGTGCCGTAGGAATCGAGGCGCGGCATGTTGAGGTCGTCCACGAAAAGCACGAGCCGCTTGCCCAGCGGCGGGCCGTACGTGTCCTGTGGGGTTGAGGGCGGGTTTGGGGGGGTCGTGGTGCGTGTGTCGGCGGGCACGCAGGCGTGGCTGACACCGGCTCCAAGGCGGGGGAGGGGTTGTTGCTCAGGGATGTTTGAAGGGCTGCAAACCCGCACGACTGGCCCCTCGGCGCACGGCACGTGTTGCTTTGCGCCCACAAATGGGGCAGGAAACAACCCCACGCACGCGACCGCCCACCTTGGTGCGCTTCTCCACACAGTCCTCTATGGCGCGCTGCACGTCGGCGCTGCTGGTGCGGCTGCTGAAGCCCAGCGCGCACGACGTGAAGGCGGCGGCGTCGAGGCCCGCCAGGAAGGCGGCGACGGTGACGCTCTTCGCGGTGCCGCTGTCGCCAACAAACAGGCAGGGGCGGCCCGCGCCGGCGATGGTCTTGAGGAGCCAGGTGGACCTGGGAAGGGGATGTAGTTGGGGGGCAGGAGCAACAATGCGGTGGGTAAGGGGTTTGCAACAACAGCTGTCGCCCCACCATGCGGCAGCCAAGCCAACCCCCAGACGCTGGTGTCACCCTGCCCTTCATCCGCCGCAACAAGAGCCGCGCCACGCTGCTGCCATGCAAGCCGCGCGCAGCCGCAGCCGCCCACCTGACAATGTCGACGGTGGGCACGAGTATCTTGGCAAACGCCCCGTCCGGCGGCGGCACGTAGGGCCCCACCTGGCTGCCCCAGGAGCGCCACTCAGCCGCGCGCGCGTCAAAGTAAAACTCGTAGAGGGGGCGCGCCGGCAGGCTGCCGGGGGGCACGCTGCGCGTGCGGGGCAGGAGAGAGGGGGACAGAGCGGCGGGCAGGTTTGTTGGCGCCCTAGCTGCCTGCTGCAGAATTCACATCTTGCACGGCCCAACCCGCGCCAGCTAAAGACTGTCAAAAGCCCGAGGGGCCGCACCTCTCGCCCTCCGCGGACGGCATGCCGGACAGCCGCCGCATCAGCGCGTCAAAGCGCCCGCGCTCCTTTGCTTCGGGCCGCTGCACGAGGGTGCCGCCGATGGACCAGGTGCAGCAGAAGATGAAGAGGCCCTCGAGGGCCTGAGGGAGCAGTTTTGCAAGCAGTGTTGGCGGGTGTTGGAAACGCGCGTGAAATGCAGCAGTCCCAGGATACAGGGCAGGCCAAAACAAGGGGACGAAAGGGCAAGCGGCAGCCACACCTGAGGCTCCAGCAGTTTGACCTCGTCGCCGCCGCTGCCGCCGCTGCCTGCCTCGTCCCCGCCGCCGGTCGCCTCGGACAGCGTCGCGTCCAGCAGGCCGCACAGCTGCGCCAGCAGGTTGAGCCCCGTCTGCGGCACGGCCTGCAGCGGGCGCTTCACGATTTCGTCGCCGTCAACGCCCTCCGTGACCCACGCGATGGCGGGGGCCGCGTAGCGCTCGAACAGCGGCCGCAGGGCCTCTGCCTCGGCGGGCGCGGGGCGGGTGTTGAGCCAGCGCCAGAGGAAGGGGCGCCAGCCCAGGTTGCGGCTGTCGACAAAGACCATGCCACACCTGGGGAGGACGGCCGGTTTTGGGAGGGGGGGGGGGTGCAGCTGATGAGTTTGACTGCTGCACGTGAAGCGCAAATGAATCGTTTTTGTGGGCTTGCTCAAACAGCGATGCACGGGTGAACACGCATTTGCGCAAGCAAGATCCACTCTTTCCCTGGCAAGCACGCAAACAAAAACACCACAAAGCCAGCCGCCGCGCGCCTGCTGATGGTGGCCGGCGACGCGTACTGCAGGTCCGCCACCTCGAACAGCAGCTTCACGTGGTTGGCCAGCCGGATGCGCTCCCCGTTCGGCAGCGTGAGCAGCCGGTTGTCGTCCATAACGGAGTTCATGTTCTCCACCCACACCGCGTCAACGTCGCCGTCGAAAACGATGTAGCGCGCCTCGTCGCGGTCGGGGGGGAGCGGCTTGTTGAGCTCCCTGTTTGCGGGCGGGCGGTTTGAGGGCGGTTTGGGGTGAGACGGGGGCTTTGCCTTGGCTTTTGCAGGGGCTGGGGGATTGGAGTTCAGGGGCTTTGGGGGGAGGTCAAAGAGCCTACAAGGGACGCAGAAACGGCCTGCAACCCTAAGCAGCGCTGCTGTGGCGGGCGGGCGACCCCACCTGAAGATGTTGGACAGCAGCCCGTCCGTCCAGTCGCGCGTGTCTTTGTCGAGCACGCCGTACAGCTCAGCCACCGTGATGGCCTTGGGGTTGAGGATCGACAGCGTTGTCTTGCGGCCGAGGCGGCCCTGGGGTTGGGGTGCAGGCGCGGCGAGGCAGCTGTCAGTGTCTTTGAGGCTTGTTATGGGGAGGGCAGCCCTAGCTTTGGTGGCAGCGTGTGCAACGTGCTCTTGGTTGGGAGCTCGGCGCGGCGCAGAGGTTCATGGCACCGCAGGCCTGATCTGCGCAAGCTGGAAACCGCCCCGCCTCGCGCTTACCTGCGCGCGCGCCAGCGCCTGCAGTATGACGCTCTTGCCGCCGCCCGTCTGCCCTACCACCATGGTGGTGTGGCGCGTGAGCATGACCTCGTACAGCTGGACCACCTTATCCACCTGGCCGCCAGGGGAGGTGATGACCTGGGGGGGGGGAGGCGGAGGGGCGGTGTTGTATGGGGGTTGCTTGGGGGAGCGTTGTTGCGTGGAGCCCTGCAGAACCCTATTTCACTGTTTGCAACAGCAGCGGCACCGGAGACGGTGAAGGCGCCACGGCTGACAAGGCAGACATCGCCTTCAACAACCAGCTGTCCAGCCCTGCGGTTTGTCAAAACCGCACAATAGTCAGCGCCCCCCGCTGCACACCTGGTAGCCTGCCGCCGCGAGCTCTGCCTCCACCTCGTCGTTGAGGCGGGGGTAGCGCACGCGCGGGCAGTCCAGGCCGGGGAACAGGTCGCCAACCTGCAGCAGCGGGGGGGATGGGCGGTGTGGGTGGGTGCTATTCAGTGTGGGTGGGTGCACTGCCCTGCCACAGCACTACAACGGCGCGCCTCAATCGCCTGTCTGGCCGTCAAGGCAGCCCCGGCCACCGGCAGCAAGCAAGAAAGGCGCAGCCCCAGCACCATCCCCACTAAACCCACCAGCCCCAGGAACAGCGGCACGTCGTCGTAGACAAACTTTGGCAGGTTCATGTCCCTCAGCGCCCGCATCAGCACCAGCTGCTCCGACATGCCCGGCGAGCCGCGCTTCAGGGCGCCGGCCATCACCAGCACGCTCTTGAGCGCGCGCAGGCCAAAGTCGTAGTGGTGCTGCTTGGACAGCTGCTCGGCGGCCAGCTTGTACAGCACGGTCATCTTCTTGGCCAGCACCTGGGGGTGGGGGTTAGTGCGTTTGGGTTGTGATTTTGGTTGACGTTGATGAGGGAGCTTGTGTGGGCTGGTCTGCCCGTGGCTAAAGGTTTGAGAACGCAGCTGGGCTGGCAGAGGGAGCGGCTGTTTGGTCTGGCACGCTGGTGCACAGGTGCGGTTGACCACGCCCAGCGCCGCCGTCGCCGGGCTGGCTCATTCACCCCCTTCCAGTCCCCCTCCCCCCGCGCCTTTGCCGTGTCGAAGCCCTCGCTGAACAGCATGATCTCGCAGATCTGCTCCATGTCGGGCACCACCATGGTCACGGGGCGGAACAGCGCCTTGAGGTTGTCGGGCAGCTCGGTGCGGCCCGCGTACCTGGGGGCGGCGCGGGCGGTGTTTGGGGGAGGAGCTGAGGATTTGGCGAGGTCAAAAGCTGGTCAACGTTGGGGCAGAAAACAGCCAAGCTTTTCTCCTGCTGGCCACTGCAACCTTTCCACGGTGCCAGCAACATCAGGCGGCCTGCAAAACAGAGGTGACGCCCCACCCCGGGTTCATGGTGATGAAGATGCCGGTGCGCGCGTCGAGGCGGATCTCGCGCCCCTCAAACTGGAAGCGGCGCGCGTCGTTCTTGAGGGCCTCCTGGATGGTGCGGATCTGGCTGGACACCACACTCAGGACCTGGCGGCGCGGGTTTTGATTGGGGTTTGGGTGGCGGTCAACCCCTGAGTGGCAGCACGCGACTGCCTGGGCTTGGTTTGTTGGCGGTTGAGAGCTTCTCTGTATTCTACCCATGTTTCAGCGCTTGCCACTTGCAAACCCATTCGCACAACGCTCTGCCCCCTGACTCAATGCTGCCCCCGGCCCCAAACCCCCCCAACGCACCTCCGCATCGATTCGGTTGAACTCGTCGAAGCAGCCCCACGCGCCGCACTGCACCAGGCCGCTGAAAATGGACCCCATGGCCTTGTAGTCCAGGCCCTCGCCGCAGTTGAACACGACACATAGCACCGCCAGCGACTTGGCCAGGTCTTTGACCGTCTCGGTTTTTCCTGTTTGTGGTGCGGAGGAGAGGCTCGCGGTGTGAGGCCAGCAACACACGCGGCTTGATGGCTAGGCAGCGCCGGTGGGCTGTTGTCTCTGATGCGGCGCGGCTGCATGGCTGCAGCCCAGGGGAAAGGCGGGTGTGTGCGGCGCCCTCACCTGTGCCCGCCGGCCCCGCTGGCGCGCCGCCCAGCCGGTAGGTGAGCGCCGTGGTCAGCGTCATGTAGCACCTGGGTTTGCAGGCAAAAGCAGTGGGACGCGGCGGTTGCAGCCATATTTGCTTTTTAGGGTTTCAGGGTGCCGGGGCCAAGCCACTGGCACAAGTCCAACCGTTGCACCAAGCCGGATGCGCAAGGCAGGCGCCAAAGCAAGCTTCGGCGTGCAAACTCCGCAGCCACCCATGGCCTGCTCAACCTCCCACCTGTCCGTAAGGGCCGTGATGACCAGCCGCCCGTTGAGACCCATGTACTCGTAGCCAAAGCGGAACAGCCCCGTGCACTGGCGGATGGTGAGGTCGTCCTGCGGCAGCGGAAGAGCAACGGGCGGGGCGGCCTCCGGGTCCGGCTGCGTTTCATGCCAAAACAGCAGCGCATGCATCGCGCATGCCCCAAAACACCCAGGCCGGCTTCATCAAGCAGGCTTCGGCCCAGGGCTTGAGGTTTGGGGGGCTTTTTGTGGGTCTGAGCCCTGCGCACCAGGCCGCGGTCCCAGTAGAACCTCAGCTGGCTCTCCCACGCAAACTCGCGCGCGTCCACCACGCTGTCGCGCACAAACGCGTCCACGATGTCGCGGCCGTGCACGTCGGTGATCACCAGCGTGTTGACCTTGCGGCGCGCCTCGGGGCTCAGCTCGCCTCGGACCTGAGGGGGGGCAGGGTTTGGGGGGGCGGGGGCTAAGAGGGCGCACAGTGTTGGGGTGGGGCATTGCGGTCGCCACGCATCAAACAATCGCAGGCAAGTGCGTGAGCTGATCTCGGGGTTCACAGCACACGCCTCACCATGCCGGTCAGCTCTGCCAGCTGCCCCGTGAGCTTGGCCGCGTAGTCCTTGACGGCGCGCTTGTCGGCGCCGCTGCCGGCGCGGCGCAGCGCATCCTCCGTCTCCCAGGTCCACCACACCTGTTTCCGGGAGGCATTTTCGAGTTGGGGTTTTCATCAGCGGCACGCTGCTGTCATGCAAGTCCCAGCTCGTCTGGCATTGCTTCCTCAAACCCCATTTGCTGCCTTTTTGAAACACCAGCGCCACGGCCTCCCAGCCCCCAGCCCCGAGGCGGAACCCCACCTGGCTGCCCGCCAACGTCACCATTCCCAGGCTGTCCTGTATCCAGCGCGGCCGCGAGGTCTTGGCGTACGCCCAGACGCCCTCTTTCATGACCGCTGCCAGCGTGGCGCGCATCTCCGCCTCCACGCCCGTCATCCAAGCCTGCCGGGGGGGGGGGGTGAGCAGAGAGAAAATCAGAAGACATGAGCAAGTCTCAGGGATTTGCCTTGCCACACAAGCCGAGCTGCGCGCACGCCCACCTCAACGGGCCCATCGACGGCGACGGCGCTGCGGAACGCAAAGGATTCGCCCTCTGATGACGTCATGCCCACGACGCTCTTGTTGCCGCGGCCAAACTTGAGGGCTGTGTGGGTTTGGCGTTGGCATTGGCGTTGGCGTTGGGGTGGGGGTGGGGGTGGGGGTGGGTTGGGTTGAGTTGGGTTGGGCAGGTAGAGTGCGCCTGCCGGCGCAAACCCCAGCACAACAGCAGGCGCACATGCGCAGAGGCAAGCCTCTCAACAACGCCCACCGCTTGAACCCCCGCCCGCCAAACCCCAGCCCCCTGCCGCCGCACCCGCCGCATTGTCAAAAAGCTTGAGCATGTGCTCCTGCACGCTGGTGGGGTCGCTCGTGCCCAGCACCGCCAGCAGCTCCTCGTCGCTGATGAAGTAAAAGCGCGGGAAGGCGGCGCGCTTGGTGTCGAGGTAGTCGCTGAGGCTCTTCTGGCACAGCTCGAGCTGCTCTGACAGGGCGCGCAGCTGGTCAAGCCTGGAAGGTTTTGTTGGAGCGGGGTGTTTGCAGGGTTGGCGCGGCTAAGGGCTCCTGGCGCAGCCCAGGCACAGTCGGTAGCCCAACCAAGGCCAAAGCAGAACGGAGCGTGCAGACAGCGGCAACTAGCCGCCGCTGCAAGCCAGAGTCCCTGCCCGGCCCCGAGCCTGTGCGCCCCACGCGCCTGCCGTCCGCGCTGCACGCGTCCAGCACGAGCGTGTTTTTGGCCGTGTCTGCCATGATGGACCCCCAGCCGCGGTCGATGGTGTCGAAGCGGGTCGCCTCGGCGGGCAGCTGCTGCCTGATGTCGTCGCTGCCTGTGAAGATGGACTCGAGGTACATCCAGCGGCGCTGCACAACCATCCAAACCTGGCGGTTGGGGAGTTGGTTTTGGGTTTCTTGCTGTCTGAAGCAACTTTGGTAAAAGCAAGGGTGGGTTCCAGCTCAAAATGTGGCACGTTGCTTTGAAAGGCGTGCCCACAAGGTTTCCACTGCCGATAAAGCCGACCCCGTTTGACCAAGCAGCCCCCAAGCCCCGCGACGCCCACCTCAATCGCCTCACTGATGAGGCTGAGCTTCTGCTCCCACTGCCGCACGTCCTCGGCAAACGGGCGCACGTATGGCGATGCCATCATCGACTGTTGTGGGGGTGTTTGGGATGGAGGTTGGGGGCAGTCGAGTAATCAGGGCTCTGCTGCTGATCCAGGTGCCCAAAGCCGCTAGCGCATCCAAAAGAGCCGCATCGCGCTCTCGTTTTGCTCTGCATGAGGTGGCCCAGCATAAACAGCAAACAGTTTTGCACCCCAATACCGACGCACGCGCACCTGCAGGTTGAGCCCCAGGTCTTCCAGCAGCAGCAGCACATCGTCCACGCCCTTTAGCACCCAGCCGCGGTCAACGCCGTTCTGTTGGAGGGGGAGGAGGGAAACAATAGGAAGAAGTGGGTTGAGCCATTGCACAGCTGTTTGCGCATTGCGGGCCAACGCCGGAGCGGCTGCAGCTAGGTGACCTCCCGGCAAGCATCAACCAGCAAGCGCCGACGAAAGACACAAGTGCAATGAGGCTCACGTTTGTGTACTTGTGGAGCGTGAATCGCTGTTCCCGCCACAGGTCTGCCAGCTTCTTCAGCTCTGTCTCTATCACCAGCTCCTTGGCGGCAGAGGCGGTGATCTTGGCCACCTCGTCGCCAAACTGGGGAGGGAGGGGAAGAGGGGGGGTGAGCGTTGGAGCGTGAAGTTGCAGGAAAGGGGGGCGGAGGAAGATATGAAGCTGTTGCGCTGGGCTTGCGCAAACAAGCTGACAGGTGGTGCCGGACTGCTGAGGTTACTGGACTGCGGGGGATCCAGGTGCGGGTTGGCCACCACCCCAGCCTGCCCGCCGCCCGGCTTGCCTTGTGCAGCTGCATGGAGAACATGTTGCCGAGCGTGAAGGTGCGCGGATCCATCTCAAACTCCCGCCCCGTGGCCGCCATCAGAGCGCGCCAGTGGCGGGGCCGCAGCGCGTCCGACTTGAGCTGCCGCATCAGGGGCAGGCTGTCGAGGAAGCCGGTGATCTCGGCCTCGACGCGGCCGTAGACCGGCAGGTCGCGCACGCCGCGCAGTCGCGACAGGCGCGTGGCGATCTGAAGGTGTGCGTTGAGGGGTGAGGGAATTGTAGGGCTTTCAATGCCGCGCCAGCCTGCCAGGCCCTAAGCGACGTCCATCGCTGGCTCTTATCGAGCTGGTCCCCCAACTGCGAGCAACCCTAAAAGCACGCCCAGCCGCCTCGGCGCGTGCCTCGACTCAACACCCCTGTCACTGCCCCCGCCCCCCCTCCCGCCCACCTCCTGCATGCCGTCCACCATGCGGCCCACGTCCAGCTCGCTCCACAGCTGCCCGCTGTAGCTGCGCACCGCGTCGAGGTACTTTGAGTAAACCCCAAACACCGCGCCCAGGCGGCGCAGCTCCGCCTCGGCGTCGGCGAGAGCGGGGTAGGGCGTGACGGGCATGTCGAAGAGCTGCTCAGCGAGCTGAAGCGCCTCGCGGCGCGCCGACAGCGCGGCCACCTCCTGCGGGGCGCGGGGCGCGCAGTTGGGAGCGGGGTTTGGAGGGGTTTGGAGGGATCGCTTCAGTTGTGATGTTGGATGGCCAAAAAGGCTGCAAGCAAGGTTAAGCAAGCAGAAGAGGCCAGGCCGAGGCACGCGCCTTTTGAAACGCCTGGAGCAGGTCCAGCCCAGCCGGCAAGGCAGCGCTGGGCGCGCCGGGACCCGCTGCCTTGAGGCGCCCGGCCAGCTCCTGCGTCCCGGCTGCAAACTCCGATACCTGCATTTTGTTGTGGGGGGGGGGGGGGGGGGGGGGGGGGGGGGGGCATCAGAGGGTGTGCTCAGCAAGACAGCCACCCCAGCCCTCCGCGGCCGAAGTGGCGCCCCGTCGGTTTGAAACCTCCCAAAGGGGGTTGGGTGTCGGCGCGCCACCCCCCTCACCTGCTGGCGCGTCGTCTCGCTGAACCGCCGCTTCACGCCCTCCAGCTCAGCGTCCCGCCGCTCCGCACGCTCCGCCAGCGCCGCCCATTCTCCAGCGATGCGGCACGCATCCTCCAGCTCAGCGCGGCACTGCGCCGCCGCGGCGTCGCCGATCTGGCAGGTGGGCAGGCGGGAGGGGACGTTGGCGAGGCTGCAGGCCGAAAAGCACAGCGCGGGCTGCTGCTGCTGAGTGGGGGAGGCATGGGTTGCCCCTGGCTTGCATTGTGGAAGATGGGCGGCTGCTCGGACGGCAGCTTAGCAGGGCGCGAGCCCTGCGTTCCCCTATCTCCACCGCCGCTCACCGCGTAGATCAGGCGCATGCGGTAACGCTCCTCGAGGTCGCCGCAGCGCAGCTCCACCATCATGCCCTCCGACCGCACCGCGGCCACAACCGCCAGCAGCTCCTTGAGCTCATCCAGGGTGGCGGGGTCCTGGGGGGCGGCAGTTTTGCTTTGTTTCGCGGGGCAGGCTTCCCCAACCGCGGTCTCCTTTTTGCTGCCCGGCAGCCTGCTGTTTGGTGGGCAGCAGGCTGCTGGTGGCGGCCCCCCCCGCTGGATCAGTCCACAGCCAAAGCATGGCAAAACCCTGGTGATACGAGTGACCCTTGCCGCCCGCTGTCAAACCCCACCTTGTCGAGCGCCTCGGCGACGGCCGCGATCCGCGCGCGCAGCCCCGCCGCCGCGGCCTCGTCGAGCTCGCGCATGGCCGCCGCCAGCGCGCGGCTCCACTGCAGGCACTCCTCGTGCACGCTGAGCGCCAGCGCGGCGCCGGAGACGCGCGCGAAGCCGATGTCCACGTCGCGGGCCTGCTCCCAGAAGTACTCGGCTTGCTGGGGGAGGGGGTGCACATTTGGAGCCGGTTCGGGGGGCTTCTGCAAGTCCAAAAGCACCAGCCGCCTTGAATGGCTGGCTGTTCTCAACCCCCAACCCCAACCCCAACACCCAACCCCCCCCCCCCCAACCCCAACCCCCCAAACCATACACAACCCCGCCCCCCTGCTCCGCGCTTGCCTTTTTGAACTTGCTGAACTTCTCCTCAAACACCGCCGCGCCCGGCGCCTTGGCCTTGAACTTGTCCAGCAGCGCCGCCTTGTCGGACTTCCAGATCTCGCTCCACCGCCGCCACGCCTCGAGGTGGCGCGTGATGCGCTGGCCGCACTTCGTGACGTCCTGGTGCACCTGAACCGCCGCGGCCATGACCTGGCAAAAGGGGTGGGGGCGGGCAGGAGGGGTTTGCACGACTCCCATTGAACAACAGCAAAGGGTCTAGGTCAAGGAGCTGCGCGCAACCCAACCCTCCCACCCCCTCTTCCCCTCCAAGTCGGTCACTCAGTCCGCACCTGCTGTATGCGCAGCACCTCGGGGCTGAAGTTGAGGACGAGGGGGTCGCCCTCGGTCTCGCCCGGCGGCCGCTGGTCCGGCATCTCCACGCAGGCGCCGTCCATCCAGCGCACAAACTCCCTGGGGGATGGGGAGGTTCGGTCGCGGCGCGCTGTTTGGAGGGTGCCGGCAGCTGGGCGGCTGCGGTTGGGGGGTTGGGGGCAGGGTGGAATCGAGGCGCGGCGCGCTGACTTTTGGGTGCACGGGCGCAACCAGGGCTCGCCTGCAGCTCTCGGCCACGTTCTTGACGTAGCTCGTGAGCAGCTTGGTGGTCTCCTTGACGGGCGGCTGCACCACCACCTCGGCGCTCTGGAGGGAGGTCTTGACCTGCGGCAGGGCGGGCGGCGGGGCGGGAGCGTCAGGCCTGCCATCAGCTACGCAGTAGCCCCCGCAAGCACCGCAGCCTTGCTTGGCTGCACCTGCCCCCCCTCTGCAATGCAGCGCAGCGCGGCACGCAGCCCCCAAAGGCGCCCACCCTGAAAAGCGGCTGCCGCGCCGCGGGCCCGTAGGCCGCGTGCAGCCGCTCCAGCGCGCGCAGCAGCATGAGCGCCAGCGCGTTGAACACCGCCATCTCCCAAAAGGCGTAGTAGCCGGACAGCTGGGGGGAGCGGCCGTTGTTGGTGCCGGCGACGAGCTCCTCCACCTGGCCCGATGGAGAGTGGGGCGGGTGCGGCGTTGAACTGTGAGGGCTTGGACTCTCCCCAAACGGCACTGTAAAGCCGGTCAAAAAACATTCACCACCAGACCATTCGCTGCACACGCAAAGGCCCCAAACCCCATCAGGAAGAGCGGCCCATACCTTGCAAAGGATGGGCGTGAGGGAGCGGTACTTTTTGACGGCCACCTCCACCGCCGCCGCGCGCGCCTGCTCCATGCGTTCGTAGTACTCCTGGAGCTCGGGCAAATCGGTGCCTGAGTAAAGAATTGGTTGTGTTAATGAGCGCATTTGCTGTGCAAAAAGTCAATGGCTGCAGATGGCTGCTTGCAAACCACGAAAGAGCACCAAACAGGGGGATGGCACTGCAGCAGCGCTGGCAGCCGCCGCGGTGCGCGCACGCGCCTGTTGGCGGGTCGGCCACCAGCTGCGCTGCCGCGATGGCCGTGACGGCCTTGTCCAAGATGGAGGCATTCTTGGAGACCTGCGATTGCGCAGCGAAACGCCAACAAGCGGGGCCCTTTGTGCATGCCATCAGCCAGCATCATGATGCTCGCTAGGGCCAGTGATGCGTGCGCACTGTGCAGGCCGCGGGGCAGGCCGCTGCGCGCCTGGCCGCCCCCGCCGCCGTGGCAGCGGGCGGCACCCCCACCCGCCTGCCGGGTCCCCCCACCTGGTTGAACAGCCCCTGGAAGTCGTGCACCGCCGCGCCGGCGCGCGCCACAAAGTCGTCGATGCCGCGGCTGTTCCAATTCAGGCGCGACAGGCCCGGCTCCAGCGCGCGCGCGAGGGCGGCGAGGCGCGCCGACAGCAGGTCGCGCTCCGCGGGGCTTGGGGCGGCGATCGCCTGTTTGAGCGGGAGGATACGGAGTTGGGGGGTGCGCAAACTGCGCGTGTTCCAACGGGCTGGCAATGAGCTGGGTTGCGCAAAAGCAGGCAAAAGCAGGCAAACACAGGCAGAAGCAGGCGCAGCCAGGCAGAAGCCGGCAAAAGCAGGAAAAAGCACATAATGAATGCGGCCGCGCCTTGTAGTACTTTACAAGCAGCCCCTCCAGCGCCTCAATCCAGCGGCGGTACTCGTCCCATTGCAAAGCAACCTGGGGGGAAGGAGGCGGCAAGCGATCAGCAGGCCGGTGCGGCAGGAGGCGGCACGGTCAGAAGGGAGTCGCCGGAGGCTCGCTGCCTCATGCAGACTGTGACACAACGCCTCCCCAAAGCCCTCGCATCAAGCGCGGCGTAAAAGAACATCCCCCGCCCCCAAAACGCGCGTGCCTGCAGTGCAATTGGGGGTATCTCAAACCGCTGGCGGTCCAGGTAGCGCGCCTCCAGCATGATGGTGCGCAGCTCGGGGTGGAAGTTGACCGACACAGCGCCTGCGAATGCGACGGGGCGTGCCATTTTCGACGGGCCGCCGGGCGCTGGCTCAGGGGGGTATGAAAGCGAAAAGCTGCTCCAGGAGCCGAGCATGAGGGGGTGGGAGCGCCCTGTCCACAGGTGCGCAAAGCGCAGGCCGGCGCGGGGGCAAGGCAAACAAGGCCGCAGGGCGCGCGCCTGTCTCTGGGTCCTTGCAAAGGATGGGCTGCTTGAGGTGAGCCATCGCCACCGCATCGGCGCGCTCCCGCCAGGCCGCAAACGTTGACTTTTCAAACTCCATCGCGCAGCGAGCCAGCGCGAGGTAGCCATCATAGACCTGGGGGGAGGGGCGGGGCAGCCCGGCGTTTGGGTGTTTTTGCAGGGATTGATGCACGCATGCGGCGGAGGTCCAGGCAGAACACCAAAGCAGCAGCTGGCTGGCCTGCGGTGCCCTGGCTGCGTGCGGTGCTCTCGCCGCGGTGAGCTGCTCCTGCCTGCGCGCGCTGCTCCTCAACAGGGCTGGGACACCGCCGCCGCCCACCTGCTGGCCGATGGCGTGCTCCGTCCAGCTGCCGTCCGGCTCCGCCGCCTGCAGCTTTGCCATGGTCTGCTTCACGCGGCTGAACAGCAGGCGGATCCAACGGATGGTGCCTTTTTTGAGGGGTGGTGAGGTGCTTGCACGTTGGTGGAGGGGGCTGCTTGTTTGTGGAGGATGAACCAGGATTAGGAGCAATGGCAGCCGCAGCGGCAGCAGCTCCTGCGTGCAAAAAGCACAGGCCCCGGCCATCACCTGCCACCGGGGGCATGTTGCGGGTGATGGGCGGGCTGCCCTTGTGGCGATCAAAAGCTTCCTGCAAAGCATTGAGCGGTTGCAGCGAGGAGAGGGGCGGTTTATTCGGTTGAAAGCGTCCAGCACCTCTTTCACGGCTAGCGCTCGCAGACGCGCAATCCCCACGCCAAGCAGGGGCGCCGCCGCAAACCGCGGCGTGCACAGTTTCCCGCAAACCCCTCCACACCCCCTTTTTACCCTCCCCCCCCCAACCGAAACCCTCCTCTGCCACCCGCCTTTGCCGCGCCCACCTCCCTACCCAAAACCCCAACCCCCCCCCCAAACCACCCGCCTGTGCCGCGCCGACCTCCCTGTGGAACTGCTCCAGGATGTCCACCAGCTTGTTCATCATCTGCTGCTGGATGGCGCCGCGGCTCTCGATGCTCTTGAAGTTGGACAGCAGCTCAAAGGCGCCCTCGGCGCTGCGCAGCTTGCGGAAGCTGGTGTCGATGAGCTCCCGCTGCGCGTTTGGGGGGGGGGAGACAGTCAGGTTGTGCAGGGGCATCGCATTCAGTAAAAATGTCTGGCCGAAGCGAGCTGTCACCGAAGCTGAAACACGGCCTGCGCACACCAAAGCTGCTGGGGCTCGCACAAAACCCCCCAAAACCCAGCCCCACCGTGGCGGCCTTGACCTCCTCGTTGTCTGTGTAGAACCGCGCCCTCAGCGCGCGCCACTGCGCCGCGTGCGCGGCGTCAAACACGTTGAACATCGCCGTCTCCACGGGCTCCAGCATCAGCTGAACGCGCTCGATGACGTCATCGATGCCCTTGGTGTCACCTGGGTTTGAGGGTAGGGTTTGGGGGGCAGGGCTCGAGGGCCGCGTTGCAGGAACCGATTCGGGGGCCTTGCAGCCCCCGGGCTCAACAGCGTGGCGGCCACGGCTGCGCACAGCCGCCGGCCCGCGCGCCAGAGCAGGCAGCTGCCGCCCTCGCTCACCGGTTACGGCTTTGAGCTCCGGCCCCAGGAACTTGAAAAAGTCGTCGACGACCTCGACCATCTCCGCCAGCGCGCCGCAGATCTCGGCCATGTAATTGGTGCGGCCGAAAAGGGGGCCCTTGGGGAACTCCCAGCGCGCGTCGCGGCCGCTGAGCTCGATGCGCTCGCGCACCTGCCGCGCGCGGCGGGGCGTTGGGGGAGCCAGGGGCGAGTAAGAAGGTGTGCAGGGGTTGGGTGGCGTGCAAGATGGGTCCATGGACAGGGGGAAGGCGCAACAAAGTCGGGCAGTACGGCATGCGGGCTGGGCAATGGATTTCTGTGGCAGGGGAGGAAAGCTGGAAGGAACAGGCAACCGCGCCCGCCGCACCTGCATGTAGGTGGAGTGCCATTGCTCCAGCAGCGTGCGGCTGGTCCGCAGCAGCGCGCCCGCGTCGGCCGCGGGCATGCAGAACAGCTCCCCCAGCGAGACGGCCCCCTCCACGCGGTCCCCGATTTCGCGGCCGATGCGGGACAGCAGCGCACCCATGCGCTCGTCGTCGCCTGGAAAGGGAGGGGCCGAGCCAGCCGTGCGTGGGTGGTGTGCTGGGTGGGAGGCTGGCTGGCGCCGCTGATCTGCCGCAGCCGGGCTGCAAAGCCAGAGCGCCGAAATGCCGCTGCGCGACACGCAAAGCGCTGCCGCACAAACCCCTCGCGGGGCCACACACGCAAAGCGGCGCCTCACGCACCATAGTGGCGAGACATGATCCAGACCATCCGCAGCGCCGACATCAGCGGCAGCAGGCAGTCGGCGACCGCCGCCAGCGGGCCGGAGCTGATGGTCTTGAAGTGCCGCTCCAGCGTTGAAAGGAACTTGACGTTGTCGCGCGCCTGTGCAGGGATTTGCGTGCAATAATGTCTGAAGCACTGGCCACTTTCATCAAGGGGCTTTGAGCTCAGTCGGTCCACGGCGCACTCGAGGGCAGCCCCCTGCTGCCAGCAGGGGCTGGAAAGGCTGGAGCTGGCCACCAGCCCTACCCCAAAACCTCACCTCGGTGGCGAGCTTTTCCAGCTCCCCGATCTGCGCCCGCAGCGCCGCCAGCAGCTGCCTGTCCTCGCTGCCGGCGTCGAGCACCGCCAGCATGTCCCGCACCCGCGGCAGCGCCAGCTGCTCGCTCACGCCGCTCAGCACCGCGCTGCGCGCGCGCCAAAACTCGACCTCCGCCATGGGGCCCTTGCCGACCGGCTTCTTCTCGCCCTCTGCCTGCATCAGCGCCGCCAGGGACTCGCTCCAACCGGCCGCCGCCGCCTCCAGCACCTCGAGCGCGTCGGGGTCTGCCGCCGCGGCTGCGACGCTGGGGATGCGCACCTCCGGGATGCGGAGCGCCACGTCGCCCTGCAGGTGCGTGAGCGTCTGCTCCACCTGGCCGATGTACTTTTGCAGCGCCGCGAGCAGCTCGCGGCCGCTGCCGCCGCCGCCGCCGCTGAGCGCGGCCGCGACCGCCATGGCCGTCGTGCTGGCGCCGGTGCCGGCGCTGCGGGCGTCGTCGGCGTGCTGCACCAGCAGCGGCAGGTAGACGTCCACAAGAAGCTGCGTGGCGCGGGCGTGTGTTGTCGTTGTTTTTCCCGTTTGCCACCGCAGCCGTCAAGCACTGATTCATGCGCTGCGTTGGGTTTGCGGTGGGCTCACAGCAGGCAGCGTTTGTGCGGCTGCGGCGGCAGCGGAGCCGCACCTGTTCGAGGGAGTGCAGGGTCGGCCCCGACGCCAGCACTCCGCACTGAAGGTGCTCCTCTGGGCGCTCCATGGGCACTGGATTGCCGGTGCTGTGCAGACAAAAGAATGTCCTGGGTGGGTGGTTGGGTGGGTGGGGGGTGGTGGTTGGGTGGGTGTTTGGGCGCGGAGGATCTGCGGGTCAACGCCACGTCGCGATGCTGCAGGTCCAATTGGGCAGTGCAAGATGGGGAAACAAAGCAGCCAGAAAAAGCAGCACCTGCATCCGTCCAACGCCTCGGGCACGTTGCCCAAGAAGAGCAGGAGCTCCTGCTTGGGCCCCTGTGGTGGTGCTCCCGCCGGCTCAGCAGCTTGCTGCTGCTGCTGCTGCTGCTGCTGCTGCTCAGGCGAGCCTTCGGGCGCGACAGCCGCCCCACTGCCGCCATTTTCGCCACCGCTGTCGGCCCTCCCGCTGCTGCTGCCCTCCGCGCCAGCCGTCGCCTGGTCGGCCTCCGCAGCCGCTTGCAGCGCGTCGCTGCTCGCGGCCCGCGGCGGCGGCTCGCCGGAGAAGGGCCGTTGTTTTTCTGGGTCGGCCGTGGCTTGCTCTCCGCCGTCCTGGGGCTGCTGGTCGTCCTCTCGCGTGTCAGCTGGCTCCCCAGTGGGGGGTGCGGCGCCGTCCCCCGCGGCTGCATCTGAGGCGTGCCCCGCGTCTGGAGGCGGCGCTGGCGGCGGCAAGTCGTGCAGGCACAGCAGGAGGGCCGGGACGCCTGCAAAATGCGTGCATGGGTTACATGCCATGGGAATTGTTCACGGGCGCCGCCCTTCGGGGGAGGGGCGCGCATGCAGTGCAGCGCGACAGAGCAGGGGTTGCAACGCAGTGCGGCGGCATCTGCTGCATGCGGCGCGGCAACCGGGCGGCCGCGGCCGGCCTCTCAGCTGCTGCACGCGGCGCATGCAACGCACCTCCCTCCAGGAACGCGCCCAGCTGCGCGCGGGAGCCCTCATCGGCGATCAGGGCGTCGAAGAGGTCGCCGTCCGCGTCCAGCGCGACCTCAGCGGTGGCCCTAATGTAGCGCAGCCGCGGATCGCCGCCCCAATCCATGGCTGCAGCTATTCGCCGCACATATGGGTCGGCTGGGGCGCTAGGTCCACCGCGCAGCTGCACCTGATCTGGCGCGGGGCGGGTCAGCGCGTGCCTTTTGACTGCCGAGAAGAAGCAAAAAGCAATCGATCTCGCTTCAGACGACCCCATAAAGCCCCAGCCAGTGCGCGGACTGCTGCCGTCGCTGGACTGCCGCCCCCTCGGCTCCCCAACCCACCCCCAACCAGACTCAGTCTGGCCGCGACACCCCCATCCACATGGGAGCCGCGACACCCCCATCCACAACCTGCTGGGTCCCTACGCGAGCTGACCTGCTGCACAGCACCGGCCTTGAAGCTTGCGCTCAAAGCTTCTTACAGTTGCGGGAGGCAGTCAAGTGAATGCTATTCTGTTCTGCGTGGGTGTGCGGTGCAGGCCAGTACGTGGCGGCGCCGGCAAAAAAAAGGCGGGGTGCGGTGTGTGGGGGTTGTGCATGGAGGTGGGGTGAATCGCACACGCCCGTGTGCACGCATACAGTTGCCTATCGACGGCCAAAGCACAAGGTAGGCACTCATCGCCGCTGGGCGACGCGCAGCGGCCTGGAAGCCGCCTGGCCGCCAGGGGCGTCAGTCGACAGAGAGGCGCGTGAAGCCGGGTGCATCGCGGCGCCGCGGCGTGCAGAGCACGGTTGAAGCGCGGTTCACACCTCCTCTGCCACCTTTGCCAGCTGCGGCTGCTGCTGCGGCCGCTGCTGCGGCGGTGGAGCGCCCGAACCCCAGGAGGCGTGCTCCTCAAAGCCCTGCTCTTCACCGCTGCCGGCGCCGCCCACATCACGCCCGACCTCGCCGCTGCCGCCGCCGCTGCTGCCACCTCCCGCTGCAGCTGCGCCACCGCCACCGCCGCTGCTCCCGGCTGCGTCCGCAGGGGGCTCGACGACAACTATGTCATCGCCCGGTGGGGACGTGGCAAGGCCGCCGCCGCCGCCGCTGCCCCCCTCGAGAAGCGCGCCGCTGCTGGCCTCGGGGGCTGTGCCGCCCCCGCTGCCGCGCGGCACGAGCTCGCCGCGGCCGGGGCTGCCGCTGCCTGTGCTGCCCGAGGCAGCGTCCTCGTCGTCGCTGGTGGACAGCAGCACCGCATCGTCCTCCATGGCGCGCTCAGCGCCCGCGTCTGCAGCGGCCGCCGCCGCCGCCTGCGCGCCAGGGTGCGCCAGCAGGCTCCAGCTGCCGCCGGTGCCGCCGCCCCCGCCGCCGCCGCTCACGCCCTCCACCTCGCGCTCTTTCACCTCGCCCAGCACGCCGTCGTCGCCGCCGCCGCTGCCGCCGCCGCCGGAGCCGTCGCTGAGGTCCATGTTCTGCATGGCTGCAGCGAGCATGCTGCCGTACGCGGAGTTGCCGTACTCGCCGCCGGCGCCGGCGCCCGCCGCGCCCTCCTCGTCGTCGTCGCCGTCGTCGTCCAGCACCCCGTAGCGGTGGTAAAGGGCTGGCTGCATGCCCGTCATCTGCTCCAGGTCCATGTCGTTCTGCGCGGCGGGGCGGTTTGGTGTTTTGGGGGGGAGGGGGGCCGCGGGGAGTGAGGTTGGCTTGCAGACAAAAGGAGGGCAACAGGCGTAGGCAGGCAAGGCAGAGGGCGGGCAGCACGCACAGCCGCAGCCGCGGCAGCAACCACAGCCGGCGCACCGCAGCTGCTGCGGCTCCCCAAGGCTCATGCGCCCCGCCCTTCATCCCGCAAAGCCAAGCCCGGCGGACCCCCACCTGGAAGTCGTCGCCGTCGCTGCCCAGCTCCCCCATCTCCGCGCTCGTCGGCCGCCCGCACTCCCAGTGCGTCACGTCCTCGATCTCGTTGCGCCGCTGCAGCTCGCCGGCCGCAAACGCCGCCCACGCCTCGTCGGCGGCGAGCGCGTCCGCGACGGCGGGCTTCTGGGAGGCCGCGTCGATCAGCAGGTTGGCCATGCGGGTGACGTGGCCGAGGTAGCCGGCGCGCAGCGGGCCCCTGGGCTCGGGCCCGCCGGGCCGCGCGCGCGGCGTGACCGCGGTCGGCAGGCCCGCGAGCCACGCGACGAGGCGGCAGGTGCCGAAGGTGTGCGACACCATCATGGGCGTGGCGCGCAGCAGCAGGCCGCGCAGCATGTAGTACACCTGGTGGTGCAGCAGGTTGTTGAAGGGGTACTGCGCGAACAGGTCCATCACCAGGCCCAGCGCATTGGCCGCGATCAGCGCCGCGTCCACGTCCTCGTCGCCGACGTGCAGCAGCACCGCCAGCAGCTCCACCACCTTGAGGCGCGCGCGCCCGAGGGGCGGCGCGAGCAGGCCGTATGGCGTCTCCTGCACCGTGTCCGCGTCAGAGCTGGCCAGGAAGGAGACCAGCTGCGGCAGGTAGACCAGCATCGCGCGCAGCGCGTCGGCGCGGGGCCTGGCGGCCGCGGCGGCCGCCGCCGTCGGCGACGCGCCCTCGCCGAGGCCGCCGCCGCCCGTCGGCCCGTCGCCGCCGCCCATGCCCTCCAGCCCGCGGCGCGGCTCGAGCAGCGCGCTGCAGACCTCGAGCGCGGGCACGAGCACGCGGCCGCCCGGCTCCAGCGCGCGCTTGAACAGCGCCGCGATGCTGGGCGGCTCCATGAGCTTGGCGCTCAGCGCGCTGGGCTGCGTGTGCGCGATGGCGGTTAGGATGTCCGCGGCGTTGGTCACGGCGTCGCTGGACCAGCCGGGGCCCAGCCGCTCCAGCAGCATGTCCAGCAGCGGCGTCTCCACCAGCCACTGGGTGTGCATCGGCATGAACACCATGCTGCTCTGCTCGTCCGCGCCCGCCAGCCGCTTGATCACGTCGGCGATGGAGGTCACGTCGAGGTGCGCGACCAGCTTCTCCAGGATGCCGTCGTGGTTGGACAGGTACTGCATCATCTCGTTGGTCTTGCGCAGCAGCAGCTGGCCCACGACGCGCCCAAAGTAGCCGGCGGTCTTGCAGGACAGCGGCGGCTCGGCGTCGAGGAGCGAGAACAGCAGGTCGAGCAGCGCCTCGTCCTCCAGCAGCGTGTTGAACACCGCCTCCACCTCGCAGCAGAACACCTCGCACGCGGTGAAGGGGTACCTGAGGCGGGAGGGAGGGGGGGTTTGATGGGGGTTGCAGGGGGGGGGGGAGGGTGAGCGCTGGCGCGCGGCGTTTTTTTGGGCATGGGAAGGCAGCCGCCAACCGACAGCGGTGGCGGCCGCAACAGCCGCGGCAGCTTGCAGCGCCCTGCGCTTGTCACCGCGGCGCTGGGGCGCCGCTGCGCAGCGACCGAGGCTGTGGCCAGGCGGCTGCGCGCGCCGGCGACCGGCTGCACGTGGCACCTGCAACGGCCCGCCCAACACACGCGACCGCCGCGCAACACGCACTTGTACTGCTTTTTGGGGTCATCGGGGTCGCTCGGCGGCTGCACCAGGTAGCGCAGCAGCTGCTCCACGACCTCCTTCCCTCGAAGGCTGCGGGCGCGGGCGCGGCGGGGGTTTGGGCAGGCCGCGTGACATTGTTGTTCATGCGTGCCCTCGCCAGCGGCGTGCCCACGCTGCAGCGCGCCCCCCGGCCCGCACTGCGCCGCTCTCGCCATGCAAGCTCGCGGGCATGCGGGGGGCGGGGCTCGTATGCAGGCGCAGCACGGCGCGGCGCGGCGGTGATGCGCAGCGCAGCGCGGCGCACAATGCGATGAGCCGCCCGTTGAGCGACTTGCACTCCTGGATGATGTCGTCCTCGTCGAGCAGCTCCTCCAGCGTGTACTCCTCCTTGTCCAGGATTTGCTGCGGGCGCGGGCGCGGCGGGGCAGAGGGACGCCCCAAGATCAGCTGCCGCGCTCGCCACGCGCCCCAACGGCCTCGCCAGCGCGCAGGGCGCCTTCTCACCTCGATCGGCGAGGGCTGAGCGAACCCGGCAACGCGCCAGAACGCCATCCTTCACGCGAGCCTGGCGAGCTGCGGGCAAGCGTCTCCCCTCAGCGCACGGGCATGCTGGGCCGCCCGGCCTGCTGCGCTGGTTGTCTCCCGCTGCTGTTGAGCGCCTGCGCGCCCGCGGTGCGGTCGGCGGTGATCGGGGCTGTGCCGGGCGCGCTCGATCCAGCGCCCAAATGCTGCGGTTATGGACGGGTTCAGAACGGGCTCGGTGTAAACACGGAGGTGTAGGGCCGCCCAGCAAGGGCGCGCGGGTGTTTGAGTGGCGCGCCGCCAGGTGCCAGTGACTCTGTGTCGTTGCGTTGGCGGCCGCCCTGCGCGTGAATCCAACGCGCCAGAGCCGCCGTTTGGTGCACCGCGTGGGCATGCCCAGCTCTGCTCAAACGTGCCGCGGTTCCTGCCGCCCTGTGTGAGCAGGCATTGACCACCGACGGGCGCGCAGTCAAACCCCCGCAACGGCGCAACCCCACCGCTCCCCGCAACCCCTGCTAAGCCTTTGCTCAACCTCCTCCGCCATACCATTGGCAGAGGACGCCTCGGCGAGAGAGGGAGCCGAGCCGCGGCAGCGGCGGCGGCGACAGCGGCAGCTGCACACTCGTTCTGTCGTTCGTGACGTTTGAGGGTTTGTCATGCTTACCGTACCGCTGTGCAGCGCAGTTCCAGCCATGCGGCCGCGTTTAGGGATTGCTTGGGGCGGTCTGCGGGAGGCGGCTTGAGGCGGCTTGTGGAGGGAACACACGACCCATCCCAGCAAGCTTGCTCCGGCAAGGTGACCAGGCTGCACCCACGCGCCTGGCAGTGCAGCACAGCCCGGGGCAACACCCCTGCATGCACGCTTAATTTGCTTTCATGCTGCGGGCTGTTCGCAGACTGTTCTTGACCTCTTCCCTCTTCCCTGCCTTGGCGGCGCTGCAGCCGCCGCCGCCGCCGCTGCTGCTGCTGCTGCTGCCGGCTCTGCCGGCTGCCCCCAAACCCACCCCTGCCATCCCTCCACCCCCAGAGTCCCGGTTCCGCCTGTGCGTTACAAGGCGAGCAAAGCCGTCGCGCGTGGGCGCGGGGTTTACTCCTTCACGATGAGACCCTTGTCGCTCACGTACACGCCGTCCAGGAACTTGCGGATGTCCTTGTTCTTCACCAGGCAGACCTGGTGGATGAGCGCGGCGCTGCGGGACACGTTCTCGATGTCGTTGCCGGTGAGGATGAGCTCGTCCTTGACGGCGGAGCTGCGCTCGATGGTCACGCCGGGCAGCATGTTGACCACGCGCACGCGCTTCTCGCCCAGGAAGTTGCGCAGCTCGATGACGGTGCCCTTGCCCTCGATGTTGGCGTTGATGGGGAAATGGGCGTACACCAGGCGCATCTTGTACTCAAAGCCCTTGGTCGTGCCCGTGATCATGTTGAGCACGTGGCTGCACGCGGTGCGGATGGCGGCCAGGCGCTTCTTCTTGCCGAAGTGGCAGTCCACCTGGGGGGGGGGGGGCGGTTTGGGGGGCAGGGGCGTCAGGGGTGGGCGCGCGCATGCCGCTGGCGGGTGAAAAGAGCGGCTGCCGGGCTGCCGGCTGCGTCGACCTCGCGGTGCACAAGCTGCGCCTGCTGCGCCCGCCTAGGCCCGCCTGAGCCTCTGCGCGGCGCTGCAGGGCGCGGCCTCCACGCTGCGCGCCGCCGCCGCCGGTGCAGCCCTGCTGCCGAGTGGCGCCGCAGCACCGGCCAGGCGCGCGCGCGCTCGGCGCGCCGCGGCCGCGTCGCCCCCCCTCCCCACTGCGCCGCGCACCCGCAGCAGCTTCTTCTTCTCCCCCTCCTCGGTCTCCTCGTCCAGCAGGAACATGTCCACGGCCAGGTGGCGGAAGTCGCGCACCAGCACGCCGCGCGGGCCCTTCACGCGCACGCGGCGGCCCTTCACCTCGATCTCGATCCCCTGCGGGCGGCGGAGGCGGCGGGCGGGGTGGGAGGGGGCGGGCCGTCGGCGGCTAGCCACGAGCGCCGCGCTGCGGCCACGTCCGCCGCGGCGGGTGCTGCTGCTGCTGCTGCTGTCGCCACGAAGCGGGCCGCCGGGCACGCACACGCCGTACGCCAGCTGCACACTGGTCAATGCAGACCACGGCTGCGCGCCGGCAGGCGTTCTGGCATTGAAGCACGCAGCACTGCTGGGCAGGTGGCGCGCCCGCCGGCTGGGTGCGCGATGCCGTGGCCTCCCGCGCAGCTGGTGCAGCGCGCGCGCCGCCGCGGCGCGCGCGCCCGCTCCTCCGCGTGCTGCTGCTGCTGGCTGCACGCCTGCCTGTCTGCACCCCCGCACAGCCCCTCCACGCCGCAAGCGCACCTTGGGGATCTCCACATCCCTGCGTGTCGAGACGGCGAGCGCGTGCACAGCAGCGGCGGAGGCGGCGGCAGCGGCGGCGGCAGAGGGAGGCCGTGAGCGAAGCGCGACTGCGCGCAGGGGACGGCCTGGCACGGCCCGCACCTCCCGCACAACACCTGCAATCGCCTCTACCGAGGCCGAGCGCGGCCAGGGGGCTGCAGAGGGCGCAGCCTGAGGCCGCGCGGGGCAGCAGCCCCCGCGGCAGCGGGCCCTCCAGCGATCGGCCCCGCCACGGCCCCGCACGGCGCGCTGCCAGGCGGGTGACGCGCAAACGGGCGTCCTCAACGCACCTGGACGACACGAGGAGCTTCATGTTGCTGTCCCCGCCCGCTGCGGCCGCCGCAAGATCGTGTCGCTCTAAGCGCGACGGCGGCTTTCCTAACGGGAGCTTAGCACGTCCGCGTGCTAAAAGAGGGCGAGGCACGGGGAGGGGGGCCCGGAAGAGGGGCCGCGTGGGCCAGCCCGGCCGCCTGCCTTCCGCGCCAACCAGGCTCTTTTGGGCGGGCTGGGGTGCGAGGCGAGGGCGGTGATTCGGGAGTTACTCAGTTAAAGCGGCGCCGGGGTGGGAGGGTGGTCGCTGGGGGAGGCCCCCGCAGCACGCGCGCCGCACCGCCAGGAGACCGCAGTCTGGGCAAGGCGCCCAGCGCGCCCTCATACCGCACCGTATGCCGGGCTCGTAGGCGGTCATTTGCGGCCATTTGCAAGCCCCCCGCCAGGCCGCCCTGCGGACCAGCATTCCGGCCTTGCGGCGAATTGGACCGGGACGCGCCGACGACAAGACCGAGTGGCACGTGCCGCGCGGGCTGCCGAGCGCCCACAGCACGGCGCCTCCCTGCAGCGTGCGCGCGCACCGGCACGCAACGCCGCGCCGGGCGCTGCGTGGCCATCACGCAGTGGGGCGCCCAACAACAACAACAGGGCCGGCCGAGGCGGGGGGGGGGGGGGGCGGCGCGACGCGCCTGGCGAGGGCGCCCGTTGCACTGCCTGAGCTGCCCGCGCCTCCTCATCGCTCGCGCGCGTCAGAGGGCATGCACGCCACCCAAGCAGCCAGGGAATTTGGTGGTGAGGGTGCCCTTGCCGCCCATCGCTTGCCACGGCAAGGTGTTGGGGCTGTGCGCGTTGGGTTGACCTCGTCAAACGGGCGGGCCCAGCTACCGTGCTGCAAGCCTCTTCGCGCCTGCGCACCAACTAGCTGCTGCTGTTGACAGCACACAATCGCGTGTACGTCGGGCGGGCGAGGGGCGGATCGCTGCGCGTGCCGTTTAGCCGGGGGCCCCACGCGCGCCGCGGCAACACAGCGGCAGCAGCGGACAGGGCAGCTGCTGCGCCTCACAGCGCGCTGCTGTGACCTCGGCGCCTCCCTCCGAGCCCCTTCATTGTTCGAAGCCCACTTTCTCAAAGCGGAAAAGACCGCGAACACAGGCGAACCAGAGGAGACGCGGCGGATCCCTGTTCGCCGCGATCTGCGAGGCCTCCCCGGGCAGGGCGCAAGCCCGGAAGGGACGCAACAGCTACCGGATTGCTCACAGCCCGGCTGCAGGGCTCCCGGCGACCGGCACAGATCGCACCAGCCCGGGGCGCGCTGCCCGGGCTCGAACAGCCGCCAGCACCCGCGGGCCCGCCCTCTCATAGCTCGAGGGCCTCTCACGGACCGGGCCTGCGGGCCCTGACCCCCCGCAGCGGCTCGGGTGGAGGCAGCAGCAGCAGGATGGCAGACAACGGGCAGCCCATGGACAGCGAGCTCTACGGCGCAGGGGGCAACAAGTACGCGGGGTACGCCACCACCATCCCCATGGAGGAGGAGGAGGACGACGACGAGCCGCGGCGGGGCATCGGCGGCCCCAGGTGGGCGCGGGAGCGCGCGCGCGCCTGCTGCCGCCGCCGCCGCCGCTGCTGCTGCTGGCGCTGCTGCTGCTGCTGCTGCTGGTGCTGCTGGTGCTGCTGCTGCTGCCGCTGCTGGCGCCGCCGCATGCTGCTGTCGCTCTGCTGCCGCCGCCGTCGCCGCCTCCGCTGCTGCTGCTGCGGCGGCACCTCTCCCTGCCGCCCCGCCAAACCCCACCGCCGCGTTTCGCCGGTGCCCCTCCCCCATCGCCCGCAGCGCCGCGCAGCTGGCGGCCCTGAAATACAATGTGGTGGACCCAGAGGCGGACGAGGAGGGAGAGGTGAGCGCGCGCGCGGGGAGCACGAGCCGCGCCTGGGCTTTTTGCAGGGCAGCAGCGGCCGCCCCGGCGCCCCCCCCCCCCCCCGCCGAAGCGCCCGCACGCGCACCGGCCTTCACGCCCCCCCTCCCCTCCCCTCTTCTCCCCCCCAAAAAGGCCTCCCAGCTGCGCTCCAAGCGCATCGTGGACCGCGAGGACGACTACCGCCGCCGCCGCCTCAACCGCGCGCTCTCGCCGGAGCGCAACGACGCGTTCGCGATGGGCGACAAGACCCCCGACGCGCGCGTGCGCACGTACGGCGACGTGATGCGCGAGGCGGCGCTCGCGAGGGAGCGGGACAACACGCTGCGCAACATCGAGGCGAAGCGCAAGGCGGAGGCCGAGGCGGCCGAGGCGGCGGCGGCGGCGGGGGCGGCGGCGGGCGCGGGCGCGGGGGCCGGCGCGGCGGCGGCGGCAGCTGCGGCGGCGGCGGCGGCGGGGGAGGCGGCGGGGCAGAAGCGGAGGAACCGATGGGACGCGGGCACCGGGGACGGCGAGGCCGGCGCAGAGGCGTGAGTGTTTCGGGCGGCGTTGCTTGCGTGCCTGCTGGGGCGCGGTTTGCGCGCGGCCAGCTCGCTGCTGCCGCACTGCTTTGAACGCTGCGCTGCTGCCGTCCTGCAGGCTCCCCCACCCCGCCCTCCGCCCCACCGCCCCCTCCGCCCCGCGGGGCGCAGCAAGCGCCCCAAATCAGACTGGGCGGACGCCACGCCCGCCGCGCCCAGCCGCTGGGACGCGACGCCCGGCCCCGCCGGCGCCGGCGGCAACAGCTGGGACGCCACCCCCGGCCCCGCCGGCGCGGGCGGCCGCAAAAACCGCTGGGACGCGACGCCCGCCGCCGACGGCGGCGCGACGCCCGCGTGGGGCGGCGAGACGCCCGGCCCCGGCGCGCTCGGCGGCGCGAAGAAGCGGTCGCGCTGGGACGAGACCCCCGCCGGCCCCGGCGGCGGCGGCGGCGCGGGCGGCTTCGGCGCGACGCCCGCGCCGGGCGCGCTGCCGTTCGGCGCGACGCCCGCGTTCACGCCGGGCGGCGCGGCGGGGCTCGAGACGCCGGCGCCCGGCGCCGCGGGCGTGCCCATGACTCCCGAGCAGTACCACGCGATGAAGGCGGAGCGGGAGATGGAGGCGCGCAACCGGCCGTTCAGCGACGAGGAGCTGGACGCGCTGCTCCCGGGGGCGGAGGAGGGGTACAAGGCGCGTGGCGGCTTGCTTTGGTCTTGTCTTTTGGGGGGGCTGAGGTGTTTCGGGGGCCGTTTCAGGGGTGTTTTGAGGGTGTGTTTGTGAGGGGGGGCGATGTGAGGCGTACACGCTCGGCGGCATGCCTGGTGTCGAGGTTGGGGGCTGGTCAGCCCTGCCGAGCACAGCTCTGTGCCTTTGAGCCAGAAGGCGTGTTTCTGCGGCGCCAGGCGGCAGCCGGCCCAAAAACGGCGCGCCGCGCGCCGCGGCCCTCCTCGCCGGCGGCCGACCCAACCTTACCGTCCCCCGCCCCCCCCCCCCCCCCCCCCCCCCCCCCCCCCCCCCCGTCCGCGCAGGTGCTTGCCGCCCCCCCCGGCTACGCGCCCATCTACACCCCCGCGCGCAAGCTGATGTCCACTCCTACGCCGATGATGGGGGGAGGCACGCCGCTGTACCAGATACCCATTGAGGACCCAGGCATGAAGCAGGCAAGGCTGGGGGGGGGTGGGGGTGCTGCGGGGGGGTCAGGATGGGCTGCTGGCGCGGCCTGTGCTGCCTGTGCGGTGCCCGCGCCGCCGCGCGCGGGTGTTTGCCAGCTGCCGCGCGCACCCCTCGCCTGAGCCCCGGCGCTTTACAAACCCCCCTCAACCCACCCACCCCCAACCCCCCACCCCCAGATGGTCCCCCCCCAGCTGGAGGGTCTGCCGGACATGAAGCCCGAGGACATGGCCTTCTTTGGAAAGCTGCTGCAGGTGGGTGTTTGTGGTTGTGTGTGTGCCGGCCCTTTCTTTGGGAGCTGGCCCCGTCTTGCTTCAAACGCCGCGGCGCGGGTGCCGCCGCAGGTTTGCTCGCTGGCCCCTCTGTGTCTGGAGCCTTCGCGACGTGCGTTTTTTCGCACAGACCTCCCCCAACAAAAGCCTCCTGCCAACAACCCAAACCGCCCAAAGCTCAACAAACACCTCCCAAACTGAGCAACGAAACCTCCCAAAACTGAACACCCCCCAAAGGACGCGGAGGATGCTGAGCTGAGTGTGGAGGAGGCCAAGGAGCGGCGCATCATGAAGCTGCTGCTCAAGGTCAAGAACGGCGCCCCCCCGCAGCGCAAGTCCGCGCTGCGCCAGCTCACGGAGAAGGCGGTCGAGTTCGGCCCCAAGGCGCTGTTCGACCAGATCCTGCCGCTGCTGATGCAGCCGACGCTGGAGGACCAGGAGCGCCACCTGCTGGTCAAAGTCATCGACAGGCGCGCGGGGGGGGGGGGAGGGGGTGTTGATGTTGTTTTGGGGGGGTTGTGGGAGTCGTGGGTGTTTGGGTGTGTGTATGTTGGGAGGGTGGGGATCGGCTCGGAGGGGCGGCTCGGTGTTTTGGGGGCAACCAACCGAACACCCCCCTTGGACCAAAAAAACCAACCCTCCCAAACAGGGTGCTCTACAAGCTGGAGGACCGCGTGCGCCCCTACACCCCCCAACAAAACACCCACTAAAACCCGCGCCCCCAATACAAACTCAAAAACCAAAAGGGTGCTCTACAAGCTGGAGGACCGCGTGCGCCCCTACGTGCACAAGATCCTCGTTGTCATCGAGCCCCTCCTCATCGACGAGGACTACTACGCGCGCGTGGAGGGGAGGGAGATCATCGCAAACCTGGCAAAGGCGGCGGGGCTGGCGCAGATGATCGCGGCGATGCGGCCCGACATCGACAACGTGGACGAGTGGGTGGCCTCGTTGGGTGGTTGTTTCGCACCGTCCTGCCTTTTTCGGGGGTGTCTTTTTGGGGGGGGCGGGTTCGGGCAGGGAGGGGGGCTGGCGCAGATGATCGGGGCGATGCAGCCAGACAACGTGGACGAGTGGGTGGCGCCGGGTTTGCCGTCTTCAAGCCCTCTTTTTGAGGGGTTGTTTGGGGTTTTTAGGGGCATGGGTGGTTGCTTGGGGGCGGAAGAGGGCGCGTTTTGGGTGCCTGGTTTTGCGAACCGTTTGAGACCAAGCGGGGTGCTGCGTTTGGGCCCGTGCACCCGCTTCAAAACCTGACAAACTCCCCCAAAACCCCCACCCCCACCCCCTAGGTACGTGCGCAACACCACTGCGCGCGCCTTTTCCGTGGTGGCCTCCGCCCTGGGCATCCCCGCGCTGCTGCCCTTCCTCAAGGCGGTGTGCGCCAGCAAGAAGAGCTGGCAGGTGAGGGGGCGTTTGTTGGGCCGGGGGCTGCTTTTGCGCGCTGCTGCCCTTGCCGGTGCGGGGCGGTGTGCGCTCTTGTTTGCCCGCGGCGCCGCGGCTGAAGGCCCCGCGGCCGTTTGCGTTCCGCCGGGCATGCTTTTGCGCTGGCAGGCCCCCCCCCTTGCGTGGGCAAACACGCCCAAGACCTGTAGCAAGTTTGCGACCATAAATGTGGCAAAGCTCTATGGATGCGAACTTGCTGCATGTATAGGGCGGCTTTCAACCCCCAGACGACCCCTTGCACACCCCAACCCACCATTTAATACCCCCCCCAACCACCCCAAAGCCGCGCCAACATGGGCATCAATCCAAGACCAAACCAAACCCAACCCCCAACCCCCGAAAGGCGCGCCACACGGGCATCAACCCAACCAAACCCAACCACCCCCCCTAACCCAACACCCCCCCAAAGGCGCGCCACACGGGCATCAAGATCATCCAGCAGATTGCCATCCTGATGGGCTGCGCGGTGCTGCCCCACCTCAAGTCAATGGTGGACATCATCAAGCACGGGCTGCAGGTGGGTGGGGGGTGGGGTGGGGGGGCTTTGCTTGCCTTTTCGCTTGGGGGAGGCTGTTTTTTTTGCGTTGGGAGAGGTTGCTCTGTGTTGGGGGAGGCCGTAGGGGGTTCCTGAGCCACACACGCTTTGCGCCCAACCCTCAATCTTTACCCCCCCCCCCCCCCAACCCCCCACCTCCCAACCCCCCCAGGACGAGAACCAAAAGGTGAAGACCATCACCGCGCTGTCGCTGGCGGCGCTGGCCGAGGCGGCGGCCCCCTACGGCATCGAGTCCTTCGACGACGTGCTGGAGCCGCTGTGGAGGGGCATCCGCAGCCTGCGCGGCAAGGTGGGTTTGTGTGTTGTTGGCCTTGTCTTGAGTGTGGGTGTGCGCTTGCCGCTGTGGAGGGGCATCCGCAGCCTGCGCGGCAAGGTGGGTTTGTGTGTTGTTGGCCTTCTCTTGAGTGTGGGTGTGCGCTTGCCGCTGTGGAGGGGCATCCGCAGCCTGCGCGGCAAGGTGGGGTGCGCATGTGTTTCTGCGTGTGCGCGCGCATGTGCGTCTGTTTTGGGGGGCCGCGTGCGTGTGGGTGTTTGGGGGAAGGGACGAGACGCGTTTGCGTGGGCATGCGGTTCAAGAGCCAGACTTTGCCTGTCCCAACTGCACGCCCCACGCAAACCGCACACCTCAGCCAAACCAGATACCCCCCCCCCCTCGCTCGCACGCACACCCCGGACCCAGCAACTGCCAATCACCGCCTCTTTCCCTCAACACCCCCCCAAAAACACCCCCCAAAACACCCCCAAACACCCCCCCACCCCCCCTAACCCCAAAAAGGTGCTGGCCTCCTTCCTCAAGTCCATCGGCTTCATCATCCCCCTCATGGACGGGGAGCACGCCTTTTACTACACGCGCGAGGTGATGGTGGTGCTCAAGAGGGAGTTCCAGACGCCGGACGAGGAGATGAAGAAGATCGTGCTCAAGGTGGGTCAACCCCTAAACCCTAAACCCTAGGGGGTGGAAGTGTGTGGCCTGGTTGTGCTTGTGCAACGCGTAGCGGCGCACCAAACACCTCCCCTCCAGCATCAACCCCCAACCCCTGCCCAAACCCCCAACCCCCCAAACCCCAAATCCCCCCACCCAATCCCCCAAACCCCTCAACCCTCTAACCTCCCCCTCACCCCCCCCGCCACCCCTGCCCCCAGGTCGTGAAGCAGTGCGTGTCCACCGAGGGCGTGGAGTCTGACTACATAAAGGCGGAGGTGCTGCCGGAGTTCTTCCGCTGCTTCTGGCAGCGCCGCATGGCGCTGGACCGCCGCAACTACCGCGCGCTGGTGGAGACGACGGTGGAGGTGGCCAACAAGGTGGGGGGATGGGGTGTTTTTTTGTGGTGCTTTTGCCTTTTTTGGGGGGGCGGGACCTCGGGGCGACTGCCGGGCGCTGGTGGAGACGACGGTGGAGGTGGCCAACAAGGTGGGGGTGGTGGTTGGGGTACCTGCCCTTTGGGTTGCCTGACCCCTCCTTTGGCTTGCTCGCCCTGCATTGTGGTCCGCCCTCCCAACTTGGGAGCCCCTTCCACAACACACCCTAAACAGCCACCTTCCCAACTGGAACCGCCCCTACCCACCCACCCCTAACCCGCATCTAAAAACACACAAACCCCCTACCCCCCCCCAGGCGGGAGTGTCTGAGATAGTGGGGCGCATCGTGGAGGACCTCAAGGACGAGAGCGAGCCATACAGGCGCATGGTGGGGGGGGGGGGGCGCTTGGGCTTTGTTGCAATCGCCGGTGCTGCTGCCGCCGGTGCTGCTGCTTACCGTGGCTGCTGCTGCTGCTGCTAGGCGCTGTGGCTGCTTCTGCTGCTTGCTGTGGCTGCTGCTGCTGCTTGCCGTGGCTGCCGTCGAGAGACCCCAAACACCGCCACCTCGACCCCCTCCTCTAACCGCAGCCCCCCAAACCCCTAACACCCCCCCCTCTAACCCGCCCCAAACCCCAAAGGTGATGGAGACCATCGACAAGGTGGTGGCGGCGCTGGGTGCTGCGGACATTGACGCGCGCCTGGAGGAGCAGCTGGTGGACGGCATACTCTACGCATTCCAGGAGCAGGTGGGGGGGTGGTTTGTTTGTTTGTTTGGGCTTGTTTGTTTGTTTTGGGGGCTTTGGGGGGGCTTTGGGGGCCTGAGGTTTTTGGAAGGGGGCCTCAACGCACCACCGGCCAGCCGTTCAGGGCGCCGCGCAACCGCCGGCGCTCGGAACTCGGCTCCCCGCCCCAACACCCCCCTCCAAAACTCCCCTCCAAACCCCTCCGCCCCCCACCCCATCGAACAAACCCCCTCCCCCCCAAAGGGCGGCGACGACGCGCACGTGATGCTCAACGGCTTTGGCACCGCCATCAACGCGCTGGGGCGGCGCGCCAAGCCCTACCTGCCGCAGATCTGCGGCACCATCAAGTGGCGCCTCAACAACAAGGCCGCGAAGGTGGGGGGGTGGGGGGGTGGGGGGTCTTATTTGGGGGGTCGTTTTTTTGGGGGGGTTGAGGCCTCAACAACAACGCAGCAAAGGTGGGGGGGGGAAGGCAGCTGGCAAACATTTCCTGCTGCCCAGCTGCCGACCCCCCACCGGCACGCACGCACCCTGCGACTCCCCCAAACCCACCAACCCGACAAACCAACCAACCAACCAACAAAGCAGGCCGCTGACCTGATAGCGCGCATCGCCCCACCACCCAATTACCCCCCCCCCCAAAAAAAACCACCATCCAGGTTCGGCAGCAGGCCGCCGACCTGATCGCGCGCATCGCCCCCGTGCTCAAGGCGTGCGAGGAGGAGCAGCTGCTGGGGCACCTGGGGGTGGTGCTGTACGAGTACCTGGGGGAGGAGGTGGGGGGGGTGACTCATTGGTTTGGTCATTGATTTGTCGGGGGGTGGGGTGTCCTGAGGGGGGGCCGGTGGATTGAGGGTTTGTTTGGCTGTTTCAGAGTCGCGCCGAAGCCCCCAACCGCCCCTCCTCAAACCGCGCGACCCCAACTCCCCCACCCCCGTTTTCAGTACCCCGAGGTCCTGGGTTCGATCCTCGGCGGCCTCAAGTCCATCGTCAACGTCATCGGCATGACGCGCATGACGCCGCCCATCAAGGAGCTGCTGCCGCGCCTCACGCCCATCCTCAAGAACAGGCACGAAAAGGTAG
The DNA here is from genome assembly GCA_003203535.1 of Raphidocelis subcapitata. Taxonomy (NCBI): domain Eukaryota; kingdom Viridiplantae; phylum Chlorophyta; class Chlorophyceae; order Sphaeropleales; family Selenastraceae; genus Raphidocelis; species Raphidocelis subcapitata. Next base: position 92,245 of record BDRX01000014.1, read on the forward strand.
GGGGGGGGGTGGTTTGGCGGGGGGTGCGGGTGGGGGTGGGGGTGGGGGAGGGCAATCGGGGTGTTGTGAGGCGGTATTGGGGGAGGAGGCGGTTGGTGGGGGACAAGTGGAGGGGACGAATGGCTTTTTCTCACTTTTCCCCCTCACCCAAATCACACTCACCCCCCAGGTGCAGGAGAACTGCATCGACCTGGTGGGCCGCATCGCGGACCGCGGCGCAGAGTGAGTGGGGTTTTGGGCGGGGCCTCTTTTCTCCTGGCTATTTTGAGGGGCGCGCGGGGCGGTTGGGCGCGGGCTCTGTGCCAAAGCCCCGGGGCGGCTCTTGCCAAGCCCCAAGCAGCCCTCCAAACCGCCCCCAAAACCGCCCAAAACAACCGCCCCCAAACCGCTCGCAAGTCGCAACCCGCCCCACAAACCGCCGCCCCTAAAACCGCTCACAACCGCTCCCCCCACCCCCCCAGGTACGTCCCCGCGCGCGAGTGGATGCGCATCTGCTTTGAGCTGCTGGACATGCTAAAGGCCCACAAAAAGGCCATCCGGCGCGCCACGGTCAACACCTTTGGGTATATAGCCAAGGCCATCGGGCCGCAGGTGGGGGGGGGCCTCCTCCTGCGGGGACGGGCAACTTGCCTTGCAGCGCCTTGCCTTGCAATGGCGGCTGCGCCGCGCGGCCCTCCCCAGCCCATCCACTGCCCTGGCCGCCCGTCCCCCACCCCCCCCAACAACCTGCATCCGAGCCCCCCAACCCCAGCACCTCACACAACCCCCCCACAACCCCCACCAACCCCCCCACAACCCCCACCAACCCCCCAGACTCACCCCCCCCACCCCCCCAGGACGTGCTGGTGACGCTGCTGAACAACCTCAAGGTGCAGGAGCGGCAGAACCGGGTGTGCACCACAGTGGCCATCGCCATCGTCGCGGAGACCTGCCAGCCCTTCACGGTGCTGCCCGCGCTGATGAACGAGTACCGCACGCCCGAGCTCAACGTGCAGAACGGGGTGCTCAAGGTGGGGGGTCGGTTCGGGTTGGGTTGGGTGTTTCAGGTGTGCGGGGGCTGCGGTGGAGGTGGGGCTCGATGAACAAAATCAAGCCGTCCAAACCGCCCAAACCGCAACACCGCCGACCCCTCCAAAACCGCCCCCTCCCTCCCCCCCCCCAGGCCCTGTCGTTCATGTTTGAGTACATAGGTGAGATGGGCAAGGACTACATCTACGCGGTCACGCCGCTGCTGGAGGACGCACTCATGGACAGGTGGGGCGGGGGGGGGGGTGGGCTTTTTGAGTGACTCATGGGCGGGGCTGTGGGGAGGGGGCTCCAAGCAATTCTGTGCGGATTGAGGGCGGGGGTTGAGCGCATGCGCCAGCAGCGGCACCAGCTCGTCTAACTGCCTGGCAAGCCCGACTTCCCGCAAGCGCTTCATCTGCCCCCAACACAAAACCGCCCCTCCTCAACAAGCCAAAACAAAACCGCCCTCTCCTGACCAAAAGAATCCCCCCAAAACACCCCCCAACCCCCCACTGCAGGGACCTGGTCCACCGCCAGACCGCGGCCAGCGTGGTGCAGCACCTGTCGATGGGCGTCGCCGGCCTGGGCTGCGAGGACGCCCTGCGCCACCTCCTCAACTTCGTTTGGCCCAACATCTTCGAGGACACCCCGCACCTGGTCAACGCGGTCAACGGCGCGATAGACGGGTGCAGGCTGAGCCTGGGGCCGGCGGTGGTGCTGCACTACGTGCTGCAGGGCCTGTTCCACCCGGCGCGCAAGGTGGGGGGGGGGAGGGGGGGTGTTTGCGCTGGCGCGTGTGCTTGTGTTGGCGTGCGTGTGGCATGGCGCGCCTGGGGCCGTCGTTTGTGCTGGCGCGCATGTGTGCCGGCACCCGAGTTTCCGCGGGGCGCAGCTCTCCAGCAGAAGGCCCGAATTCGCCTTCCCCAGTTTCCCCTCGCCCCCTCGCCTAATCACCCCTCGCCTAAATCACCCGACTCCTCACCCCCCCACCACCCCCACCCCACCCCCCCAGGTGCGGCAGGTGTACTGGCGCGTGTACAACAACCTCTACATCGGCGCGCAGGACTCCCTGGTGGCCTTCATGCCGCGCATACAGGACCCTAACGACGGCGCAAACACCTTCGCGCGGCACGAGCTCGACCTCGTGATCTGAGCGCGCGATCTGGGTGATCTGCGCGATCCGGGGGCGGGGGCGGCGCCCCGTGGCCTGGGGCGGTCGCGGCCGTGGCTGCGGCGCGCCCGCGCCCGGCGGCTGGCCGGCCGACCGGCCGGGGTGCCGCAGCGGGGATGCCCCCCCCTCTCTCTTTCTCTCCCGCCTCCTCCTCTCTCTCTCTCTCCCTTCCCGCCCTCTTTGTCCCTTTTTCGCATTAATACCCCCCGACCCCGTCCCCCATCCATTTGCTTAGCCGGCGGCGCCCCCCCCTGAGTTTGCCTCGGGCACCCGCCCCAGCGCGGCGCCGGCCCTCCGCGCCTGTTCATGCTGCGTTGCGCGCGGGCCGCGCGCCGCCGCTTTTGCCCCCGCTGTTCCCGATGTGCTTTCGTTTTGCCGCCCCACTCCTCGTCCCCCCCCTGCGGCCCGCTCTGCCGCGCCAGTTTTCGGCCCCTGTGCAGTTTCCGGCGGCGCTTGTTAATGTAAGCAGCGCCAAACCGACGCCCGCGCGCCTCCGGCGCCGTGCCTCCTTGCATCGGGCGGGGGCACATGCTGTTTGCAGTGGGGCGGCCAGCCGGGGAGGGGGTGGGTGCTAACTGGGAAGCCAAGCGGGTTTACAGTCGATGTGTTGTAGTGTACAAGGGGCAGCAGGCCAAGGGCCGCGCCGGACGCAAAAATGCAACTTTTTGGCAGCTCGGAAACACCCAGTGCCGCACAGGCGGCCCGCCAGCGGCCAACCGCCGGCAGCAACACCACGCGCGCCCCGCCGCAGCAGCGTCGGCGCCGGCGCCGGCGCCGGCGCCGGCGCCCGCGTCAGCGCAGCGGCACGCCCTGTGGCACGACGTGCGGGTGCGCGCGCGCAAACGCGAGCGCCGCGTCCCGCTGCTCCCTAATGTGCCACGGCGCCTCCTTGTACACATCCTCAAAGGCCGACGACAGCGGCGCCTTGGGCACGCGCGCCGCCGCGTCGAGCGCGGCGACCGCCTGCACCCGCGCCGCGCGGCGCAGCTCGGCGTCGCGGGCGGCGTCCCAGAGGCCGGCCGCGTCGAGGTGCTGGCGCAGGCGCACGGCGGGGTCGCGGGCGCGGAACTCTGCCATCTCCTCGCGCGTGCGGTAGCTGGGGGGGGGTGGGGTTGGGGTGGTGTTTGATGGAGGGGTGTGGGGATAGGGGTGGGGGTGGGGTTGGGGGCGGGAGTGGATTGGGGGCGGGTCGATGGGGACAGCGAGGGGGCGGCGTTTGAGGGGGGGCGGACCCCCCACCCGCTCTGCGCGCGCCCGCCCACCGCGACGAGTCGTCCGATGTCGAGTGGTGCCCGCTGCGGTAGCACATGGCCTCGATCAGCACGGGGCACCCCTCGCGCACCGCCAGCGCGCGCGCCGCGCGGGTGGCGTTGACCACCGCCACCGCGTCGCCGCCGTCCACGCGGATCGAGGGAACGCCCAGCGGGGGGCCGCGGGAGGCGACGCCGTCGCCCCTGTACTGCTCGTACGACGGCGTGGATATGGCGTACCTGGTTTGTTGATTGCACGGGTTTGTAAGAGTAAGGCTATGGGGGGGTGGTTTTATTGGTGCATGTGTTCAAGGTTTTTACGCATCGGGGGTCAGGGTTGCTTTTGAGCGGGTTCGGGAGCGAGAGGGGAAAGGGTTTTTTGGGGGGGGGGGTGAGAGCCAAGCGCGCCCGCCGCCTCCCTCCCCGCGTCCCGCACCCGTTGTTGCGGCAGATGAAGAGGCACGGCGCCCCCAGCACGGCCGCAAAGTTGAGCGCCGCGTGGCAGTCGCCCTCGCTGCTGGCGCCCTCCCCGAAATAGGCCACGCCGACGTTGGGGGACCGCCGCAGCTGCGGGGGGGGGGAGGGGGCGTTCAGCGCGTTTGGATGGGTTTCAGGCTCGACGGGCGCTGATTGCAAGTGACAAACTGTGCTCGCCTGCGAGGGCCTCTGCATTGCGGCAGCCGGGGTCCCTCCCACCCCTCCCCCAACCCCCCACCTAAATTGAGCGCATATGCCAGTCCCCTCCCCAAAAGCCCCACCAGATTCCCCCCAAAGCCCCCCGAAACTCCCCCCCACCTTGAGCGCGTACGCCGTCCCCACAGCGTGCGGCAGCTGCGTGGCCAGCGGCGATGACACCGTGTGGTAGGCCAGCCGCGTGGAGCCGTAGTGGATGGGCATCTGGCGGCCCTTGCCGGGCTCTAGCTCATTGCCGTAGCACTGGGAAAAGGGTTTGGGGTGGTGGGTGGGTGAGTGGGGGGGTTAGGGTTGGTGAAAGTGTAAGGGGGGGGGCTTGCACTGGGGTAAAGGGGGGGTTGGGGTTTGCAGTTTGCGCCGCCGCCGCGCCCAGCGCGCGCCTCCCAACCGCGGCCCGAGGATCCGGCAATCCCTCCCCGCCCCGCGCGCGCGCGCGCGCTGCCTCCCCACCTGGTTTGCAAAGTCGTCGAAGCTGAAGCCCCGCCACAGCAGCACGCCGTGCTCGCGGTACTGGGAGAACACCTGGGGGGGGGTTGGTTGGGGTTGGTTGAATTTGGCTTGTGCGGCACCGAGGCTGCGTGGGGATTTAGGGTCTGGGGGCTTTGCCCAAGTGACCGAGTGACAATGAAGATGGGCGCAGCTGCACGGCGGCTGCAGCGCATCCCCTCCCCCCCGTCCCTCCCCGCCAGCTCAGCGCGCCTGGTCCTGTGGGTCCAGCCCCGCCGCGCTGCCAACGATGGCCGCCTCCTCGCCCGCACAGGTCATGTAGAAGGAAAAGCGGCCCTGGGGCGGTTTTGGGAGGAGGCGGGGGCTAGCCGTTTCTGGCCTGCACGCACTGCCGCTGACCTTCGGGCTGCGGCCGGCGCGGCTCAGGCCGCGGTTGCCCCCAGTGGCGCCGCCGCCGCCTTACCCCCCCTTCCCTTGCCCGCGCCGTAGGCCGCCGCGCGGCGTGCGGCGCCCGCGCGGGCGTTTTCGGCACGCATGCGCGCGCGCGCGCCGCCTCGGACCCGCGCCGCACCTGCCGCTGCGCCTCGTAGAATATGGTGTCCATCACCTGCAGCCGCGCCATCGCCTCGTAAAGCGCGACGAGCTCTGGGCCGCTGGGGGGGTGGGGCTGCTCTGCGCCGGGGAGGAGGCGGCCCGCCGGGTCCAGCACCCGGTAGCACGGCATCTTGGGGGAGTCGGGCTCCGAAGGGCCCCCAGCGAAGCGCAGCGCGCGCGTCACGGGGATGCTGCGTCGCGGGGGTGGGCGGGCGCGGCGCGGCGTGTGGGTGTGTGGGTGCGTGCGGCTGCGTTTCCGTGTTGCGCGGCCGGCGGGCGCGCGCGCGGGGCAAGGGGCCGGCGGCGAGTCTCCGCCGCCGCCGCCGCCGCCGCCGCCGCACCGTCCGCCGGGGATCTCCATCGTTTCCGCGGCATCCTCGCATCCGAACTCGCCGGCGCCGCTGCTGCTGCTTTTGGAGCGCGCCGCGGACGGGGCGGTGCCCCCGCCAGCGACGCCAGCACCGCTGGGGCAGTGCAGCTGCGTCAGCGCGGCCGCTGCGGAGCTGCCAGCGGCCCGAAGCGCCCCCGCCGCTGCCAGGGAGAAGCGACTACCGAGGAGAAGCGACATATGCGCTGCGCAGGGGTGAAACGAACGCAGCTGCGCGCAGAGATCGATGCGCGCCAACGCCGGGCAACAGCGTCGCAGGCTTCTGCGTCCGGAGAACGGCGCTGATCAACGGCGCTGGTCAATTGGGTCTTTTTCCATGTGTATAAGCGCGCGCATGCCCGCGCCCAGTTTTGATCGCGCCGAGGACGGCGGGCGCCGAGTACCACCGCCGCAAGCCAGGTCCTCTGTCGCCGTGTGCGAGCCCTGGCGCCTGTTGCACAACGTGACGGACGCGCCAGCGCAAAAAACAGGCGCAATGACCCCGGCCCAGGGAAGCACCGGCGGCTTTGCAAGGCATGACGGCCGACAAGGCGGTGCAGAACAGGTCAACACACGGTCGTGTTTGCCTTTCGAGGCGGGCGACTCTTCCATTGCTGTCGCGGTGGCCTGCCAACCGGGCGTGATAGAGAATGGGGGCAGCAGGGCGCCCGCGCCCGGGGTGGCTCACTGCTCAGCGCGCGCGGCGCCAGCGAGCAAGTGGGCAGGTGGCAGATGTGGCGGCGCCCGCTGCCCTTCCCCGAGCCTGCGCCGAGATTTGCGGTAGAGGCGCCTTCGATGAAGCCGCGCCAATTTGATTATTTCATTCAGTAGAGGAGCAAGCCCGTCCAGCCAGCGGAAAGCGAGGCCCATACCGCCGCGCGCAGCGACGAAAGCAGGCCGTAGGGAGGCGCGCTGCACGGCTCCGTGACTTTACTTGGACCCAGTAGAGCCATAGAAGGCATCAGGTGGGCAGAGGGGCCGCCGGGACGTGGGTCGAAGGCCCTACCGTGCCGTGGGTCGCCATCCGCCCGCTGGATTCGCGACGGGGGAGACGGAAGGATCGGAAGGGGCCTTTAAGACCAGCTTTCGAGGGCCGCAGAGCGGCCAGCAGCCCGCGGGGCCGAGCCGATGCGCAGCCCCCGCCTGGCCGCCCTGCCTGAGCCTCCCGCCGTCCGCCGCCGCCCACGCAGCCCTCGCGCAGCACCCGGCGGCCCCAGCGGCGGCCCCAGCAGGCGCCCAAAAGCCGGCAGAGGACCCCGAGCCTTGCGGGCCCTCGCCCGCGACGGACGGCAGGCTGGAGCAGTCGGCCTCCGCCGGCGGCGCCTTTGGCGCCGCCGCGCCGGCGGGCGACAATGGCGGCGTGACGCTCAAGGCGCAGGTCGCGGGCATGCTGTCAAAGCTGCGGGAGTCAGGGTCCGTCGCCAAAAAGGCGGCAGACCTGATTGTGCCGATGCTCAGCAACGCCAACAGCCCGCGCAGCGCGCGCAGCACCGACGGCCCCGCGTCGCCGTCGCTGTCGCAGCGCGCGCCCGCGCCGCTGTCGCCGCTGATGTTTGGCGGCAGCGGCATCGGCGGCGGCACGCGGCTCGCGGCGGCGTGCGACAGCAGCTTCGGCGGCGACTCTATGAGTCTGTCGGCCTCGTGCGGCGCGCACACCAGCTGCTCGACGCCCGCCAGCGTGTGCTGCGCGCCCGCTTTCGAGGCGCCCCCCTCGCCGGCGCTGCCCGAGCAGCAGCAGCCGCAGCAGCAGCAGCCGCGGCAGCGGCAGTCCAACCAGCAGCAGCAGGGGTCGGCCTCGTTCTCGCTGGCGGCCAAGAAGACGCTCGGCAAAATCTTCGGCAGCAGCGACGGCAGCGGCGCGCCGGGCAGCCCCAACGGCAGCGGCCTCATCGCGGCGTTCCGCTCCATCATCCCCTCCAAAACCGGCAGCGGCGCCTCGGCCGCGGGGGACGCCGTGGCCGCAGCCGCCGCTGCCGCCGGCGCCGGCGCGGCGCGGCAGCCCTCCTACATGCCGCCTCCGGAGAGCCCCGGCCGCCGGAGCACGCTGCTGGCGGTGTGCCCGCAGCTGCCGCCGTCGATGCACCGCGCCGAGTGGTGCCTCGATGACTACGAGGTCCAGGACAAGCTCTACACGGGATACGCCTCGATAGGTGCGGGCCGCGTGTGTCGCATTTCTGCGCGGGGGCGCGGCGCGGGGCTTGCGGGGTGGGGTCGCGAGAGGCCGAGGGCTTGGGGGTGCCTCTCCGGCCGCGCGGGCCGCGCGGGCCGGGTAGCCTGGCCCTGTGCCTCGCCTCAACCCTTGAAACCCCCCTCCACCCCAAAAGCTCAAACCCCCCAACCCTCGAAACCCCCCAAACCCCAGTGTACAAGGGCGTGTGCAAGCGCAGCCACGAGGTGGTTGTGCTAAAGTGCTACCAGCTCAGCGCGATCTGCGAGCTCTACCAGCACCAGATCTTCCGGGAGGTGCGGCTGCACGCCACGCTGCAGCACGAAAACGTGGTCAAGCTGTACGCCGCGTTCAAGGTGGGCGGGCGGGCAGTGGGGGGGTGACGGGTGGTGCTTTGCTCTCACAGGGGCTAGCTGTTTTTCTTGCTTTGGCAGGGTTGACGTCGGCAAGCAGCACCAAAACAAGCAGCCAGCTAGACCCTAAACCCGAACAATGAGCGCCCAGTCAACCCTCAACCAACCAAGCACGCCCCAAACACACACAAATTACAAACCCGCAGGAGGGCGACCGCGTGGTGATGGTCCAGGAGTATGCCGACGGCGGCGACCTCTTCAGCCTGCTGCAGAAGTACGGCGGGCGGCTGGGCGAGAAGGTGGCGGTCCAGATGGTGCTCGACCCCTTTGTGCGCGTGCTGCAGTACCTCCACACGCGCGGCATTGTGCACCGCGACATCAAGCCGGGTGAGGGGCGAGGGGCCATCCCTTTTTTGCCTTTTTTTGTGGACGAAATGAGCTTTTGACGAGTGTCTAGGGCTGGTCAGCGGTCAGGGACGAAGCGGTGACCGCTTGTTTGAAGCCTGCCTGGCTGTGGCGCTGTGCGCTGCGACGGCTGGGCGGCTGCCACTCCGATTGGGGGCGTGGGGATGTTCAGCCGACCAACGCCAATCTGCAATCCCGCACCCTCTGAATCCCCAACCCCAACCCCCAAACCCTTTCTTCAACCCAGAGAACATCCTGTTCACAAAGGGCTCCATGTGCCTCAAGCTGGCCGACTTTGGGCTCGCCATCGACCTGAGGGAGGAGCGCGCGGTGACGCGCGCCGGCACTCTCGATTATATGGCACCGGAGGTGGGCGGGGGATTAGTAAACGGCACACCTTTGAACAAAACGCAGACACACGGACGCATGGACGCACACTGCTCCGGGCCTCTGGCTCGTTCTGCCTTGCCGCACCTCACCCCCAAACCTCAACCCCACAAAAACGCCCCCACCCCCACGCCGCGCAGGTGCTCAAGTGCCCCTACAAGACCAAGCCCGAGGAGAACAAGGACAAGGAGCACCTCCACTACGGCAACACGGTGGACGCCTGGGCCGTGGGCGTGCTGACCTACGAGCTGCTGGTGGGCTGCCCCCCTTTTTACGACCAGAGCCGCACCAACACGGAGGCCCGCATCAGGAGCGGCGTGCCGGTGTTCCCGCCGACGCTCAGCGAGGCGGCGCGGAGCTTCATATGCGACGGTGGGTTGCGCTGGACCGCCGCCGCGCCGCGCCTCGGACGGGCCCTCCCCGCTCGCGCCAGCCGCGGGCGCACCGCGCCGCCGCCGCCGCCGCGCGCGCATGCGCACGCCCCAGGCCCGCATGCGGCCCCCCAGTCAGTACTCCCCCAAACGGCACGACACCTGAACGTAACACCGCCCTCCCACCTTCCTACCCCCCCTCGCGCAGCCCTGTGCAAGGACCCTGTCAAGCGCCCCACGATGCTCGACATGCTGCACCACCCCTGGGTGGAGCTGTACCGCGCGCGCCGCTCCATGCGCGTGCTGCACGGCTCGCCGATGGCCGCGGCCGCGGAGGCCGCCGTCGCGGCCGCCGGCGGCGCGGCGCCCCTCGCGGTGCAGCCGCAGGCGCACCACCACCACCACCACCAGCAGCAGCAGCAGCAGCAGCAGCAGCAGCAGCAGCAGCAGCAGCAGCAGCAGCAGCAGATTGACGCGGCCGCGGCCGCGGCCGCGGCCGCCGCGCGCCGCGCCGCGCTCAAGCCGGCGGCGACGTTCAGGCTGGCCGGCCAGGTCGGCGTGATGCAGCACGCGGCAGAGGCGCTCGAGGCGATCGACGCGGCGCTCTGCATCCGCTCTGCTGCCAGCTCCCCCTGCCTCGGCGCGATCGCCGGCCAGCCCGCCGCCGCCGACGCGGGGCCGCTCGCGGCCGCGGGCGGCGGCGCGCCGCGCGGGCCGGCGGCGCTGGGGCTGTCGCGGCTGGCGCCGGCGGGGGCGGGGCTGGTCGAGCGCGCGCCGATGGCGGCGCTGCCGCCGAGGGGCGGGTCGCCGCGGCCCATGGAGCTGATGTGACGCGCCGGCCAGCGCGCCTGGCCCGACAGGAAAGGCCCCCCGGAGCAGGGGCCCTCGGCCCCCCGCATGTCGCATTGCCGCCGCCCAGCCAGCCCAGCGCTCCCGACCCCCGACCCCGCCCGCCGCCGAGCCGGCACCGCCCCGCCTGCAATTCCAGGCGCCCCCTCCCCGCGGCGCATCGGGGCCGCGCCCATTTTTTTTGCCCCGCATTTGAGCCACCGGGACAGCCTCTCCGCTTTGGCGCCGCCGCCCCCCCCGCCCCGCCGCCGCCAGCACTGCGAGCCGGCGTGGGACCGTCCATGCGACCCCCCCCGCTAAACTTTGAATGCCTGCGGGCCCAACCAAGGCCGCACCGGGGGACATTTTGCGCCCAACGCCCAAGATCCCAGCCGAGGCTCCTCCGTCCCCCGTCCCTTCACTCACCCAACGAGCGCAGCGCGCCGACCGGCGCGGCGGCGGCGGCGGCCCGCCAGCCGGGCCGGCGCACTTGGCCTGCGCACCCGCAGCACGCGCCCCGCCGCGCGCCCCGCGGCCGGCCGGCGCGCCCCCCGGCGAATTGAAGCGACCCCCGCGCTCCCCCTCGTCGCCAGCCCCCCCTTCCCAACCCGGTGTGTTTCTATACTTCGTTTTCACTCAAACCGTCGAGTCGACAGCGCAACCGTTTTGCTTCCACGACTTTTACTACGCTTACCAATACAAAGCGCACCCAAACAAGGGTTCACTGGCCCGAAAGGCCCGACAGCGAGCGCACAGCACGTTCACGCAGCAAGTTTCGACTCCCTTCAGTTCCCCCCTCCCCCAGACCCAGCTCCCCTCGGTGCCTTTCGGCCGCAGCCGGCTTCTCCCCCCCTTTCGGCTCGGCGTTCCCCAGGTCAACCCCCAAGACACGACAGACAGGCAGATACCAAGGCCACGCCAGACCCGCAAGCAGCTCGCAATTAAGTAAATCCGCCAAGGGTAACACAAACGGGCCCCGCTTTGAACGGGGCCGCGGTTTGGAGGGAGGGGAGGGGCGGGGCGGCGCCCTGTGGAGGGCCGCCGGCGCGCGCGGAGCGGCAGCCCATTGGAACCGCTGTGGGCGAAGAGGGCCGCCGGCCGGTGGCGGCGGCGGCGGCGGCGGCGGCGGCGTGCGCGCGCGTGCGCATCCGGGCGCCTGCGGGGCGTTTGGGGGGACGGCCCCGCAGGTGGGCGTCAGCGCGGGAGTAAGCCCCGTTGGGTTGGCGGCGCCGCGCGCGGGGCGCCGCCGGCCACGATAACTGTAGCTGTGGCGAGCTGCCCGGCGGCCAAGGCGCGCGCCCTGGGGCGCCCGCTGGCGCGCCGGGGTCCTGTCTGCTAGGACTGGCACTCTCTGCCTCGTCGCCCGGGGACTTTCGCCCGGCTGTCGTTGGATACGCTGTCAAAGGGTCCCGCGCGCGGCGGGCGCTTTCGCCCCGCCGCTGCGCTCCCCCCGTTGTTTTCGCCGGCATGGCCCTCCGCGGCTGCGCCCACCTGGGGGCGGGGGGCAGTCCGGGTGCGCGGGGCGCCGGCGTTGCGCTGGCACCGGGCGGCGGCGCTGGGGGTTGCAACGGGAGGAGGGAGGCTCGGGAGCGGTGGCTTGAGCGGGCGCGCCCGGGCTGGCCTGGGGGAGTGGGGGGGGGGGGGGAGGGCGGGGGGGTGGGGGGAGGTCTGGGGCAGCGGGGCTTGGGCGTGGTGGGCGGGTCGCGTCGCTGCTCGCTGAGGGGCCGTCAGATAGTGGTGCATGTTCTGTTGTCACTCATTCCAGAGGTCGGAACCTGTTGGGAATGTTTATCATCCCTCGGCCCGCTGCGCGAGCGGCGACGCGGTGGCGGCAGGCGGCGGCAACGCGGCGCGGCGGCGGCTGATCTTCGGGCGGCGGCGGGCGGCAGCGCTCACCCGGCGCGTGCGCGGCTCCGCTTCGGACGTCCACGAGGCCGGGAACTCGTCCACGGGCGGGCCCCCAGGGCTGCGGGGGGGGCGGCGGGTGAGGGGGCGATCTGAGTGGGCGGCGCGGCGGGTGCGGAGCCTCCGCAGCGGGCCCCAACGCTGCCAGGACGCCTCGAGAGAGGCGCTGGGGCGGCGCGCGCGGCACAGGGATCAGAGTGGTGCATGAAACACTCTGCACGGGCCGAGGCCCTCTAAGAACAGGTCTGTGGTTGTGGATTATCGTCATATCCCCGGTGCCTCGGGCTTTGGCGGCGCGCGGCAGGCCAGGCGAGCGCTGGGGGCCGCAAGCGGCAGGTCCCGGCCGGCGGCGCGCACCTTGGCGGGGGGCCGCTCCTTGGGCCCGGACGAGCTTAAGAGATGAACACGGCCGGAAACAATGAGGTAGCAGCCGAGCGGAACGGTTCTTTGCGCGAGAAACAGCGGTGATCTAGGCCGGTGTGGCGGGTGCCCTGCCTGTTTGCTTCTGTTTTCTGAGCCCGGCGTTCACTTGCCAAATCCCCGACGCAGTGGCATTTTGATCACACGCAGGCAGAGCCCCAGCAGACGCCGCACGCTCTCCGGGCACCCTGCGCCCGCCCTGCAGCACTGCGCCCCGGCGTTTACGCTTCGCGGTGGTGCGCCCCAGCCGGCAGGCGGCAGGCTGCGGCCCATCGCAGGCGCCAGCAGGGCACCAGCAGGAGTAAGGGCAAGCAGCGGCAGCGGCGGCGGCGGCGGCGGCGGGGCTCGGCGGCGGCGGCGGCGGCGGCGGCGCCAACATGGAGGCCCCGCAAGTGCAGGTGCGCGCGCCCAGCCTCGACGCGCCTCGCCGCGCGCCCCTTCCCCAGGCAGGCGTCCCGCCGGCGCCCTCCCGCCCCCGCCCGCACAGGGGCGAAGGCTCCGCGCCCCAACCCCCCTCCGCCCCGCCCCGCCCCCGCCCCCCGCCCCCCCGGCGGCGCAGATCGACACCACCATGGGCAGCTTCACGGTAGAGCTTTACTACAAGCACGCGCCCCGCGCGGTGGAGAACTTCACGCGCCTCGCGGACCGCGGCTACTACGACGGCACAGTCTTCCACCGCATCATCCGGGACTTCAGTGCGCGCCCTGATTGGGGGGAAATGGGGGTGGCAGCTGCTTGGGGGGGCAGCTTGAGGGGGGGGCCCGGCGGTTTCTAAGCGCGCGCCTGCCGACACTCGCACGCTTGTGGCACTCGACGAACCCGCCGCACACCTAACCGCCCCCTGCCGCCTTTGCCGATCCGCGCGCCCCCCTCCCCCCCCCAAAAACACCCGCAGTGATCCAGGGCGGCGACCCGACGGGCACCGGCCGCGGCGGCGAGAGCGTGTGGGGCGGCAAGTTTGAGGACGAGATCACCCGGGACCTCAAGCACACGGGCGCGGGCGTGCTGTCCATGGCCAACGCGGGCCCCGACACAAACGGCTCCCAGTTTTTCCTGACCCTCGCGCCCACGCCGTGGCTGGACGGCAAGCACACCGTGTTTGGGCGCGTCTGCGGCGGCATGGACGTGGTGAAGCGGCTGGGCAACGTGCAGACGGACGCCACGGACCGGCCCACGACAGACGTGAAGATACTGCGGGCGCGGTCGGTGGAGTGACGCGCCGCGGTCCTGTGCTGCGCTGCGCCGCGCCGCGCGGTCCTGTGCTGCGCCGCGCGCCGCTTCGTGCTCCGCCGCGCCGCGCGCGGAGCGCAGGCGCAGCGCGTGGAGCGCAGGCGCAGCGCGCGGATCGCGGGCGCGGCAAGGCGTCCCTTTCACTTGCAGCAGCTGAACACCCCTGTGACCTCCGCCCGCGCGTGTAAACGCGCCGTGGCGTGGGGAGCAGATTGGCGATTGGCAGGGGGGCACTTGGCCCACCAATTGCAGCCCCAGCGCGGCAGCCTCATCAGTCCTGCGCCCTGAAAGACAAACTGCAAACTAACTTAGCACCTGGTTCTAGGTGTGCAAGAGCTGCTCAAAAAGTTGCGTCAAACCAACGATGAGGGTTCGATTCCTTCTGAGCTTGAAACAAGGATAAAAGGCTTATTTTGAGCGACCTGCCTCAGATCTTGGATCGCCGGCGGCGCGCAACCAGCGCGCGCAACGGCGGCCCACTTTGCTCCGGCCAGGACGCCTTTGCAAAGTTTCCAACCCGATTCGTATTGAGCCGACACGCTTTGACACGTACATACCGACGTACGAGCAGGCCAGTTGATCTTGCCCGGCCGGCCCGTTGCGGGGCCAAATCGCCCCATCATCGCTGCTCGGCGTCCCAGCACAGTCTACGGTACGATCTACGTCTCTGCCAGGTCGCGTCCCGCACTCGGGCTGCTATGTTTGGCGGCGACAGCAGCGGCGGCGAGGGCGGCGCCACGGCGGCAGCAGCGGACGACCTGCTGCTCGCAAACAGCCTGGGTCTGGACCCGATGGACCCGCTCGACGGCGCCGCAGACGACCTGGGCACATTCGATCCCACGCTGGCCGCTGAGCCCGCCCCCGAGCCGGCCGCGGCCGGCGCGCCGCCCGCACCCGCGGCGCCCGCCGGCGCGGACGCCGCAAACGGCGGCGGGCATGCGGGCGGCAGCGGCGGCGCCAATGGGCAGCAGGCCGCCGCGGAGAACGGCCATGGCAGCGGCGCGGCCGCCGAGGACGGCGACAGCGGCAGCGGGAGCGGCGCGGAGGGCCGCAGCGGCAGCGGCAGTGAGGGCAGCGGCAGCGAGAGCAGCAGCGAGCGCGAGCCGTCGCCCCTGCCCGAAAAGCGCGTGCGGCGCCCGCCGCGGCGCTTCAGGGAGTCTGAAGAGGAAGAGGAAGAGGAAGAGGAGGGCGACGGCAAGGCGGCGCTCGGCAGCGGCAGCGAAAGCAGCGGCGAAAGCGGCGAAGAGGGCACCGGCAGCCAGCCCGCCACAGCCGGCCGGCGCAGTGCAGGGGCGGGCGCCGCGCGCGGCGGCCGCGCGCCCGCCGGGAAGAAGCGGCCGACGTCCGCGGCGCGGCGGCCAGCCCAGCGGAAAGGGCAGCAGCACCGGCGGGGGCGGGAGGGGGACGAGGAGGAGGGATCGGCTGCCTCTGAGGAAGGCGAGCCCGGCGGATCGGAGCCCGAAGACAGCGAGGAGGAGAGCGAGCAGCAGGAGGAGGAGGAGGAGGAGCAGGACGGCGGCAGCGGCAGCGGCAGCGAGGGCCAGGAGGGTCTGCGCCGCACCAAGCGCCGCCGCAAGCCGTCGGAGAAGCTGCTGCAGATGAAGAGCCTCGCGACCCCCCGCCGCCGGCCCGCGCGCAAGGCCGCGAGCAGCGGCAGCGACGGCAGCGAGGCGGACGGCGAGGGCTCCGACGGCGAGGGCGACGGCGACGGCGAGGCCGGCCGGCAGGCGCGGCGCGGGCGCGGGAAGGGCCGCGCGCGCAGCGGCGCGGGGCGCGGGGCCAAGGCCGGATCGTCGGGCGGCTCCGAGGAAGGGGGCGGCGAGGGCGGCTCCCGCAGCGGCAGCGGGGACGGCTCGGGCTCGGGCTCAGAGGGAGAGAAGGAGGGCGACGCCGGCTGCGGCACCGGCCGCCGCGGCGCCTCGCCCGCCGCGCGCGGCCGCGGCCGCGGCCGCGGCAGGGGCCGCGGCAGGGGCCGCAGCCGCGGCCGCGGCCGCCGCGCGGCCGTCGCGGAGCGGCGGGGCGCGATCCAGGACTACCGGCACGCTGTGCAGCGCGCGCAGCGGGCGCTGTCGCGGCTGGCTCAGGAGGAGCACCTCATCACCGTCCACCAGGCGGACGGCTGGAAGGGGGCCAGGTGGGGCGGTGGGGTGCTTTAGGGGGGGCGCATTGGCGCGGAGGCGCGCGCGGCTGCGGGAGCGTGCGCGCCTGCGTGCGCTGCGCGTTTTGCGCGTCTGTCTGCACAACGCCCCGCGCTCCAGCCGTGCCGCTCCGCCCCCTTCAAAACCGCCCGCCCCCCCCAAACCCCCCCCCCCCCCCCCAAAAGCCCCACCGTGTCCATGAGGGGGTCGTAGAGGTCGTCGTACCGCAGCCCGTAGTCGCGCAGCCGCTCCGCCACGCCCGCCTGGTAGCGGCGCTGCGCCCAGCCCACGAGCGGCTGGAACATGCGCGCCAGCGCCTGCGTGGGGCGGGGGCGGGGGGCGGCGCACGGCGCATGCGGCGGCGTTTGGCGGGGCGCGGCACGGTGGGGCAGGGCGTTGCGCCGCCGCCGCGGGGCGCGGCAGGTTGTGGCGCCGCCGCCGCCGCCGCGGAGAGGAGTGGGGCGCGGCACGGGGCCGACAGCTGGTGATCCGCAGCGGGCGTGATCTGCCACCGCGATGCCGCGCGCGCTGCGCGCGCGGCAGAGCGCGGCGCCCGCCGCCCGCAGGGTTTTGCGCCGCGCCGCACCATGGCTGCAGCTGCGGACGCGGTTCCGAGCTCCCTCCGCCGAGGCTGCTGCTGTGACCCTGCGTGCGAGCGGCACGCGGCAGCAGCGGGGTTGGAGGGGCCCGGGGGGGCACAACTGCCTCGCCAGCGGCCCCTGCCGCGTGGGGCGGTGGGCAGCAGGTCCGCCAGACACTCCGATACCAGAACGCTGCTCGGAAAAGGCGCGCGCACCGGCTGCCGCTGCTGCCCTGCGGGTCAGTGATCTCCAGCAGCAGGAGAGCTGCTCTCCTGGCCGTCCTACTTTTTAGACGCAAATAAGCCGATATCACTGACGTTTCGACCCCCTCCTCGGCGTCGTACCCGTCGTGGCACACCAGCGGCAAGCCTGCAGGCGTCGGCCTCCGCGGGCTAGATCCCACCGGATTTGCAGGGCGCGTCGCGTTATTGAGACGCCATCAACGCGAAGTATCGGTCGCGGCAAGCCAGCAGCAGCGCAGATCCTCCCGAGCCTTGCTTTGCAGACGAGGCAGGAGTCCTCCCCATGCTGCAGCGCGGCCCCTCGCCCTGCTCGGGCGCTGGGGCGCGCGGTGCTCACCGGTGCCCGGCGCCGCGCGCACCGCTGGGGGCGGCGCGGCGGCAGGCGAAGCGGCGCACCGCGGCCGGCGCCGCCGCGGTGGACGAGGTGCGCGCGCTGGCGCGCGCGCACGTCGCCGCGGGTATTGGGGTTTGAGAGCCAGCCGCAGGACGCCTGAGCGTCGCTGCTGATGGTCGCGGCAGGCAGGTTGAAGCTCATCACTTGCCGCTCCTCCCCGCCCGCGCAGGCGCCCGCGGCCGCGCCCGCGCCCGCGCCCGCCGAGCCCCCCCCCCCCTCCGTCCGCGCCGCCACCGCCGTGCTGCGCGCCGGCGGCTCGACGGTCTACGTGCTCGGCGTGTCGCACGTGTCGGCGGCGGCGTGCGAGCAGGTGCGGCAGCTGGTCAACGCGGTCAAACCCGAGGTCGTGGTGGTCGAGCTCTGCAAGGACCGCGCCGGGCTGCTGATCGACCCGGACACCACGCCCAAGGCGCCAGACACCTGGGTCTGCTCGCGCGTCGCCTTCGAGGGCCTCCCCGGCGACGGGCCCGAGCCGGAGACCCCCGAGGGCGAGGAGAAGAAGGCGCCCGACGCCGCCGCCGCCGCGGGCGCGTGGCCGGCGGCGGGCGAGCTGGCGTCGCTGCTGCGCACGCGCATCGGGCGGGTGGTCTCGACGGCCGAGGTCGAGGCGGACGTCGCGACGCTCGAGGCGACGGGCCTGTTCGCGCGCGTGCGCCCCTACTGCGAGCCCGCGCGCCGCGGCGACGCGCCGCTGCTGGCCGCCGTCAAGGCCGAGGGGCGCGAGGGGCTGGCGCTCGAGTACGTCGCGCCCCTCGGCTGCACCCGCTTCTTCGTGGAGCCCCGGGTGCTTCCGGGCGTCAAATCCATGAGCGTGCGCCTGGACAGCAGCCTCAGGGGCGCGGGCGTGGACCAGGCGGCGCTCGACGCGGCCGCGGCCGAGGCGGTGGCCGCGTGCGCGGCGGAGCCGCCGATGGCGGGGCTGTCGGCTTACCTCATCGCGCGGCGCCGGTTCATCGACCTGGTAGAGGCGGCGCAGCGCGCGCAGCACGGCGCCGCCGCCTCGGACGCCGCCTCGGACGGCGCCGCCTCGGGCGGAGTGGTCGTGGACTTCACCGGCGTGGAGGCCGGCGCCGCCGAGGCGGTCGTGCGCGCGCGCCGCCCCGGCGACGGCGACGCGCCGTTTGTGTCTGGCCTCGAGGCGGGCGCCGACGGCGAGGGCGTGGAGCGGTTCCGGCCGCAGCGGCGCGGCGTGCAGCTGTCGCCGCGGATGAGCCTGCCGGCCGAGGCGGCGGCGCGCATGAACGCGCTCAAGGCGGCCAAGCGCGCCGAGGCGGCAGTGACCGCGCGCTCCGGCGGCGGCGCGCCGGCGTTCCCTTTCCGGCTGTGGGCGCCGTCGGAGGTGCCCCCCGCCGACCTGGCGGTGCCCGAGCCCGCGCCCGGGCCGGACACGCTGGCCGCGCTGCTGACCGGCGCGTACGCCGCGCTGCAGGCGCGCGCGGGGCGCACTACGGGCGTGGCGCCGGGCGCGGCGTGGCGGGCGGCGATGGAGGCCGCGACTGAGAGCGGCGCCGTCCAGGTCATACTGGGTGAGTCGCCAGGCCCGGTTTCCTTTGCCGCCCCCGCTTTTGCTTCCTTCGCGGCCGCGGGTTAAAGGGCTTCTTCTCGCTCCTTTTGCGGCCAGGGTTTACAGGGCTGCCTGCGCATGCAGCTTCCCTGTCTGCCTGCCTTCTGCCGCCGCAGCTTTCACGCTCTACCTGTGCTGGCAGATGCCTCTAGCTCCCCCCCGCCAACAAACCCTCCCCCTCCCAAAAAACCCAACGCAAACAAACAGGCGACCGGCCGGCGCAGATCAGCCAGCGCCGCCTGGCGGACGCGATGTACCCCTCCACCGCCGCCCGCCTCGCCGCCGCCGGCGCGATCCTCGCCGCCGCCGCCGCCGCACCGCACGTCGCCGCCGTCGCCGACGCGCTGTCGGTGCTGCCCGGCGGCGAGTCGGCCGCCTCTGCGGCCGCCGCCCTCGCCGGCCTCGCCGGCGCGGCGGCGGCGCTGTGGCCGGTTGCCGGGCCGCTGGCCGAGGTCTGGAGCTTTTCCCGCCTCGACGGCCCCGGCGTCGAGGCGGCGGTCGCGGTCAACGAGCCGATCCAGTCAAACATTGACTCGCCGCTGCTGTTCTGGGGGGAGGACGCGCTGCTGCGCTGGCCGGGCGCGTGGGGGCCGCTGATCGAGGAGCGGGACGCCTACATGGCGCGTGTGACCGCCGCCGCGGCCACGGGGCGCCCGACGGGCGCGCCGGCTTACGTCGCCGACGAGGCCGGCGGCCAGCTGATCTGGCGGTACGCCATGAGCCGCGGCGGCCCCGAGGGCTCCGCGCCGCGCGGCGTCGGCGAGGGCGAGTACGCGCCGCCGCCCGGCGGCGCGCGGCGGGTGGTCGCGGTGGTGGGCACGGCGCACGTGCGGGGCATGTGCCGCGAGTGGGAGGCCGCGGTGGCGCGCGCGGGGGACGTCGGGGAGTTTGTGGCGGAGGGCACCGCGGCGGCGGAGGCGGCCGCGGCGGAGCTGGCAGCGGGGCGGGGCGGCGGCGGCGGCGGCGGCGGCGGGGGCGGCGGCAGCTAGGGGAGCGGGCCGTCGCCGCCCGGGCGCGCGGCGGCGCTGCCACGCGGCCGTCGCGCGCGGCTTTGCTGTGACAATGTAATCGAAAAATGCTGCATATATATCTCTCTGTCTAGGGGGCAACTCTAGGGGGCATCTGGGCCTGGGCGTGGGGCCTGCCCAATGTGGGTTAGCAAGCGGGACGCCTGCCCGGTGACAGCGGCCACGCACGGTGCCGCGCGGCTCAAACGGGGAACGCTCCCCCCGTCCGACGGCTAACCCCCAAACGATTCGGTTCACCCAGCGGATGCGAGCTTGCTCGCATCGCGTTGCACGTTGGTCATTCATCGCCCCCGCCCCGCCCGCGCGCGCGCCCGCCTGCCCGATCGGAGGCCGTGCGCGGAACTCGTCGCGTTCCACAATGCATCTTATTAAGCCGCCGCGCAGGCAAAAGCGTCGCCCAGAGGAGCAGATCAGGTAAGGCGGGCCTGCGCGCGCGCTGTGCCCAGCGGCCACGCACGCCACAACCCTTGCCGGCCGCCTTTCCCCCTGGCGTTCTCCGGGCACAGTGGCTGGCTCCCCTCCCAACCAACGCCCGGCCCCGCCCCACCCAATGCGCGCAGGGAGCTCAACGCCGAAGTGTCTGCGCTGACGGCGCGCGTGCGCGCCAACGCGCGGCGCAACGCGCGCGCCCGCCTCGAGATCGGGGTGCTCTCCTCCCTGGCCCTCGCCCGCGACGCCCTGCGCGCGCTTGCGCGCGCCTCGGCGTCCCCGCCGGCGGCGCGCGACGCGCGCGCCGCCTCGGACGCGGTGGCCGCGCTCGAGGCGGCGCTGCGAAAGCTGGCCGAGGCGGTGCATGGGGACGGTGGCAGCGAGATCGAGCCGCGCATCAAGGCGCCCTCGTTCCTGAGCAGGTGGGTATCTTGTAATGCATGCTCTGCTCCAGAGCCAAGAGGCCCAGCTGGGTTGTTTGCCACCCGCCAGAACAGCGCTTGGAATGCATTTAAGCTACCCCCTCGGCCGCCTAACCCACCCAACAGCATCTTCACAGTCCGGGCCCAGCCCATGGACGGCCTCACAGACCTGGCGACCTGGTGGCACCAACGCATGCGCGCGGCGGCGGCCGCGCTGCGCTCGCCGCCGGGCGCGGCGGGCGCAGACGCGAGGGTCGCATTGGTGGGGGGACGCGCGCCGCGCCGCGCGCGGCGCCGCGCCTCCATCCGCACTGCGCCCGCACAGACGGGGCCTGCGGGCCTGGGCGCCTGCGCTTGCCCCGCACGCACACGCGCCGCGCGCCCGCGCCCAGCAGCCATAGCCCCAGCGCAACACAGCCGCGGCTCCCCCAAAACGCAGATCCTCCACGCCTCGGCCGCCACGCTGCTGGGCCACTGGCTCAGCCGCCCCTGGTCGCACTGGCTGGTGGCAGCCAACCTCGAGACCCGCCGGGCAGAGGTCGCCGGCGACGCGACGGTGGACGCTTGGGTGGATGATTTGGCCCTCACCGAGCAGCAGGCGCGCGGTCTTTCGATTTGTCAAGCTTTGCGCTGCCGGCCGCTGCGTCCCGCCGACTACGTGTGTTTGTATGCAACACACTTGCGCTGCGTGCTGGGCCTCTGTCGGTTGCATGCTGCGTGCCATGCCGCCCGCTGCTCCAATGCGCGGAGCGCTGTTTATTCAAGTCCGGCGCGATGCTTTGCAAAACGCGCGCGCAGGAGCTGGCACTGCTGATCCTGCGGCGCCGCTTTGAGTCGGACACCGCCGCGCTGCGCCGCCGCCTGCGCCGCCTCGCCGCCGCCGCCGCCGGCGCCGCCGCCGCCGCCGCCGGCAGCCCGGCGGGGCGGGTCCCCTGCGGCCCGCGGGCCGCCGCCAAGGCGCTGGACGATCTGGCCGCTGCAAACGCGTGGATGCCGCTCCTGGAAGCCTCCGCCGCGCTGCTCTTGCACGCCGCGCTGCTGACGCCGCGCCAGATGCTGGGGCTTTACGTGAACGCCGCGCCCGCGTGGGTGCCCGGCGTCACGGCGCTGCTCGACGCAGTGGAGCGGCGCGCGGCTGCGGGGGCGGCGGCGCGCTCGGCGGCGACGGCGGCATCGACGGCGCTGCCGGCTGCGCCAGCGGCGGCGGCGCCGTGCTCAGCGGCGCCGTCCGCTGCGCACAGCACTTTTTGCCTGTCGCCGCGGCTCAGCGCGCGCCTGGCCCGCAGCGGCGGCGGCCGGGCTGGCCCTAGCAACGGCGGCGGCGGCGATGCGTTTGCCTGACGAGCCGCCCCCTCGCCGCCTCCCTGGCGGCCGCCGTCCAATGCTGCATAATCTTCAGCCTGCGGCCGCGCGCAACGCATACTCTTCAACGCGGCTTTGAGCACGTTTCGCGCACGGCTCGCTTTGTCGTACCCACCCGTCACCCCCCCCCCTCGCAAGCCGAGCGGCGAGCCAAACGGTGCGCGCAAACCCCCAAGTCGCGAAATCGCGCGAGGCCAGAGCACCGCAGATTGCGCGGTGCGGCGCTCGTGCGTGAATCCTGATTGCCGCCCCGCTACCCCTGCTTGCCGCCTCTTTTCTGCTCGCTGTTCCGCAGCTCCACAGGCCGCCGCTTGGCGCCGGCACGGGCGCCGGCGGTCAAAGCGCCTCGTGCGGACTGCGAGGTCGGACCGCTGCCGACGAAGCCACCCCCACAGCACTTCCCGTCAGTTCACCGTTTTTTCGCACCGTCAACACCACGCACCGCTCCCAACACCCAACACGGCCGCGCGCCGCAGCGCCGATTCCTAAAGAGTCCGGCTGGCGCAGCCGCGCCCCGCGGCCGGGGTCAAATTGCCAAGGCCTGTCCCTCATTGCTTACCAAGGCTGCACACTTGCACAAGACGACTTCCAGCCCCGACTGAGCGGCCCTTTTGCTGCCCCATGCAACCGCACAAGTGACACAACCTGATTACCCTTCCGGGCGCGCGCCTCCCTGCATGTACTGCTGAATGACACGCGTTGGCTCCCAAGCTGCCACCGTCACCGCCGCTGCTGCTCTGCTTTTCCCTTGCCCAAGACTGCTCCGTGCCAAGCACTGCCGCAGCGTGCCACGCACTGCCGCACCGAGCCCGCAAGCTGCGCTGCCTGCTGCCTTATCGCGTGGTGGCGCCGCCTCCACGCACGGCGACCTTCCCCTTCCGTCCACCAGGCCTGGGCTCACGCTAGCAACGCCGGCCACGGCCAATGGCATTGCGTGTAACTTCCAAAGTTGGCGGAGGCAGCGCGGGGGCTCGTCGGGGCCGCGGCGGACGGCGGTGCACAATCTCTGCATGGTGACGTGCCCCGTAGTAATGCCGCCCCAGGGTGGGCGTGCTTATCGCGCAGCCCGGACGTCGCGCGGCTCCCACGAGGCTAGCAGCGCACCGTTATATAGCGCGTCGAAATGTGTTGACTCCACGGCCCGGACGGGGGGACGTCGTGAATGATGGGCCGCGATCCCGGCTGCCCCGTGGCGCCGCGGGCCCCGAAGCCGGCCAAAAAGAAGCGGCGGGCTAGACATCTCATAGGTGCGGCGCCTCGCGGCAGCAGAGCGGGCGGCGCCACCGCCGCGCCCCGCCTGTACCGTCGCCCCTCGCCTGCAGCGCCGCCGCCCCGCCGCCGCCGCCGCCGTCGCGCGGCCCGGCCCACCGTCCGCCCCCGCCGCCCCGCCGCAGCCGAGCTGGAGGTGCGCCTGGCGGAGCTGCAGCGCCGCGTCACAGAGGCGCACATCCAGAACGCGCGCGCGCGGCTCGAAACGGACCTGCTGCGGGCGCTGGTGGTGTCGCGCGAGGCGCTGCTCGCCGCCTGCGTCCCCGAAAAGCGGCCTGCGGACGCGGCCGCCGCCGCGGCGGCGCTCTCCGAAGCGATGCGGCAGCTCAGCAGGACCGTGCACGGCGGCGGCGGCGGCGGCGGCGAGAGCGGCGGCGCGAGCGGCGGCGCGCCGGCACCGGCGCTGGACGCGCCCGCGCTCATCGCGGCCATCGGCGGCGTGCGCGCCAGCCCGAAGGCCGGCGCGACCGAGCTGCGCGCTTCGTGGCGGGAGCGCATGCGCGAGGCGGCGGCGGTGATTGCCGCGCCGGGGGGGGCCCAGGCCGACCAGCGAGTTGTCGAGGTGGGCGCAAACGCACGCGCTGCCGCTTCCACTGCCGCTGCCGCTGCCGCGGCCGCGGCTGTGGTTGGTGGGGTTGCCGCCGCCGCCGCCGCTCCTCCTGTGGATGTGGCCGCTGTTGCCGCCGCCACTGCCGCTCCTGCCTCTGCTGCTGCCCCGCCGCTGCGGGCCCCACCACTGCCTGTAGCCGCCCCGCCCCTGCGCCAACCCGCCCCCCCCCCCCCCCCCCCCAAACCCGCCCCCTCAAAAAGGCCCTCCACGGCGCCGCATCCCTGCTCATCGGCCACTGCCTCTGCTGCCCCTGGGCGCACGAGCTGCTGACCGCCAACCTCATCACCTGGCGCCCCGAGCCCGCGTCGCACGCGACGTGGGCGGTCTGGGTGGACGGGCTGGGGTTGACCCCCAGGCAGGAAGCCGCCCTCCTCGAGCTGCAGCGCCACTTCGAGCGCCAGATGGCGTCGCTCCGCTCCGAGCAGCTGCGCCGCGCCGCGGCGGTGCGGGACCTCGCGGCATCGGGCGCGCTGGACCTGGCGCTCGAGGCGCTGGACGACCTGGCGGCCGCAAACGCGTGGATGCCGGTCTGCGCGGCGGCGGCAAACGTGGTCGTGCACGCCGCGCTGCTGACGCCGCGCCAGATGCTGTGGCTTTACGTGAACGCCGCGCCCGCGTGGGTGCCCGGCGTCACGGCGCTGCTCGACGCAGTGGAGCGGCGCGCGGCTGCGGGGGCGCCGCTGCCGGCTGCGCCAGCGGCGGCGGTGGGCGCTGCGGAATGACCCGGCCCGATCACCCGGGCCGGGGCCGGGGGCGCGGAGCCGCCCCCTGCAGCCGGTGTGTTTAGGGGGCCGCGGGACGTCCAAAGCGGCCCGCTGTGCCGCCCTCGCGCGGCGCCCCGCCGCGCCGCCTCTCTCTGTTGGCCCCGTTGCATCCGGGCCCTTATTAAGCACTTTTGTTGCGTCGACACAATCCGTTGGCGAAGGGCGCGCCCGGCTCTCGGCCAGAGCCAGCCGCCTTTGGCCGCGCGGGGCGGCTCCCCGCGGGGCGGCGCGCGCGCCCGCCGGGGACGGTCCCGGGCGCGCGCCCCGCGCCGCGGAAGCGCCCGCCTCGAACGCGAGGCGTTTCGCCGCGCCGGCTTGCGGCCCGCGGGGCGAGGGCCCCGCGCGCTGTTTGGTGGCGCGGGGCATTGATTGTGAAAAAATCGATTCTTAGTGGCGATTGTTTTGTGGCCAACCCGCCTGCAAACCCAGCACACGCTTATCGAAGCGGTGCCATGAGCTAGAGCTTATGCCGGCATCCCAAACCAGCGCCTGCGGCGCATCCAACCTGTGTCACCGCCTCCCCGCAAACCCTGGCAGCAGCCCAAGCGCTGCGCGCCTATCATGTGCCCGCAGCCCAAGCGCTGCGCGCCTGTCATGTGCCCGCAGCCCAAGCGCTGCGCGCCTGTCATGTGCCCGCAGCCCAAGCGCTGCACGCCTATCATGTGCCTGCAGCCCAAGCGCTGCGCGCCCTTGTGCCCGCGGCCCAGAGGGGTGCGCTCTGATCGCAGCGCCCCCGCCCCAAGCGCCTGCGCGCCCTTGTGACTGGTGAAGGGGCGCGCTCTGATCGCAGCGCCCCCGCCCCCGCGCTGCCTGCACCCAGCGGCGGCCGCTGTTCTGTCGCAATCCGTCCCAGCCGTTGCTTCCGCTCCATTCCGCTTCCGGGCCAAAAAAGCACTGCTCTGTCTTGTGCATCATAACGCGGGAAGGCCCCTCCCCGCAACCATCCAGGTCGATTTGTTTGGGGGGCGGCTTGCGCCGCGCCACCAAAGCCCTTTTGTGCCAAGGGTTTGCCCCCCAACCCAACTGGGATGCCTTTGGATGCGCCGCCGCTTTCGGTTTTGTGGGCCGCCCTTTTCAGCGCGCCCGCCCCTCCCCCGGCCCCTGTGCGCAAAGCGTGAGCGCCGCGCCTGGGCGCCGCTGCGCACGTGCAGCCGCCGCCGATGGGCGAAGCGGCCGGTCCGCCGCCGCCGATGGGCGAAGCGGCCGGTCCGCCGCGCCCGCCCCTGGCCCCACGGCTTGCGGAGCAGCGCGCGCTCTCGACGCAGACGCAGGCGGCGGGATCTGAGTAATCGCCTGCGCCACGTAATCGCCTGCGCCACCAACCTTGGGGCGGGGGGGAGCACTTGGCAGCGGTCGGCACTGCGCACCGGGCAGTCGCCCCCGCGGCGGTCAAGCGGCGCGCACCGCCGCGCGGGAGACAGTCCGACCTTCTCCTGCACATTCCCGCATCGCCACTGCGCTTGTTTTCCAGCGAGCCGGGCGCTGTGGAGGCCGGATCCGGCCCCACCTGCGCGAGCACGTGGCCCACCCCCCAGCCGGAGGGCGGCGTGAGGCCATGAGCGCTTTCGGGACGGGAGTGAGGATGCGGGACCACTCCCGTGCGGCAGGGGGGTCGGTCACGCGGGCTGCACACCGCCCCCCGCGCGCCCCGCGGCAAGGTGAGGCCGCGAAACAGAGCCATTGCCACCTCCATTGCCATTGCCAATGATGGACGCCCAGCGCGGGGGTGGCCGCTCCGCGACGGGAGCGGCGCGCGGGAGCAGCGGCCCCACTCGCGCGCCGACGCAGCGGGCGCCCCGTCGCTCCCTTCAAACGCCAAAATGCCGCGCCCCGCATCGCACCGCAGCGCGGCCCCGCCCCGCCGCCCCGCCGCCGCCCCGGGCGGCCTCGAGCGGCGGCGCCGCCGCCGGCGCCGCCGCCGCCCCCGCGCCCGCGCGGCAGCCCGACCGCGCCGCCGCGGCGGCGCTCATGGCGCGGGTGGGCCGGCCCGAGGGAAGCTTCCCGCCGGACTTCGCCGCGGCCATCGCGGGCGGCCGCGTGGGGCCGGAGCTGCTGCAGCGGTACCTGGATTTGGAGGGGCAGCTCGTGGTCGGGTGGCTCATGCGCTTCCCGGGTGCGTTTGACCGCGGGGCTTGACCGCGGGGCTTGACCGCGGGGCTTGACCGCGGGGTTTGACCGCGGGGTTTGACCGGGCCGGAGTCGACTGGCCGCGGGGCCTCTGACCCCGGCCGACTGGCAATGGGGGCTGGCTCCCCGGTTCGGTGCCGCTGCCGCAAACCCGCCGCCGCCGCCGCCGCCGCCTGTTTTACGCCACCGTTGTCGCCGTCCCCCTCCCCCAACCCCAGGCTTCCGGGAGCGCCTCCTGGCGGACCCCTCGTTTCTGGTCAAACTCGCCATTGAGGTGCGCGCCTCGTGGTTTAGTAAACCTCGGCGCATTTTGCCCCCCCCCCCCCGACAGAACCGCCCGAGGGCGCCCCGCCTGGCTAAACCCCCGCGCATTCTGGCCCCTGCGGGACAACCGCCCGACGGGGGTTGCTTTTTTTGTACACTGCAGCCGCGCGAGCGCCGCCAGGTGCGCGCCAGCCCGCCCGTGCAAACAAACTCCGGGAACAAAGCAAAGCAAAGCAAAGCAAAACTAACAAAGCAAAAAAAAACCGCCACCGCAGGTCGGCATCGGCATCTGCACCAAGTGCACCGCCGAGCTGACCAAGCGCGGCCCCGCGTTTGGGAGCGAGCTGGATTTCGTGGCGGCAAACGTGCTGATGGCGCTGATAGCGGACTTCATGCTGGTCTGGCTGCCGGCGCCGACGTTCGCCCTCGGGGACGGGCGGGTGAGCTTTTGGGGGGGGGCTTTTGGGGGGGAGGGTGAGCTTTTTGGGGGGGGGGGGGAGGAGAAGGTGCGGCTGCGGTGCTCGCGCGGGCCGTGCAACGAAAAGCGTGCCGCCCCCGCCATCCCCCCGCCACCCCTACCCCTCACAAACTCCAACCTTCCGCAAACCCCATCCACCACAAACCCCAACTTTCCGCAATCCCCCACCGTCCAAAACCCGCCCCGCCCCCCCAAACCAGGCGTCCCGCTTTGACCCCCTGGGCCGCGCCTTTGCCGGCTGCCCCGACAACGCATTCCAGCTGGTGCAGCCCGGCATGGCGCCCTTCACGCCGCTGCAGCGGCTGGGGGCGCCGGTGCGCAACGGGACAAAGCTGTTCGCCGTCGGCTGCGGCGCGAGGTGCGGATGGAGATGGCCTCGGGGGAGGGGGAGGAGAGAGGGCCGCGCCGCGGGGGGCGTGGGCTGGCTCGGGCGGCTGTGGGCGCGCCTGGGGAGAGGCGGCAGCCGGGCGGTCCCTCCTCCTCTGGTTCCACCGGCCGCCCCGCCGGGGCGGGCCGACCCGCGCGCCTTGCCTGCCCCTAATGCAACCCCAACCCCCGCAACCCCATCGAAACCCGACCACCCCCGTGACCCACCAACCCCCCCCCCCCCCCCCCCCCCTGAGCAGCTTTGTGGGCGTCGCCGTGACCCACCAACCCCCTCCCCCCTTCCCCTCCCCCGCGCAGCTTTGTGGGCGTCGCAGTGACCAACGGCCTCATCGCCCTGAGGGGCGTCCTGGACCCCGGCTTTGCGCCCCTCAACCAGCCGCAGAACGTGCTGGCCACCAGCCTGGCTTACGGCGTGTACATGGCAACGAGCTCAAACATCAGGTGAGGGCTTGACAAGCTTGCTTGGGGGCTCTCTCCCTTGTCACGGCTTTGAGTCCTCTGGCCTCCGCTCCTCCCCCAAACCGCCCCTCCCAAAACCGCCCGTCCCAGACCGCCGCACTCAAACCACCCTCTCCCACCCAAATTGCCCCACCCAAATTGCCCCAACCCAAACCGCCCCCCCCCAACCCCCCCCAAAAAGGTACCAAATCGTCGCCGGCGTGATCGAGGAGCGCGGCATCGAGCGCCTCTTCGCGGGCAACTACCGCCTCTGCGCCGCGCTGTCGCTGCTCGTGCGCACGGGCAACACGTTCCTGGGCAGCCTGCTGTGGGTGGACTTTGTGCGGCTGCTCGGCATGCAGCGCGCGCATTGACCAGCCCCTCCCGGCGCGCCGCCGGGTACGCCCTAAACCCTGGTGGCGCGCAGGTGCGCTCTGTCGACCGTCCCAAGCAGCTCGTGCGCCGCCCGCGCCGCCCGCGCCGGGCCCCTGCCCGTGCTGCAGCGCTCCGGCGGCGCTTCGCGGCCCGCGCACGCCACGGCCGCGGCGCCGCCGGCGGCCGCGGCCGGCCCGCTCGCGGCCCCCCCGGGAAAAAGAGCTCCTCCTGCTCTTATCATCAGCGCCCCCTCCGAAAAGCCCCCTCCCACGAATGCAGCACTGATCTGTTCTGCAAGCACTGCGCATGCACTGCGCACGACTCCTGCCCTCCGTCAGGCCTCCCTCAAGGCGAGCCGCGGATACACGCGGCGTTGAATGTACTCAGCACATCTTGTAAATCCTATCCTCTCAATCGCAGCCGCACGCACGCAAACACAGCCGTCGCCAGGAACCGGTGCTGGGCAGCTGCGCCGCAGCGGCGGCCGCTTGCAGCAGCTCAACTCCCCCCGAGCTCTCACCGATCGCATCATACATCACGCACCAATTATTTCTCACCCCAAATGAGGGCGCCACACCGCTTCTAGCGCGCGTTTGGTTGCCCCTCGGGCGGCCGCGGCCTCTTCTCCGGCTCTGATCAGGCCGCTGCAAGCGCCCATGACAACGGGGAAGGCGTCGAATGCTGCGGCGAGAAGCTCCCGGCGGGGTGGGCGGGTGGCGGTGGGCGGCGGGCGGCGCGAACTGCGCGCGCCGACGCACACAGCCAGCGCCGCCCCGCAATCTCTGATCAATGTCTGATTTGGCCCCCCAGCTGCGTCACCTGCGGTCTCGCCAGCGCCGCCCGTGCAGAGCCGCGCCTGCTCCCCATACCACCCACCCAGGCCGATCGCAGGGCGGCGGGCAGCTCGCCACGCTCGCCGGCGCCGCCGCGGCGGCACTCCTCGCCGTCGCCGCCGCATGGCTGCTCGGCGGCCGCGCCCGGGGGCCGCCCCCAGAAATCACGCCTCTGGCAGCGCCGCGCATGAAAGATCTGCAGGAATTCGGGGAGCCGTACAGATCGGAGATGCTTTGGGGCAGCTACAGATCCGGCCTGTACTTTGGAATGCGCACCCGGTGAGGGCGTGTAGTGTGGAGCAGCTGCCTTCAGTTGGGGAACTGCAGCCCGCTGGCCTGCAAGCTCAGCAAGCACACAGCGCTGGCACCTGACCGCTCCTGTTCGCATGGCTGCTGAATGGTGCCGACGGCCGGTGCGCGCGCACCCAACGCCGCTGCCCCCAAACCAAAGTACCGTCTGATCGAATTCCGCAGGACGGAGTTTCCGCTGTTGACCGGGCTAATCTGGTTTGACCCGGACGACATGGCCAACCCCCTCTCGCTGCGCCACGAGGCACAGCAGGGGGACCGCCTCTCGCGGTACGGCTGGCTGAAGCATGACGGCAGGCGGTACGGCGTGCAGGAGCTGGTGGACGGGGATTACTCAATCGCGGTCACCATGGTGGGTGCCGGGTGACGCCCGCTTGCGGCGCTCGGGAGGCGCGGGGTTCCGGCGGCGTGCGGGCTTGCACGGCAGATAGGGAGCGGGGGCGCTGCGGCGGCCGCATTCTCCGGGCACGAGGCAGCCACCACGCCGCTGCCATGCATAGCCCAAACCGAAGTTTGGACCTTGGCGGCTCAAAAAGCAAAGGAGACGGACGCCAGCTGAACTGCTGCATTGGGTTGCCGCCCCCGCCAACCCCACGCAACCCCTCGCGGCCACCCACCTGCCAGGTCAAGGCGCCCGACGCGGCCGGCGCCGGCTACGGCGGCGACTGGGCCGTCCGCCTCGCCGCGTCCCGCTCGCCGCGCGCCGCGGCCGCCGCCGCCGCGGCCGCCGCGCGCGGCGAGCCGCCGCCGCAGCGGCGGCTGTCGCTGCTTTGGTACGTTTTGGATGGCCGGCTCTCGGACGCACAATTCGAAGCCCTGCCGGAGGGGCGCAGCAAAAAGCTCGGGAAGGTGGGTAGTTGGGGTGGGCGGGTTTGGGGTGGGCGGGAGGGGTGGGGGGCTGGGGGGCTGCAGCGGACGGCTAGGTCCGCACGCTGTGCGCCGCTGGCACAGGCCCTACAGGGTTGCGCACGCGCGCGGGGCTTGCGCGCGGGCCCGCCCGTGAGCGCTCCTCAGCCCGCGGCCCCACGGCCGCGCGAGCTGGGGGCCGCTTTGCCGTGGTGGTTCCGGAACCTCGCGCCCCGCCTTTGCCCAGCCACCTTCCAACCGTGAAGTACTCGCCGCCGCAACAACGCCAGGGCATCGCCCTGGCCTCTGGGGACCATTCCGACGTCGGCGGCGCCTGGTCGCTGCGCCTGCTGCCCGCGCCGCCCGCCGCGCCGGCCGCCTCGGCCGCGCGCGCGCGCTACCTCGGACTGGAGCTCACAGAGGAGGGGCACGTTCCGATGATTAGGGATGTGGTCAGGAATGCGCTTATCGTGGGCTACCGAAGCAGCAAGGGGTGAGCGCGGCCGCGCCTTGCCTTGCCTTGTTTGCTTTCTGATGGTGCAATTGCAGTGCGGCTGCGGTTCGTTCTCGTGGGCGCGCAGTTGGGGCGATTGTGGGGTGGCGGGCGGCGGTCTGAACTGCTGACAAGGGCGGGGTTCGGCCGCAGGCGTGGGGCACGCAAACGGCCAGCAATGCAAAAGACACTGCGGGCCTCCTCTAACTGCAAATACCACCCCCACCCACCTCACCAACCCCCAAACCCTACCCCCCAAACCCTACCCCCCAAACACCCCCACCTCCCCCCGGCAGCCACTTTGTACTGCCCAACGAGGTCGCCACCCCCTCGAACCTCGCGGCCGTCCAGCTGACCTTTGAACTTCCGGCGGACGGCGCCGCGTCCTTTGACCTTGTGTTTCAGACGCAGCCCGAGGGGGCCGCCGCCGGGCCGCGGCTCGCGGCGCTCAGCGGTGCGGGGGGCCCTGGGTTGTTAATCCCTGGCGACGGCGCGGCAGCGCCGGGGAGGGGAGGGGTTGGGGGCCCGACCGGCAACGGCGGTGGGGCTGCCGCAGCCTGTGGCGCGCGCGCAGCAGCACCCCCATCCCCTGCCTCGTGCGCCCTTGCGCTCTTCCATCATCCACTGATCCCTCACGTTGCCCCTGACTGTGGTGCACACACCCACCGCGCCGCCGCAACAGGCGACGGCCTGACGGCGCTGATCGCGCAGCGCGACGCCGCTTTCGACGCCCGCTTCGACGGGACCTTCCCCATCGCCGCCTCGAACGCCGACGCCGACGCCGACGCCGCCGCGCTGCGCGCCGCCTCGGCGGCCGCGCTGAGCAACCTCGTGGGCAGCATGGGCTACTTCGTGGGCGAGTCGCTCGTGCAGCTGCCCGCGCGCCGCGGCGCGCCCGCGGCGGTCGTCCCCAACTGGCGGGAGGCCCTTTACACCTGCACCCCGAGCCGCAGCTTCTTCCCGCGGGGTTTCCTATGGGACGAGGGCTTCCACCAGCTGCTGCTTCAGCGATGGGACCCTCAGCTGAGCCGCGATGCGATGGGCCACTGGCTGGACCTCCTGAACGCTCAGGGCTGGATCCCGCGCGAGCAGATCCTCGGATCCGAGGCGCGCGCGCGCGTGCCGGCCGAGTTTGTGGTGCAGCACCCGAGCCACGCCAACCCGCCGAGCCTGGTGCTGCCGCTGGCGGCGATGGCGGACGCGCTTGAGCGCGGCGATTACGGGGGCGGGGCGGAGTCCGAGGCGGCGCGCGCGTGGCTGGGGCGCGCGTGGCCGAGGCTCGAGGCGTGGTACGCCTGGTTCAACCGCACCCAGGCGGGGCCAATCCCGGGTAGCTACAGGTGAGCTTCACTCAGCGCGCGGCCTGGGCGGGGCCCTTGCCCTTGCCTCGGCCCTCGCGTACGCTTGCGTGCGCTGACGCCCAGCCGCCGGGCCCTCGAAAGGCCCTTCCCACACCGCCACACCCGCCTTGAGCCGGCTTGAAGGGCCCCCGAATTGACGCAGCGCCGCCCCTGCAGCCTCAACCCACCCACCCACCGCCTCCTGGCCCGCCCCGGCCCCGGAAACTCCCCCAAACCCCCAAAAAACGAAACCCCACGCGCAGGTGGCACGGCCGCAACGAAACCACAGACCTGGAGCTCAACCCCAAGACCCTTACCTCGGGTCTGGATGACTACCCCCGCGCCTCCCACCCCTCCGATTCGGAGCGCCACGTGGACCTGCTCTGCTGGATGGCCGCCGCCAGCAAGGCCATGGCGCGCATCGGCGCCGCCGCGGGCGCGCCCGCGGCGCGGGCGCGGGCGTTCGCGTCGGCGGCGGCGGCGCTGGGGGCGCTGCCCCACCTGAAGGCGCTCCACCACGACGCGGCCAGCGGGGAGTTCCGGGACTGGGGGAGCCACACCGAGGCGGTGGCGCTGGAGCCCACCACCGAAACGGCGGAGGGCGGGACAGAGCGGGTGGGGGGGGCGGGGGCGCCTTGTTTCGGGAATTGGGGGGGAAGGGGGTCGCCCTGCTGTCGCCGCGGCGGAGGGGGGAGCGCGCCTCCCGCTGCCGAGTTGCGCGCGGTTTTGAGGGGGGGGCTAACGGCCTGCAGCAGAGCGAGGAGCTCCCGAGGCTGGCCCCGCTGGGAGGGTGTGCGAGCTGTGCAGTTGCGGGCCCCGCAAACCCACACTGCATACAGAAACCAAAAAGCCCGTCGCCCAAAAACCATTTCCCGCAGACCGTCTTCCGCCGCTCGGTGCGCGAGCCGCCGACGCCGCAGCTCGTGCCGCAGTTTGGCTACGTCTCGCTGTTCCCGCTGCTGATGCAGCTGCTGCCGCCGGCCTCGCCCGAGCTGGGTCGGCAGATCGAGCTGCTGGTCAGCGAGGACCGGCTTTGGACGCCGCACGGGCTGCGGTCGCTGGCGCGCAACAGCTCCATATACAAGCAGTGAGCGCCTCGGCGGGGGCGGGGGCGGAGGGGGGTGTATTGTTAGCGGGCCCGCGTCGGCCTGCCTCCTGCACTCCTGCCGGCGTGCGGCACTGGCGAAAGCGGGCGCCCCGCACAAACGCACCCCCCCCCCACACACACACACACACAAACGCACACCCCACACCCCTCGCGCAGGCGCAACACCGAGCACGACCCCCCGTACTGGCGCGGCCAGATCTGGGTCAATGTGAACTACCTGGCGCTGAGGGCCCTCAGCCACTACGCCTCGGCCCCCGGCCCGCACGCCGCCGCCGCGGGCGACGCGTACCGCCGGCTGCGGGCCGGCCTGGTCGGCAATCTGGCGGCGCAGTACCGCGGGAGCGGGTACCTATGGGAGCAGTACGACGACGGCGGCGGCGGGGGGCTCAGCAGCCACCCCTTCACGGGGTGGACGGCGCTGCTGACGCTCGCGGCGGCAGAGGCATACTGAAAACTTACTGGGGGAGGTATCGACCTGTAACTCACGCGCCCTCGCGCCGCAGCGGGGGGCCGGCACGGGCCGCAGTGCGGCGGGGAGCGCGGCGGCGCGTGCTGTGCGCGCTGCGCCCCCGCACCTTCCGAGAAGCCAGCGAGCAGCCGCAGCAAGGGCGCTTCGGGCGTATATAGTCGTTTTCTGCTGCCCGAGAGCGTCCCACCTCCTCGGGATCGCCCGCCAGATCGGGCCGCAGACGACGACCCTTCCGGCGCCCACACGAGCCGCTTGCGCGCCCACCCCGCGCCACTGAGACGAGTGGAGGCGCGTACCCTTGCACCCTCCCGTGGCGCGTGCGGCATGGGGGACCCCGGCGAGGACGCGCTCTGCGCGCTCTGCGCCCGCGACGCCACCCCCGACGCGAATGGCAGCACCGTCAAGGCCCCGTGCAAGGCCGGCCACGATGAGCTCTACCACGCAACATGTCTGGACGTGAGGCTCTGGGGCTGCTTTGTCAGGGGAGGGCGGTGCGCATGGGGCGCGCGCGCGCATGCCTTGGTATCGGTCGTCGTCGCCGGACCCACGACGGGGTTGGCGCAGCTGTTTGTCAGCGCTGCAACTGAACGAGCCGAACCGGGCGGCCCCTCGCATGCGGAAGATCACTGCGATGGGCTTGTCTAAAATGCCCTGTTCGCCGCCGCCGCCGGGCCCCGCCTTGACTCCCGCCGCGCGCACCGCGCCGCCGCCCCGCCGCCCGCCCCCGCCAGACCTACCAGAAGCAGCTGGGGCAGCAGGGCGTCCTCGCCGCCAAGCGGGGCGCCTACTTCCCCTGCCCGGTAGAGGGCTGCAAGGCCAAGGTGGGCGCAGCGCGGCCAAGCGCTCGCATGCCGGCACCGCATGGTGCCGCATGCCGGCACCGCACGGTGCCGGCACGCATTGAACAGCGTGGCGCAGCATGGCTGCATGCATGGCTGCATGCATGGCGCGCCGCTCCGCTGGCTTGCGCGTCGGTTGCAGGAGTGCGCATGTCGATTGCTGCTGCTGCCGACGCTCTGGTCCCCTGCGTTCTCTTAGCTCAACCAACCTTTACCTGCCGACCTGCGCTGTCAAAACATGCAGGTGCACAGAGTCACGGCCGTGATGGGTGACGCTTTTTTGCTTTGGGTACCGCGCATGCATCTGTGCTGTATGTCTTGCGCTGTTTGGTGAGCAAGCACTGCCTTTGCCCAGTTTGCCTTGCTGCAGCTCATCGTCGGCACGACTGCACGTAATCATCACGTTTTCAACCACACATGCGCCGCCCCCCCCCCAAACCCCGCAGCCAAAGAGGGCAAGAAGAAGATGAAGAAGGTGCAGGCCATGCTCGAGGCGGCGCGCAAGGCGGCCGACGACCGGAGGAAGGGCCCCGGCACCGCCCCCGCCGCCGCGCCGCCCAGGCCCGCCGCCGCCGTGGCCGCCTGGCTGCAGCGCCAGCAGCAGCAGCAGCAGCACCAGCAGTCATCGGACGAGGAAGAAGACGCTGGACCGCGCGCCGCGCCGGCGCCGCCGCGTTGGGAGATTACTTAGGGCCCGAGTGGGCCAAGGCGAAGCGGGGCGCCAAAGCCGGCCGGCTGCCTGCCCGCGCTGCCGCCCCTGCCACCCCTGCTGCCGCTGCCGCCCCTGCTGCTGCAGTGGCCCCTGGCGCCGACGACCCGCCGGGTGCCGACGCCATCCGGGCCCCCAAGCGGCCGCCCGCAGGCGCCGCAGCTGCTGCCGCGGCGGCAGTGGCTGCAGCGGCCAAGGCGTCGGCCGCTGAGGCGGCCCTGCCCGGCTGGCGCGGGCGCGAGGAGCCGGTTGAGCACAACCCGTGGCCGGCACCTCCAAAGCAGCCCGCCGCCGCTGCGGCCGCACCGCAGCCCGCCCCCGCGGCCGCGCCCTGGCCCGCTGCACCCGCTCCCCAGCCGGCCGCGCTCAGCGACCACCCCACCCCCTGGGCCCGGCCAGGCGGTGCCGCTGCCTTTCTGCTCAAACAGGCCGCGCAGCCGGCGAGCCCCGCCCAGCAGTTTCCCCCCAAGCCGGTGCCGCGCCCCGCCGCCGCGGCGGCCGCCGGCCGCGCGCCCGTCGCGCCGCTTGGCGCGGCCGGCGCGCCGGCCGACGCCGACGGGGGCTGGGGGACGGACGGGGGGGCGCTCCACCCCGCCCTGGCGGCGCACCGCGCCGCGGCGGGCGTGAACAACATTCAGCGGTACAATGAGCTTGTCGGGGCCACGCCAGGCAGGGCGGACGGCGCGCCGGCGCTGCCGCAAACCGCCGCGCCGCCGGTGCTGCCGCAAACCGCCGGGAGCAGCGCCGGCCCGGCGCCGGCCGCGGCGGCGCGCTTTGACCACTGGCGGCAGGGCGATTGCGGCCCCGCCGCAGGCTCCGGGTATGGCGGCGCCGGGGGGGACCAGGCCGGGGAGGCGATGGCGGCGGCGCAGCTGGCCGCGATCCGCGGGCGCGACGCGTGGCGCGCCGACGCGCCGCCCGCGGCAAAGCCGCGGGGGCCCAACCTGATGGAGCACTGGCAGCAGTGGCAGGACCAGAGGGTACAGCGGGAGCGCGAGTGGCAGGACTCCGCGATGGCGCCGCAGGCTGGCGGCCATCAAAACGGGCACGGCTCCCAGCCGGCGGGCGCCTGGCACGGCGGGGCGGCGGCTGCTGCCCCTGCCGCCGCGCATGGCGGCGGCGGCGGCGGCGCGCCGGCCCCCTGGGGCGCCGCCCCGCTGCCCGCCGCGCCGCCGCCGCCACCGGCCCCGGCCTACATGGATGCATCGGCGCTGTCTGCCCTTTCTGCGGCGGTGGCCGAGTGCCCGCTGCCGGGCGGGGGCCCTGGGGACGCCTCGGACGATCTGGATGAGCTTATAACTCTGTGCGGCATGTGATCTGCGGGCGCGCCCAGATCACTGCGCAGCAGGTGCCTCCGGATAGGATAGGATAGGATTTGCATCCCCTCGGGGCGAGCGGCGTTTGCGGCGGCGCCGCACTTCTGTGGTGGCGGGCTGCGGCGGGCGGTTTTGCGAGGCTTGGCTGGGGTGCCTTTGCGGCGCAGCTTACGAGGCGGCGGCCTGGCACGCTTTCAATGTGCGGCAGGGTTTTGGCGGGTACTTGTAGGGCTTGAAAGAAATGGAGGGGCGTGCTTAGATGCGCGTCTGCAAAATGCTTCTGCAGCTTTCGATTTTGCGCGTCCCAGGCGGATGAACCTTGCAATCACACTGAATTTGGTAAAACACGCCGCGCGCAACTCAGGGAAAACACAGAGCATGTGCATTGGACATCAACAGTCCCAGTTGCGGCCGGAAATGCCGCGGCTCTCAGGCCCAGGAGCCATGGACACGGCGGGCGCGGCCTGGGCGCGGCGCGGCGCACAGCGGCTGTCCGTTCGCCGCGGCGCGCCAGCCAGGCATGAGCCACGCGCACGCCCAGCAGCGTAACGAATTATTTTTGGATATCCCGAGTTCCCAGTAGCTTCCGCCAGCGGTGAGACGACGTTCCCCGCTCATCACAACGCCCTCCCCCTGGCGCGGACTGGCACGAGGCCGGCCGCCCGACAAGTCCGTTTAAAACGGTATTCTGCGGCCTTTTATAGACGTTTAATCCCCTCGGAGTGCCGGCTGCGCGCCCAGCCAGCGCAGCGGCGCCCAAGCCTGCTCGCGCGGACGCACAGGTCCTGCCCGCGGGCCCCGCGGGGCTGCCAGCACCCCGGAGGCGATGAGACGGCGCTATTAGCTCACCCAAAGCAGGCGCAGTGGGGCCAGGATCAGCGCGGCGCACGGTCCGTGCGCGGCGCGCACGCGCCGCGCTGCAGCGCTCGCCTCCGCTGGCGCAGGCGCGCGCTGTTGACTTTTGACTCGCCTCAGCCCCGATGGCCGAGCCAGGCGCCGCATCAACGGGCTCCCTGCAGCTCGGCCCTGCATCACAGCAGCAACCCGGATGCGTGCCGCGCCTGCGCGCGTCGATGCCGCGCGCGCCGCCCGGCTGCGTCCCCCGCCTGCGCCTCGCGGGCCCCCGCGCCAGCGGCCCACGCGCGCCGCGCGCCTGGCGCGCGAGCGCGGCAAGGGCCGCCGGCCGCACGTCGGCGACGCTGCGCTCCGGGTCGGTGCGGCTGCTGCTGCGCGGCCGCGTGCAGGTGGCGGCGCTACTTGAGCGCGCCCGCCAGCTCTACGCCCGGCAGAGGGAGCTGCACCGCCAGCGGCGGGCGGCGCGCCGCGAGCAGCAGGCCCGCGCGGCGGCGCACGAGCCGCTGAGCTGCGGCGCTGCCGGCATCGACAGCCCCGAAGCAGGTGAGGGGCTGAAGGGGCCTGCGGACCCCCTCCCGCGTATTGAAACACTTGGCACCACCTCGCCTCTGGACCATGGCACCACCTCCATGGACCCAACAGCTTTCCCTGCTGAAGCTGGAGTTGCCTGCCCCCCCGCCCTCGCGCGCGCGCCGCAGCCCCCTCATCACCGGTGCGCCACGCCGCCGCCCCGCCGTCGCCGGCGGCGTCGACCGCCAGCCGCCCCGCCCCCTGCGACAGCCAGCAGGGCCCGCTCGCGAGCGGCCTCGTCGCGGCGCGGATGCTGCGCGCCGCCAGGGCGCAGGCGCAGTCGCAGTCGGGGGCGAGCGCGGCCTCGCTGGGGGCGGGGCCCCGGCCGAGCAGCAGCCTGGCATCGTCCGCAGCTGCAGACCCGGCGCGCGCGCCGCACGTGCGCCCGAGCGTCGCCGACCCCTCGGCCAGCACGGCAGCCAGCATTGGCGGGGGCGCGCGCGCCAGCGGCGGCGGCCTCTGCGCGCCGCCGCTCGCGCGCCGCTCGAGGGCGAGCGACGGGCACGGGTCGGGCGTGGGTCCGCTGCAGTCGGCGCAGTGGCAGCGCCAGTGGCAGCGCCGCCAGCAGGAGCAAGAACTGCTGCTGCACCCCTCGCAGCGCCACTCGACCTGCAGCGCGGGCAGCGGCGCCACGGCAGCCGCCCCGCCGCCCGGCGCGCCGCCGGCGCAGCGCGGCGCCGCGGGCGATTCGTGCACCTCGCCGCTCACCGCGGGCGGTGTCTGCGGCGGCGGCGGCGACGGCGCCGCG
Organism: Raphidocelis subcapitata; assembly: GCA_003203535.1. Lineage (NCBI taxonomy): Eukaryota > Viridiplantae > Chlorophyta > Chlorophyceae > Sphaeropleales > Selenastraceae > Raphidocelis > Raphidocelis subcapitata. Next base: position 131,148 of record BDRX01000014.1, read on the forward strand.
GCGGAGGGCCACCGGCGCAACCTCAGCCGGGAGGAGCTGCCCCTCGCACAGCTGGCCGCGGCGGCCGCGCCGGCCCGCCACGCGCGGCACGGCGGCCTCACCGCGGAGCGTTCCCGGGAGCTCGAGGCGATGTGGGCGCAGCGGGTCAAGGCGCTGCGAGAGAGCGGCGCGTGCCGCGCGCAGCCGGCGCTTCGGCGGGGGATGGGGCGGCCGCAGCAGGCGCAGCAGTTGACCAGGGGCCCTGCGCAAACACAGCTACGGCAGCAGCCGTGTCCGCAGCAGCAGCAGCCGCAGCAGCAGCCGCAACAGCCGCCGCTGCCGCAGCAGCAGCAGCAGCAGCCGCAGCAGCAGCCGTCTCCTCACCAGGAGACGGCGGTGCGCGCCGCATCACGCCAGCCGTCGCGGGCCGAAAGCCCCAGCAGCGGCGGCAGCTCCGCCTGCGACCCCCAGCGGCAGCCCTCCGCCGCCGCCAGCGCCACCTGGCAGCGCCGCCGCCCGCTCGAGCCGCAGCGCGGCGTGTCGCCGGCGCTGGCGTCGTCGGGGGACCCCACCGCTGAGTCATCAGATTCCGTGCTGGTGGCGCCCCTCCCGCTTCCGCTCGTCGGCGAGCGCGCCTCGGCGGCGGCGGGTGCGCCGAGCAGCTGCGGCTCTGATAGCCTCAGGGCGACGGGGTCGTGGGCCGTGCCCGGCGGCAGCAGCGGCGCCGTGGCCGCGGCGGGCGGAGCGTGGTGCAACGCGGCTGCAGTGGCTGCGGCGGTCGCGGCCGCGCGCCGCAGCAGCGCGGGCGGCGGCGCCGACGCACCGCGCGCCGCCGCGGCGGACGCGAGCCCGCGGCTGCCGCCGAGCGGCGGGCGCGCCCGGCCGGCGAGCGCGGGGGCGGCCGCCGCGCTGGCGTGGCCCTCGGTTGCGGGCGGCGGCGACGATACCCTATGCCAGCTGGGCAGCTGCATGCCGCCGGCGGGCGCCGAGTGCGACACGCGCGGCAGCAAGGTGCGGCGCGAGGGGGGGGGGCGTGGGTGGTCGGATTCGGCACACCGTTTGGACCGCGGCCCAGCCATGCGCATGCAGCCTTGCCCTGAAAGCCCATGGCCTCATAATGCCTCGGGGGCCGCCTCTCCACCCACCCACCCCGCAGAGCCACCAGCAAGTCAAGCAGCAGCTTCTCGCGGCGGCAGGCGTCACCGGCAGCCTCACCGCGTCGCAGAACGCTCTGGCGGGGCGCCTCGCGGCCCTGCAGCTGGCGGTCAAGCAGCAGCGCGTGGCGGACGGCGGCGGCGGCGGCGGAGCCGCTGGCGGCACCGGCGGCGGGCCCGGCAGCAGGAGCAGCCGCGGCAGCGGGCGCTGCTCGCCGGCCGCGGCGGCCGGCGGCGCCGCCGACGCGGCGGAGCCGTTTTTCCCCACCATGTGCAGCGACATCTGCATGCTGGGCGACTGCGCGGCGGAGTAGCGGCGGGGGCGGCTGCGGCTGCGGCTGCGGCGGCCAATCCCTGTAAACGGTTTGCAGGCCGTGCGCTTGCCAGGTTGCGTGGCATCGAGGAGGCGTTCGGCCGAGGCCCTGGGCGGTACGCCGTTCGTTGACCGCGCCCGTGGGGAGCTGACCTTGCAGGCGGTGCCTCAGCGGGTCATGGGGGGACGAATGACGCCCAATGAGCTTCATACACAGCTGCTTGGGCCCCAGCAAGCTGCGCCCGCTGGGGGCACCGCGCACACTCCGGCCCAATCGCACCCCGCAGCCGCGGGCCTAGCTCACAGCCCATACATTTGGTTTATGACTCTTAGGACCGCTGTATACCACATAGGACCGCTTCACGGACCTGTGTGCACGCGCCCAGGATGCGCGCGCAGCAGGCAAACAGGGCCGGGGCCGCCTTGGCCCTGGCCCTGGTGCTGTTTGCAGTTGGCACGGGAAGCTCAGAGGCTGCACAGCAGGACGGATGGCACCTGCTATGCGCTCGTGAGTGCGCCCGCGGGGTTGGGGGCACCTGTTGGAAGGCGTCGGGTGTTCTCCCGCTTGCGCGGGTGAACCGCCGGGCAGCACGGCGCGTCGGGCACGGTTCTGCATGTAACTCGCAATGGTCGCGGGAGGGCGGCGTATTGTACGTGCGGCAGCGGGCCGGCGCTGGGCGCGGCAGGCGCAACCCGCCGCTGCGCTCGGCGCCGCCGGCTTGCGCCGCCAGCTCTGGCTCGGCGCCCGGGAACAGAAATCCTTTGGCCACATGGGTTTGGCTCGAGCCCCCGCAGGCGCACCGCCGCCCGCCCGCTCCCCATGCAGCGGCGCCGGCCCGCGGCCGGCGCGCTCACCCCCGCCCCGGCCAACCGACGCCCCCTCCCCTCCCGCCCGGCCCCCCCGCCGCCGCGCCCCGCGCCCCCCGCAGCCCCCGCCAAGGGCGACCCCGTGATCGCCTACACCGACCTGTACGGCCGCGCCAACCTGTCAGACTCTGCTTGGCACGACGACACGTGGGCGTTTAACGAGTACGGCCCCATCACCGCGCTCAGCATGTTCCACTCTGGCAACGGCTGGCACGACCCCTTTATCGGATTCCACCCCGGCGGCGAGTTCAAGGGCATCCAGCCGACCTATGGCAACACCTCCAACGACTTTGACCTGCTGTTTGGCGCCAAGAAGCCGCACCAGCCCTTCAACTTCACGCTGCAGCCCGGCGAGGTGAGGCCGGCGCGCGGGGCTGGGGCCGCCAGCCAGAGGGGCCCGCACCGTGTGCGCTGTGCAATGGGCACTGCTCTCTTGGCGTGGCTTGCAATTGCTTGCGAGCAAGGGACTGGGCTGGCCTGCCACTGGCGCGTCCGGGCAGCAGCGCTTGGTCACAAGCTTGGCACGCAGGGCCCCCGGCGGAGGCCCACCTTTTGCCGCCTGCCGTCACAGCACCACCCTGACGCATCCTCCTCCCCCCCGCCCGTGCCCGCGCCCCCCAACGCCCGCAGATGATAACGCGCGTGGACCTGCAGCACGACAGCGTGATGCGCTACATGGCCTTCACCACGCAGTGGGGCCGCCGCTACGAGTGGGGCTTCAAAGACATGCCCGGGGTTGAGTCATACACGGCCTACGCCCCCCGCGAGGGCGCCTACCTGGCGGCCTTCCGCGGCTTCGAGGGCAAGCAGCTGCCGCCGGAGCTGGGCGGCTACAAGAAGCGCTACATCGTCCAGATAGGATTCGTCTGGGCCATGAGCCGCTGCAGCCAGTTTGACTGGTCGCAGGACCGGGTGCTGACCAGCGTGTCCCTCGCCGGCGGGCCCTCGCCGCCGCCGTCGCCGCCCAACGTGCCGCCGGCGCCGGCGTACCCCCCCGTCGTGCCGCTGGGCATCACGCCCGCGCCGCCACTGCCGCCGTCACCGCCGCCGCCGCCACCGTCGCCGCCGGCTCCGGCCGCGCCGGTGCCGGCTCCAGCCACGCCGGCGCCGGCGCCGGGCGCGCCGGCGCCGGCGCCGTCGACCGTGCGGCGGCGCCTGGTGTGAGCCGCGGCCGGCAGCAGTGTCAGCGTTAGCAGCGTTTGTTAGCACCGTGTAGCAGCAGCAGCAAGCAGCAGCAGCGAGCGGGACCGCCAACCCAGCCCGCTCGAAGGTGCGGCGCGGCCAGAAAGGCAGCAACATGTTGGGCGCGCCCTCCGACGGCGGTCAGGCACATGCGGGGCCCAGCTCTACGCGCCGTGCAGGCGCGCGCGCCAGGGGCGGCTTTTTGGCGGACGGGCGCGCGAATCGCGCGCCCGCATCCCTACGCCCGGCGCGCCGGCCGCTTTTGGGCGATCCCCTTACTGGAGGCTCCTGTGAGGCTCCGCCTCGCTTCCATCGCTCTCTTTCTCATGCCCTCTTTGTGCTCGCTCGGTCGATCTTTTGAAGGCAGCGCGATCCCCGCGCGGCCTCTCTTGCAACCCCCCGCACGTGACCGAATGCGGGCGCATAGACAATTCAACCCGGCGCCGGCGCCGGCGTGGCAACCCTGCGCGCTCTGCTGCGGCGTCGGCGGTTGGGCGCCCTCGCCCCCGCCTGGACTGCCCGCGGCCGGCGGCGGGCCTGCCTATCGGAGCGCAGGCGCGGACTGGGCGCACGGCCAGCCCATGCTTAGCGTTGCGAGCCCTGCTGCGTCCCAGGACCCCCCCGAAGGGCGACAGCATAGCATGCGCGTCGCGGCGGCTGGTGCGTGCACCCTCCGAAACAACGAATTGCGCTCAAATCCTTGACCCCTTGCCCGTGTAATGCGCGGGCATCTGAGGACGTGGGCGGGGGCCCTCAGCCAAATGCGGAAGTGGGTGCCAAGGGACGCAGGAGCTCCAGCAGGCGTGCGTTTGACCAGATCGGTCAACACCGCAGGGAGGGCCTGCAGGCCCGTGCCACCCGGCAAGGTATAATAGAACGCCGGCAGAATTCGAATTCATAGGCAGCGCGCCAGGTACCTTCGAATCCGTGCACCCCGCGCGGCGATCAGCGGGCCCGATCGCAACAGGACGGGCGGCCAGGTGTCACGAGCAGCAGCAAGAGCGGCCCATAATATACAGGAGCCGCAGGCACAGCGGCGCCCAGCTCGTCGCAGCGCCGCCGCTGCCGCGCGGCCCCCGCGCCGCTGCTGCGCACTGCGGCCGCAGCCGCAGCTGCAGCACAGCCTGTAGCCAGCAGCAGCGGCTGGGCCGACAGCTGAGCCAGGCGCCGCCGCCTGAGGGGCGCTCTCTGGGGCTCCGCGCTGCGCGGCCGCGCACGGTTCCGCACGCCGGCGGGAGCGGGGCCGAGCGGCGTCAGGCCGGACTGCCGCCGCCCGCGGCGCATCGCGCCTTTGACCGGCCGCGCCGACAGCCATGGAGATCTACCATCAGTACGTGCGCCTCCGGCGCCAGTTCGGCCGCCACGCCAAGTTCGCCGACGGCGGCGCGGAGATGCTCGCCGACATCCGGCCCAACACCGAGGAGGCGGCCGCCGTGGTGCTGCGCAACCCGGTGACCACCGTCGCGCAGTGCGCGCCGGACGCGTCGGAGCACGAGGCCAACACGACGGCGGTGATCTACGCCTCAAAGGCCATGAGCCATCTCGAGGGGGGCTGGCCCAAGGACGTGGACCCCACCGAGGCGGAGCACACCATTCGGTGAGGCGGGAGGGGATCGAGCGGGAGGGGCGCGGAAGCAGCTGGCTGGGGCAGCTCTGGGGAGGCGCCTGGCATGTTGCCGCACCGCGCATGCCGTGCGTGGTCGAAGCCGGCACTGGGGTTGCATGCGAGCGCATGCTGCGCTGATGCTTTGCACGCACGTGCGGCCCATGCGTGATTGCAGCTGTTGCGGCCGGCCGCAACGGCTCCCAGGCGCCCTCCCAGCAAGGTGCTCAACTCGGACGCCCCACCACAGCCCAAGGCTTGAAAGTTGAAACACCTGAGCCTCCTCAACAGAAGCCCTAACAAACCCCAACAAACCCCCCCAAAAACCCACCACAAAACCCCTCCAACAAAACCCCCAACCGGCAGGTACCGCAAAAAGGTGGAGAAGGACGAGGAGTTCGTCCACACCCTCGCCTCCCTCGGCGCCGCCGTGGAGGGCCTCATCAAGCAGAACAACGCCATCGACATTTACGAGGAGTACTTCCTGGGGCTGGCGACCGACCACTCTGCCGAGCCGCCCTCGGCGGCGACGGTGACGGTGTTCCGCGACCCCCACGGCGGCCCCGCCGCGCGCCGCGCGGCGAGCTGCGTCGCGTGGCACCCCGACGGCTGCTCCAAGGCGGTGGTGTCTTACTCGGTGCTCGGCTTCCAGCGCCAGCCGCCGGGCATGCCGCTCGCGAGCTGCGTGTTTGACGTGGCCAGCCCCAACGCGCCGGAGACGGAGCTCGTCGGGGTTAGTCAGCTGGTGGTCGCGCGGTACAACCTGAAGGACCCAAACGTCATCGGCGCTGGGCAGTACAACGGTCAGTTTGCCCTGTTTGACACGCGCAAGGGGCCGGCGTCCGTGGACGCCACGCCGGTCGACATCAGCCACAGGTGTGCGTGCGCGTGTGCATACGTGCGCGCGCGCGTGCGTGCGTTCTGGCCTGTGCTGGCCTGCGTTTGCGCCCTTGGCGCGGCTGCATGGGCGCAGCCTCTCCTGGCCTCAACACACCCCAAAGGTGTGGAGACTAAACGGCTTCAACCCAACACCCCAAACCAAAGGGACCCCGTCGCCGACCTGGCCTGGCTGCAGTCCAAAACCGGCACCGAGGCGATGAGCGTTTCGACGGACGGCTCTGTGCTGTGGTGGGACATCCGGCGGCTGGGGGAGGCGGTGGAGAGCCTGCCGCTCAGGTGCGTGGGGGCGCTGCATACGCGGTCTGGGGGTTCCGGCATTCGGCAGCTTGCTGAAACGAGAGCGTGGGGTGGGATGGCGCATGTGCATGCGTAGCTGTATTGGCTGCATGGCTGCATGGCTGTGGCCCAGGGCACGGTGGGTCAGCGGTGCAAGCACCGGGCATGGTGGGTCAGCGGTGCAAAGGGAGCCCCCAGGACAAGGCTTGCACCCGATGAGCACAGCCGACCTCCGCCAGCCTTTGGCAGCAGCCCACCCGACGCCTGCGAACCGCGCAGCTGCCACATCGCGGTTGCTGCCGCAGACGCCGGTGCCGCGCGCAGCGCCGCCCAACGCAAAACACCCCCGCCGCGCGCCGCCGCGACCGACCGCAGGGAGAAGGGCAGCGACACTCTGCTGGGCGGCCTGGTCCTGGAATACGACCCCGCCGCCGGCCCCACCAAGTTCATGGTGGGCACTGAGCAGGGGCTGGTGCTGCCGTGCAACCGGAAGGCCAAGAACCCAGCGGACCGGGTGGGGGCGAGCTACGGCGGGCACCACGGGCCCGTTTACGGGCTGCGCAGGCGCGGGGCAGGCGCCTTGGTTTGCTTTCTTGGGAGGGCTTGTACAGCTGGTGCGGGGTAGGCTGGCTGATTCTGCACACAGTGCGCGTCAGATCCCCACACGCCAGCCTGACAGAGAGTCCCGCGCACCCGGCCTGCAGCCCCGCGCCCCACCACAGAGCGCTGCCCGCACCCAATGATCCACCGCTCAAGGGCGAACTGAATACCCCCCGTCAAACCCCTCAACACCGCCAGGAACCCCTTTTCCTCAAAGTACTTTTTGAGCCTGGGAGACTGGACGGCCCGCATCTGGAACGAGGACCTGCGGTCGCCCCTCATCACCGGCAGGCGCGCGCCCCGCCCCGCTTCGCCCGCTTTGCGCGCACGTGCCTGCTTTCCCGCTGCGTGCGTGTCGCGGCGTGGCAGCAAGGCTGATGTGCCACCAATTGACCCGCTCGGGGGCTGTTGCAGTGGGGGCAAAACTCCCAACCAAAACCAAGCCCGTCTGACTTAACCCCCTCTTGCTAACCCCCCCGCAGGTACGCCCCCGCTTACGTCACCGGCGGCTCGTGGAGCCCCACCCGCCCCGGCGTTTACTTCACCACCCAAATGGACGGCACGCTGGCGGTGTGGGACCTCTTCCACAAGCACAACGAGCCGGCGCTGCAGGTGGGCGGGGGCGGCTTGCGGCGCGGCCGCGCCCGGTTCTGGGGGCGAAGCAGTGGGGCACTGGGCGCGGTCATCAGTCGGCGCAGGCGTGTGCAGATGTGTTGCGCTTCGGGCTGCGGCTCATCACGTCCCAAGGCCCAGGGCATCCTGTCACTCAAAACCCCAAACCGCAACCGCAACCGTTACCAAAAGCAAACGCCCCGCGCACTCAGTGACTACTACCCCCGCCGCACCCGCACCCCCGCCCCGAACCCGCAGCTAAAGGTGACCGACCGCGCGCTGACCAGCTTTGCTGTTCAGGACAACGGCGCCGTCCTCGCCGTCGGCACCAGCGACGGCGCGGCGCACGTGCTGCGGCTCAGCGCCGGGCTGGCTGAGATGGCGCAGAACGAGAAGCAGGGCATAAACGCGATGTTCGAGCGGGAGACGCTGCGGTGCGCGGGGGAGGCGGTTTTCTGCTGCGCTGGCCTGCCTTTGGGGCGCGTGCGTGGCCTGCGGTGGACTGGCGGACGCGAGCCGGGGCTGCGGGAAGCCATCAGGGTCCAGCTGTGTGCGCGCATGCAAGCAGGAGGAACTGGTCCGTGATAGAAAGCCGAAATTGTTTGAACCGACCTGGTTTACACCAACCAAACAAAAAGGGAGAAGAACCTGGACAAGGCCGCCAAGGAGGCCAAAGTCAAGGCCCGCCGCGAGGCCGCGCGCGCGGCCGACCTGGCAGACGGCGTCAGCGACCAGGACCTGGCGCGGCTGGAGGAGGACTTTTGGGCGGCGACGGGCGTGGAGGGCGGCGCGCGGCTGCGGCTGCAGGGGCTCGGCGGCGGCGGCGGGGGCGGGGGCGGCGCCCTGGGCAGGGGCGGGGGCGGCGGCGAGGGCGGGGAGCAGCAGGCAGAGGCGGCCGCGGCGGCAGAGGGCGAGCAGGGCAGCGGCGACGGCGCGGGGAGCTAAAAGGACGGCTGGCTCGGATCCGGGTTGTGCTCTCTACCCGCCAGCCCTCGCCGGCCGCGCGCTCGCCGCTGCTTCGGCCGCAGTCGCGCGGCGGCCGAGGTACCGTAGCGCGCGGGCGGTCGGCGTCCTCAAGACGCTGCCCGCGCCCGTCACCCCTCCACTTCTAGCTTCCTGTCTTGTAAAGTCGCTTGGCTGGCCAGCACGCGTCTCCCGGCCGCGATCAGACCGGGTTTGGCCCGGGGGAATGGCCTGACAGCGATGCTGGTGCTCAATCCGTGCCGAAAGGTGCTAATTAGCCGCAGGGCATCGCACATTGTGCGCGTGGCCTCGATGACGAGCGCGGCGCCCGCGTCCACTGTGGTGCAAAAGGTGGGCCGCGCGCAGCAGGGCCCCAAACAGCTGCCGGGCAATGCCAAGCGCGAATGTGAGGTCCCAGGCCACCGCTGGAGTCGGCACCTCCGGCTTTGCGCTCCTCTGCGCACCGCCGCGCAGCCGACACCACCGCCGCCGCCGCTGCCGCTGCGCCGCTGCGGTGTGCGCCCTCGCCGCCCACCGCCCGCCCCCGCCCCCCATCTGCAGGCCGTCGTCCGCTGCAAGCCGGAGGATGACAGCATCACCATATCCCTCACGCTGGCGGGGCGGCTGCGGAATATGGACAGGTGCGGCTGTGAGGCGGGGGGAGAGGCGTGCTTCAGGCCGCCCCCCCAAACAGAGCCGCCGCCGCGCCTGGCCGCTCCGCGGCCCGCGCGCCGGCACGGGCTCGCCCACGCTTTGTCGCGTGGGGCCGCCGCCAGCCGTGAAAAGCGCAACACGCTTCAGCCTGTCCACCATACCGACCTGATCCGCAGGAGGAAGGACGAGCCGCTGGAGCGGGCCCTGGCGCGCATCCGGGCCAACGTGGCGCCAGGCAGTGAGTCGTCGGGCCGCCCCGCGCTGCGCAGGAGGGGCCGGGCGGGGGCTTTGCGCCGCGCTGCCGCACACTGGGAGAGCCTCTTTTCAGCTGCCCGCTGGCTTGGGCAGCTGCTCTTGCAGCGTTGCGTTTTTGAAAGGTTGTGCCGCGCCGCGCCCCCGCAAACCCGCGACACCCCGCGCAGACGACAAGAAGCAGAAGCGGCAGAAGCAGGCGCAGCAGCAGCAGCAACAGCAGCAGCAGCAGGCGCCCGCCGAGGCGCTGACGATCGCCCTTTACGAAGACGCAGAGGGGACGAGGCGAGTCCCCGCGCGGTCACTACCTCGTCCGCTCAGCTTTCTGAAAGCGGCCGGCAGTTTTCCAGGGCACGGGGACAGCCCGTTGCGGCTTGGCGCCGCGGCGGGTTGTCGGAGCGCCTCCCACCCTCTCCCTCCCAATCCGCACCCTCCAACCCGCCGCTGCCGCCTCCCGCCGCCGCCGCCGCCGCCGCGCAGGCCGATCCCGCCCTCCACCCCAAACGGCGCCGCCTGGCCCGCGGCCCGCCTGCTGCGCGTGGGGCCGGAGGTTTTCGCGGTGCTGCAAAACCCCCCGACGGTCGAGTCCCTCAGCCTGCCGGCCTTCCCATTGGTCGGCTACCCCCTGCTGCCCGTGGCCGCGCTGGCCTTCGCCGACGAGCGCGCCTCCTCCTGGCGCTGGCTGCGCCTCCGCGCGCGCGCCGCCTCGGACGGCGCGCGCGCCGCCTCGGACGCCGCCGCCGCCTCGGAGTGGGAGGACACCGGCTGCAGCGGCGCGTGCTACGTGCCGACGGCGGATGACATCGGCTGCCGCCTGAGGGCCGAGCTGACCCCCGCGCGCGCCCCCGCCTCGGACGGCGCCCCCCCCGCCCTCGGCGACCCCGCGTCCGCCGACGCCGGCCCCGTCGCGCCCGCCCCGCCGCTGCCGGCGGCGGCGGCGCGGCAGCTCGCGCCGCCGGCGGCGGCGGCGCCGCCGGCGGTGCGGGTGATGAGCTACAACATTCTGGCGGACCAGTACGCGGGCACCTCCTACGCCCAGAAGGTGCTGTTCGACTACTGCCCCACGCCGCTGCTTGACAACAACTACCGGCGCCAGCTTGTGCTGGAGGAGGTTGCGGCCTACCAGGTGGTTTTTTTTGGGGGGGGCCGGACGGTATTGACTGTTGGCTGGGGTTACTGGGGCTTGTGCGCAGCAAACTTGTTGCCAGGCAGCAGCACGGCGAGCCCACTCCGCTCCGTCCCCCCCAAACGCAATTACAACGCACCGCGCCCCAACCCCAACCGCAAACGTGCCCCGCCCCAACCCCAACCGCCAACGTGCCCCGCCCCAACCCCAACCAAACGCGCCGCAGCCGGACGTGCTGTGCCTTCAGGAGGTGGACGACAAGGTGTTCTCAGAGTACCTGCGGCCCCACCTGGCGCGCCTGGGCTTCGAGGTGCGCAAGGGGGGCGGGGGTGTTTAGGGGGTTTGAATGGGGGGCCTCCCAGAGTACCTTCGGCCCCACCTGACGCGCCTGGGCTTCGAGGTGCGCAAAATAGGGGGCGGGGGTGTTATGGAGTTTGGAATGGGGGGTCCCGTGCCAAGCGGCCTCGTTGCGGCCCGGCTTGCTGCCACGCTTTGCGCGCAACGGCCCAGCTTCAGCTTTCGCTGCGGCCCAGCTGCTGCCGCGCCGTTGCGCGCAACGGCATGCGTGCTCCCTCTCGCACCGCCGCCCCCTCACGCCGCTGAAACCGCCCTCCGATTCCGCCCGGCCGCCTTCCCCCGACCCCCCCCTCCCTCCCTCGCTCGCGCCGCCGCCGCCGCCCCGCAGGGCCGCTACACAAACAAGCAGGGCCGCGTGCGCGAGGGCGCGGCGATGTTTTGGCGCGCCTCGCGGTTCAGTCTGGCGGCCACGCGCGACCTTTCCATGCGGGTGGGTGGCGGGGGGGGGGGGGTACGGGGCTGGGGAGTGGGAGGGGCGGTGTGCGAGGAGGGAGGGTGGAGGGGCGAGTGGGGCGCGCACAGGCCGTATTTTTGAGGGGAGAGAGGGGGTGTTGGGTGGGACTGGTGGTGTTTTTTTGGGGGGAGGGGGAAGCTGGCGAGGTGATCACTGATCAGCAGCAGACGCCGCCCCCTCCCGCCACCCCCACCCCCAACCTCCAAACAACCCCAGGACGTTTTCAAGCAGCCCCTGGCGCCGCTGCACGCGCAGTTTGAGGCGATGCTCGACTCATCCCCCCACCTGGCAGAGGCCCTCCAGAAGGTCACCACCATTGCCCAGATCAGCCTGCTGGTGCCCGTCGCCCCCGCCTCGGGCGCCGCCGCTGCTGCTGCCGACGGCGGCGGCGGCGCCGCCGCTGCCGCCGTAGAGGGCCTGCTGCCTCCGCTGGCCGTGGCCAACACGCACCTGTTTTTCCACCCCTTTGCGCCGCACATCCGGTCGATGCACACCGCTGCCATGCTGGAGGAGGTGGCGGCGGCCATAGAGGTGCGCCCGCTGTCTGCTGCGCATGCTCTGCCAGACATGCTTTACGTAACCCATGCGTGCGTGGGGCGTGCGTGCGCCATATTGAGTCTGCTGCGCATGCATTGAAGAGCAAAACGTGTCTCCCCTCATGGACAGCAAAGCCATCCCCAGCTGCCTGGCCTAAGCCCTGCTCCACCCCTCCCTTTGACCGCTCCAGGAGTGGGGCGCCTCCCCCACCCTCGCGCCCGCGCTGTCGGGCCGCCCCCGCCCGAGCCCCCTGTTTGTTGGCGATCTGAACAGCGATCTCAACAGCGGCATCCCGGGTGTTGTGGAGCTGCTGCGCAGCGGGCGGCTGGCGGCGGATCACTGGGACTGGCGGGACGGCGCCGCCTTTAGGTGCGGGCTTGCGAGCGCGTTGTTTGGCATCGGCTGACGGGCCGCATGCGCGCATGCACGCCAGCTGCTACCGCATGCGCATGCATGAGCGCCGTGCATGCGTTCGCGCGCCAACGCAGGCCCTGCCGCTGCCTTGACTGCAGCCCGCTGACTTGGCGTGCCGCAAAACGCGACACCCTTTTCAAACCCAGATGGGGCAAGGAGGAGGGCGAATATGCAGAGGAGCAGCAGGAGAGCCAGCAGCAGCAGGACCAAAATCAACAACAGCAGCAGCAGCATCAGGCCCAGCAGCAACCACCGCAGGCGCAGCAGCAGCAGGAGCAGCAGCCGCCGCCGCCGCCGCCGCCGCCGCTGCCGCTGCGGGACGGGCACGACTTTGACCCTCCGGGCGCCTCCCCCACCGCGCCGCTGGAGTCCCCCTCCTCCCCGGCCCACGGCGTGGATCTGGTCGCGCCGTTCAAGCTGGCGAGCTCAGACCGGCTGGAGACGCCCTACACCAACTACACCAGCGGCTACAAGGCCCTGCTTGACTACGTCTGGCACGACCCCAAAGACTTTGAGGTCGTGCGGCAGCTTCCCTGCCCGCCCGAGCAGCTTCTCGGCGGCTTCATCCCGTCCCCGCGGTTCCCTTCGGACCACCTTGCTGTGGCGTTCGACCTCGCGCCGCGCGCCGCCGCCGCGGCGGCGGCGAGCGCGGCGGCCGCGGCGCTCGGCGCCGCGCGCGGCGGCTGCGAGGTGCGGCCCGCGCTGCCGTCCGAGGCGGCGGGCGCGGCGGCGGCGCTCGCGGCGGGGCGGCTGGTGCTGCTGCCGACAGACACCCTGTACGGGGTCGCCGCCGACGCATCGAGCGCCGCCGGCGTCGCCGCGCTGCGCGCCGCCAAGCGCCGCGCGCCGCGGCGGCCGCTCGCGATCGCGCTCGCCTCGGAGGGCGATGTGGCCCGGTACTGCTCCGTGGACGGCCTGCCGCCGGGGCTGCTGCGCGCGCTGCTGCCGGGGCCCGTGACCCTCCTGCTGCCGCTCGCGCCCGGCGCGCCGCTGGCGGGGGCCGTACTGGACGCCGGCGGCGACGCCGGCGGCGGCGGCGGCGGCGGTGGCGATGCTGGCAGCGACGACGGCGCCGAGAGCGACGCCGGCAGCGCGGCGGCGCTGTCCGCGGCCGGCCCCGCCGCCGTCGGCGTGCGCGTGCCGCAGAGCGAGTTCGCGCGCGCCGCGGCGGCGGCGCTCGGCGGCGCGCTCGCGCTGTCCAGCGCCAACGTCAGCGGCGGGGAGGGTGCCCTCGATCTGGCAGAGGCGGCCGCGCTGCTGCCGGGCTGCGCCGCCGCGTACGACGCCGGCCGCCTTCCGGCCCCCGACCGCTCCGGCTCGACGGTGGTCGACCTTACGGGCGCCGCGGCCGGGGGGCGCGAGTATGCGATCGCGCGGGAGGGCGTCGCCGCGGCGCGCGTGTGCGCCGTGCTCGAGCTCGCGTTCGGCCTGCGGCGGCGGCGCTGATCAGCTGCGCCGGAGGCCGCTGCGCATCCTGCGACCGCTCTTGTAAGCTACCTCTGGTGTTGCGATGATGCCAGCCTCTGCGGGGCTTGCTAATGTTGGCCGCGTAATGTTTGGTGTAAGTGTGACGCGCTGTGTCATCCCAGTCACCGGCGGCACTGCACCGGGCACCCCGTCCCGCGGTCCTATTGATACCGCTCACGCGTAATCCGATTCGCCCACTTAAATTCCCCTTTGTAACCGGGGGGGCTGACGGAGGACCTGAGGGAAGCTCTCGTGGCCTCGCCGGTACTTGCAGCGCGCTCGCAGCGTCTCAGCTCGCCCCACGAGGTTCCAAAACTAGCGAGCGATCCGAATTCACGGCTAGAGCTGCCAGCCCGCTGCACGGCGCAAGCGGCGCACCAAGCGGCGCAGTCGAGCGCCCCACATTGGCCGGGTGAGCCCAGCGTTGGCGGCACGTGGGTGGCCTGCGCCGGCGCCGCCGCACACTGCCCGGCGCGGCCCAGTCTGTGCCACCCCGCCACGCCCGCCCCCCGACCCGCCACCTATTACCCCCTTCCCAGCCGCGTGATGGCCCGCGGCTGCGGCAGCTGCTTCGCCTGCCGCCGAGACTTCGAAGATGCATTCAGCAACTGCAAGCCGCCAACGGCCCCGTCGCCGGCGGCTGCCCCTGCCCCTTGCGGCGCGTCGCTAGAACCCCCCGCGGCGGCAGGGGCGAGCGCATGGCCGGCCACAGGCAGCGAAGCAAGCTCGAGCGGCGACGAACCCTTTGAGGCCGGGTTTGTCCAAGACGGCGGCAGCTGTGCAGCAGGCCGCAGCCCCGCTGACAGCGAGCCCGGCCTGGGCCCGGAGGGGTCCGACCGCCCCTGCTCCCTCTCGCTGGTGCTGGCACTGGCGCTGCCAATGGACACGGGAAGCTGCCGCCCACAGCTGCGCCAACTGGGCAGCCGCGCCGAGGGAAGCCGCGCAGGCGCGGGCGGCGACGAGGCCGACAGCGGCTCGCCTGCGGAGCGCCTGGCGCGCGCGCTGCGGCGGCGGCCCGAGCTGCTGCTGCGGCTGGCGGCCCGCGACCGGCGGCTCGCCGCCAAAACCGGCGGCGGCGCGCGCGGCCTGCCGCCGTCACAGCTGCAGGCGTGAAGCGCCCCCACAGTCCACGCACCCGTCTGGCTTGGCCGTCCATTGCCTGCCGGCGGTTGGCTTTTCGCCGACGAAAGGCCAGCCCCTTTTTGGAAGCCAACATTGCAGAGTCCGCCAGCTGCCCCCATTTTGTGCATCCACATCGGGTAAGGCAGCCTCAATCGTTCTTTCTTATGGGGTTTGCGCTCTCACCACGGCCAGCGGAGGCAGACGGCCTGAACACGCACAACACACACAACCGAAAAATACCACACACACACACAAAATACACACAAAACACGCAAAACAAACTACGGCACACACACACGTCCGAATTCTTCTTTCCAGCCCATCTTCGGCATCGATGCCAACACCCCCTCCCACGCCTGCGCGCCCCACGCCCCGCAAGTCCAACCCCACTGCTGGGCGTTCTTATTCCCATTCTCTCCGGCTTTTGCTGCGTAGCCACGCAGGCCGCATCATGAACCCCCTGTGCCGCACAGCCGCTGGGCCCTTTGCCGAGCGCGGTCCCTTTTGCACTGCCCCCGATCCCGAGGTCCACACTCCCCACTTGCTTAGCCTCCCATACCCCGGCCCAAATCACTATGGGGCACCCGTACAATCCCACTAGCATCCCACCCCCTATCAGCTGCGCGCGCACCCTTGTAAAGTTCTCCTCGTTTACTTTACAGGCAAGGCGAACCCCCATTGCAGGCTGGGGCGGGTGCGATGATACCGAGGGACGAGATAGGCAGAAGCAGACAAACAGGAGGCGCGGGGAGGGTACCGCAACAGTCAAAAGTGAAGGGCTGTGCAAACTCCCTGCGTCTGGAACCACAAAGCCTGCATGCAGCCTCTCTCTGCGCACTTCAAAGCACTTGTGCTCAGCCACAAAACACCGAGGGACGGCCGCAAAAAAACCGCCCCCACGAAAAAAAACCACCCGACCATTTTTCAGCGAGTCTGACCGCCTGCACTGCACAGCCTCCGCCCGCGCCCCCTCGGCGCAACGCGAATGCCGCAGCCGGCCGGCCCGCGGCGCGGCCGTGCGGCGGCGCTCCGCGCGCGGCGGCGGCCTCACATCAGGTTCTTCGGCGCCGGCAGCGGCGTGAGCAGCCCGTACTCATTGCCGACGTGCCCCTCCACGTCCCGCAGGAAGCTGCCAAACGCGACCGCCTCGAGCACGCAGCGCCGCTGCGTCGCGACGCTCATGGTGACGGTCTCTATCTTGTTGCCCGCCACCGCGGCCTGGATGCGTGCGTACAGCTCCTCCGCGCTGCCCACGCCGCCGCCGACGGCGTCCTGCATCTGGCGGGTGAGCTCCTTGATGTCACCAAACAGCGCCGCGGTCTGGCGCTCGACCAGCGCTGCACCCTCCGCGCTCACGACGCGCGCGGTGTCGACCATGGTGGCCTGGTCAAAAGACTCCACGTAGCGCCGCAGCGCCGACTTGACCGGCAGCAGCGCGCCGGGCGGCGGCGGCGCGTCGGCGCCGCTGCCGCTCGCGCCCGCGCCCGAGCCGCGGCGCGCCGCCGCAGCATCGGCCGCCGCGGCGGAGTCGGCCTCGTCGTCGCCGCCGCCGACCTCGTACACAGACGCGTCCGAGGGCGTGTCCGGGTCGCTGGCGGTCTCAACGTCCCCCGCCCGCTGGAACAGCGCCTCCAGCCGCGCCACCGCGTCGTCCGCCGCCGGGCCCGCGCCGGCGCCCGGGGCGGGCTCGGCGATGCCCACGGCCTCTCCTGCGGTGATGGCGCCGGCGTCCGCGGCGTCGGCGGCGGCGCCGCCCAGGGCCTTTTCGAGCTGGAAGCGGCGGTCGACGCGGCGCAAAAAGTAGCCAAACATGACTGATGCGGCGTACACCTGGCGAGGAGCGGGTTGCGTCGGTTTTTGGTTGGGTACGGGGGGGCTGTGTGGCTTGGGGCTTGTAATAGGGCTGGTAGATCGACGCGCACGGCGCGCGGCGCGCCCGCCCCTTCAAATCAAGCCCCCTCCACAAGGCCGCAGAAACCGAAAAAGCAACAACCGCCAAAACAAAAGACCCGCCCGCCCCCTCCGCACCTGTGCGATCTGGAACTTGCTCATTTTGACCAGCTCGCTGCTGAACTGCCGCCCCGCCGCGGGGCCCATGACGCCCAGCAGGTGCTCCCTCACGAGCTCAAGGGCCTCGCGGCTGTGGACGCCCTCGGTGAGGGCCACCAGGTTGGCGGGCCCGGGGTCAACAAAGCCTGGGGGGCAGGGCAGGGTGGGGTTTGGAGGCTTGCTGTGGGCTTGCTGCTTGTGCGCGGCGGGCGGTCGGGCGCGCGGGCGGCAAGCCGCGGGCCGTGCTGTTGCGGGCGCGGCCGGCGGGCCCGAAGCGAAGCCCCCGCAGGCGCGAGCGGCAAGCAATGCATGCAAACGAGCAAGAGGGAGGCTGCCAAGCCAACGCGCGGCGCGCACCGTCGAGGCGGGGCAGCATCTCCACGCCCAGCCCCACAAACTTCTCCAGGATGGACACTGCGGGAGGGGGGAAGGGGGTGCGGTGGTCAAACTCGGGTCAAACTCGGGTCAAACAGGGGGGGTCAAACACATGGGGACAACAGCCGGGCAGGGCCACAGCCCGCCCGCCCGCACACCACCCCTGCCAACCGCGCATTCCGCGCCTCCAGGCCGGTTGCCGACGATCCCTGTCAAAACACCTCCTAGACCCCACCCAGGCAAAGGGCCCAGGAGCCCTCCCGCCAAGGGCAAAATAGCCCCCCCCCAAAAGCCCGCCCCCCCCGGGGGCAAACAGTGTCTCACCGTAGATGAGGTCCTCCAGAGTGGCGCGCACCTCCCGCGCCCGCACCTCCTGCATGCGCTGGTAGAGCACCATCTCAGCACCGCCCTCGCCGCCGCCCGCCGCCGCGGCCGCGGCCGCTGCGTCGGCGTCGCCCTCGGGCACCTCGGGGTGGCGCGCCGCCGCCGGCGGC
Organism: Raphidocelis subcapitata; assembly: GCA_003203535.1. Lineage (NCBI taxonomy): Eukaryota > Viridiplantae > Chlorophyta > Chlorophyceae > Sphaeropleales > Selenastraceae > Raphidocelis > Raphidocelis subcapitata. The sequence continues at coordinate 148,898 of BDRX01000014.1, forward strand.
GCCGCGCCGGCGCCGGCGTCGGGCGCGGGCAGCGCGGGGGGCGCCTCGCGGGCGTCGCGCTCCTCCTTGAGGCGCTGCAGCTGCTGCTCCACCGCGGCCTTGAAAAGCTGGGGCTGCATCTTCAAATAGTACTGGAGCATCTCGCCGTAGGGCGTCTTGGGCTTGGCGGGGGCCTGCGAGAGGGCGGGGGCGCGCGAGGGGGGCGGACCGGCGGAGGGGGGGGGTCGGCGGCGGCGGCTTGGGGCGGCGGGGCATGGGGCGGGGCGGGCTGGCCCAGGGAATCCGTGCGCATGAATGGGCGGGCGGGGGAGGCAATTGGGGGCCGCGGAGGCCCACCGCCGGCGGCGCGCGGTGCGGCGACGCATGGGGAGCCCGCCGCGCCGGGCCGGCGAGCACACGCAGCGCGCTTCGCCCAGCCGGGTGGCCTGAACACTCACCAGTCCGAACTCGCTGCCCTCAGGGCGTCCGCCGGCCTCGGCGCGGACCAGCAGCGGGGTCCTTCCAGAACGGAGGGCAGGCCGGTGCACCCGCGCTGCAAGCAGCCGCGGGCGGGCCTGGGCGCCGGCCATAACGCGTGTCCGGGACGCCAACATATCGAAGCGACCGGGGGGGGGGGGGGGGGGGAAAGGGCGTCGACGGTCTCAGCTAGGGAGGGGCGCCGCGGTCTTGTGCCGAGCTGGGGCTTGTGGAGCGCGAATAAAGGGCGCCGCAGAGGACCGCGGAAGGACCGGGTGGCTTTGATAAGTACCGAGGCCCGGTGCTCGCGCAGCTATATGAGGCCCGCGCGCCCCGCCGCGCGCCGCCGGTGTGGCGAGCTCCCGTGTGGCACTCGTGGCGGCCGCTCCGCCCGCCCAGGCCCGCCGCCAGACCCGCATGCGGAGCGGCGGCGGCCCTGCCGTCGCAATTGGGCGCGCGCTTGCGTGCTGGCTTGATGTTTGCGGGTGGTTGGCTGCGGGTGGTGGGTGGTGGAGGGCAGCCACACAAGAGGCGACCAGGGCAGGCACGCAGTTGACACCGAGCCCCCGCGCGTGCGGGCGCAGCCTTGGTGTCATTGGGAGCGATTGGGGGGCTTTGCCCAGAGCGCGGCCTTGCTGGCGGCCGCCGCGCCCGCAAAGTCGCGTTACGTTGCACTCACGGGTCAGCCCGGCCCACGCCGCCGCGGGTGCGGCAGTCGGTCAACGGTTGCGTTGGCGCAAACAAAGTGTCCCGGGTGCGCAGGCCAGCGGTACACCGCAGCCGCAGCCCCGCCGTACACCGGGGCTTGCCTCGGGCGGCCCTGGCGGCTGGGGGCGATTCGAGGCAAGCGCCGCGGTGCGACCGCCGCCGGCGTGCCCTGAACCGGGATCCCGCGACCGCCCAGGGCAGTGAGTGCAACCTTCAAGCGGCCGCATACACGCCGTGCTGGGGCCGGGGGGGGGGGCAGGCCCTTGGGTGCGCCCGCGCGACTTTGCAAAAGACCCGCCCCGGCACCGCTGCACCTACATAACGCTGAATTGTTCGGTGGATGCGATTTCTAACCGACCGACTTTCGCCGCTCTCGACCAGCATACGCGACGACCGCAGCCAAAAGATCACCTGGACCCCGCCTCGAAGCCAGCTGGCGATCCAAGATAAAGGAGGTCTACTGGAAGAGCCCGGGCGGGCGGCGGCCCAGCTGGTGAGGCTCGCGCAGGGCGGGCTCTCGAGACGCGCCTGCACTCGGCGAGGCGGGCCTCCCCGCCCAGCCCCGGTAGCGCGGTCCGAACCGGCAGCAGCAGGAGCAAAGCTGCGGGGGCGCTTGGAGGCCGGGGGCAGCGCGCGCTGCGGCGCGCCCCGCGCGCCCACCACCAACGCGCGATGCATCGCGCCCCCCGCGCATGCGCACCCCCCCGCCGCCGCCCGCAGTCCCGCGGCCCGCGCAGGGCTCCCCACTAGCTAGGAGCGCGCCGGCCTGATGGCGGCCCAAAAGGCGCAGCTGCTCCTCAAGTTTGCGCAGGTCGCGCAGGTCGCGGCCAAAGGTGGGCCGCCCTCGGTTGGCGCCCCGCCGCATGCGGTCGCGCGTGGGGGGTTGGCAGGGTGCTTCGCGCCACTGCCGCCCCCCGCCTGCCATGCAGCGCGCATGCCGTGCCCGCGCCGCGCTCTGCAGTGCCACTCTGGGCCTTGCTGTCCTCGGGGGCCCCCAGTCCCCAGCCCTCGCCCCCCGACGCCAAACAAGAGAACCAACCCAAATCAACCCGCTCGCAGAGGCCAGCCGGCACCATGGCATCCCGCAGGTCGCCGTCGGCGCGTGGGAGGGCCTGCACGGCCTGCAAGCGCCGGCCGGGCCCCACGACGGCCCCGGCCACGCGGCGCTGGCGCTCGGCGCGCCGTTCCACGCGCCCGGCCTCGGCGGCGGCCTCGCGCTGCCGCCGGCCGCGGCGCTGCTGCAGCAGCAGCACCACCACCACCACCAGCTCGCCGTCCGCGCCCGGGACGTGCCGCAGCTGCTGGACCAGGCGGCCCACCCCTATGCCGCCGCCGCCGCCGCCGCCGCCGCCGCGGCCGCCGGGCACCCCATCGTGGCGCCCCACGCGCCGTGGGACGCCGCGGCGGCGGCCGCCGCCACCGGCAGCGCGCTCATGCCGCCCCGCTGCGTGCCCGAGGCGTCCAGCTCGGGCGCGGCCGGCGCGCGCGCGCCCAGGCAGGGCGCCGGCGGGCGCGGCGCGGCGCAGGCGCAGCAGCACGGCCGCCGCGCCGGCCGCGCGCACAGCAGCAGCAGCGTCGGGCTGAACAAGCAGATCATGTCTGCCAACTCGACCGGCGAGCTGCTCTCGCTCGTGCGTGCGCACGGCGCGGGCTTTGACTTTTTCAACATCTCCACCGCCATCGCGCGCGTGCCCAAGCTGGTCGGGCCCCACGCCTGCGGCGCGCAGGTGCGCTGCCGCCCCACGCCCGCTGCCGCTGCCGCCGCCGCCGCCGCCGCCGCGCCGCCAGCTCCAGACCAGCTGCCCCGCCCGGTCGCCTGCAAAGCCTGCGCGCGCATGCGCGCTCGGCCGCCTCGCCCCCCTTGGCGCTGCACCAAACACGCCCACCAGACCTGGTGGCACCCCCCAATCGAAACCGCCCGCCCGCCGCCCCTTCACCCCCCCCCAGATGGACCCCACCTGCCGCGTGCTGGTGGACGACCTGGCCAGGCTGATGGAGTCTCACATCGACGCCTTCGACGCCCGCGGCCTGGCCAACGCCGCCTGGGCGCTCGGCCGCCTGCGCTACGCCGGCCCCAGCCGCGAGCTGCCCGCGCTGATCGCCGCCGCGGCGCGCGCCAAGCTGCCCGAGTTCTGCGCGCAGAACATCGCCAACACGCTGTGGGCGCTGGTGTACATGCACCACCGCAGCGAGCCGCTGCTGCGCGCGGCGGCGGCGGCGGCCGCCGCCAAGGCGGGGGAGTTCAAGCCGCAGGAGCTGGCCAACCTGGTGTGGGCGTACGCCTCTATGGAGTACCGCGACGAAGCCATGCTCGCCGCCGTCGCGCGGCGCGCGCACGCGCTAGCTGAGCAGGTGCGCGCCTGCGCATGCGCCGGCGCATGCGCGCGCGCTTGTGTGCGTTTGGGCTGCGTGCCTGCATGCATGTGCATGTGTGCGTTGCCATGCCGGCACCGGGCTGCCATGCAGCAGCAGCGGCTGCTCTCGTGTCATACCGCTCCCCACCCATTGGCTCCGCCGCACGGCCCGCCGCACGGCCCGCCGCTCCTGCTCCCTGAACCTCGTCCCCTCCCCCCCAAAACGCCCGACAGTTCAACGAGCAGGAGCTGTCCAACCTGATCTGGGGCCTGGGCAAGCTGCACTACGCGGACCCTGTGCTCTTTGACCACCTCCTCCGCTGCGTCGGCGCCAAGCTGCATGCCTTCACGCCGCAGGGCATCGCCAACGTCGCGTGGGGCGTCGCCACCGCGGGCCACCGCGACGCGCCGCTGTTCCGGCGGCTGCTGACAAAGTGCGTCCGCGAGCTGCCCGCCAACGACGTGCAGGGGCTGGCCAACATGCTGTGGGCCGCCGGCGCGCTGGGCGTGCGGGACGAGCAGTTCATGGCCGCCGCCACGGGCGAGTGCTGCCGCCGCGTCGAGGACCTCAGCCCGCAGCAGCTGGCAAACGTGCTGTGGGCGTGCGGCACGCTGGGCTGGGGCGACCCCCGCGTCGTCGCGCGCCTCGCCGACTCCGTCGCGGCGCGCTCTGGCGGCTTCGAGCCGCAGGCGCTGTCCAACTGCGCGTGGGCGCTCGCCAAGCTCGGCGTGTCGGGCGCGGCGCGGCCGGCGGTGTACGACGCGCTCGCGGCCGCGGCGCTGCCAAAGGCGCGCGCGCTGTCGCCGCAGGGCTGCGCCAACCTGATGTGGGCGTTTGCGACGGCGGGGCACACGCACGCGCGGCTGTTTGACGCGATTGCGCACCAGGTGGGTTGGCTCGTGGGGGAGGGGTTTCTTGCTGGGAGACTGGGGGCTGCCCACTTGAGCTGGACGCTTGCGCTCGCCATCCCATTGCCCCCGTCGCCGCCCTCGGTTGAAAGCGCGCCCCGCAGCACTCCGCCAGCGGTCGCCGCGCGCAAGCGGCCCCACAAGCGCGCGCGCCCCCCCCCCCGCTCGGCCCTCACCCCCTGTTCCCGCCCGCCCCCTCCCCATCCCCATCTGCCCCTTCGCCTTCCTCCCCCACCCCAGGTCGTGCACCGCATCGAGGGCTTCACCGCGCAGGACTGCAGCGTCGCGGCGTGGTCCGCTGCGAGCGCCCGCCACTACTCCCCCGCACTGTGCGACGCCGTGCTCGCGCGCGTGTTTGGCGGCGACGTCGCCGCCGCCGCCGCCGCCGCCGCCGCCGCGGACAGCTCGTCTGCCGCCAGCGGGTCCTCGGCCGACGACGGCGCCGCCTCCTCGTTCGGCGCGGGCGCCTCGGCGGCTGCGCCGCTCCGCCTTGAGCCGCAGCACACCGCCAACCTGCTTTGGGCGCTCGCGCGTCTCGGCCACCCCGTCGCCGCGGGCCCGCACGGCGCGGCGCTGCGCGACGCGGCGGCCTCGGCCATGCCCGGGATGGCGCGCCAGGAGCTCTGCAACTCGGGCTGGGCGCTGGCCGCGCTGGGGCTGATGGACGCGCCCGCCTGGTCCGCGTTCTGTTCCGCCCTCGGCGCGGCCAGCGGGCTGGCCGCCGAGGACCTGCAGATGGCGTTCCACGCGCAGCTGCTCGCCGAGGCGGCCGGCGCCGCGGCGCGCGGCGCGGCGTCGCCGGACGCGCTGCCGGACAATTTGGACGACGCGATCGCGTCTTCGGGATCGCCGGCCAGCGCGGTGTCGTCGGACGGCGCCTCGCCGCGCGCGTTCGCGCTCCCCGAGCCGCTGCGCACCCTCGCCGAGCGCTGCTGGCGCGACGGCCGCGCCGCGCGGCCGCGCGGCGCCGCGCCGCCGCGCGCGGCCGGCGAGGTCGCGGCGGCGCTCGAGGCGGCGGGCGCGGGGGCGGCGCTGGGCGTGGCCACGCGCGACGGCCTGCTGACTGTCGACCTCGCCATCGAGGTGGACGGCGTTGCCGTAGCCCTCGAGGTGGGCGGCCCGGAGTCCTACGCCTCCAACGACCCCCGCCGCGCGCTCGGCGACGCCGAGGCGCGCCGCCGGCTCCTGCGCGCGCGCGGGTGGCGCGTGGTCGCGGTGTCGCCCGCGGACTGGGCGGCGCTGCCGGCAGACCCCGCCGCGCGCGCCGCGGCGCTGCTCAAGGCGATAGACGCCGAGCTCTCCCACACCGCGTGGGCGCGCTTCGGCCCGCCGGCGGGCGCGGCGCCCGAGGCGGTGGCCGCGGCGGCCGCTGCCGCGGCCGCGGCGCGCGAGGCGGCGGCGCGGGACGCCGACGCCGCATCGGCGGCGCAGCAGGTCGCGGCGCTCACCGCGGCCGCGCAGCAGCAGCAGGACGAGGGGCAGCGCCAGCTGGACGCAGCCACCAACGAGCTGGTGCAGATGCTCATGCAGCAGCAGGCCCAGGCGCAGGCCCAGCAGCAGCAGCAGGCGCAGCAGCATGGCTTCCTCGGCCCCGTGCGTCGCATCAGCGCGGGGGCCGGCGAGGTCGCCGCCGCGGCCGCCGCCGCCGTCCTCGCAGACCGCGCCGCCGCCGCCACCGCCGCCGCACCCTGGTTTGGCGCCGGCTTTGGCGCCGAGCCCTCGCCCGCGCCGTTCCCCGGCGCGCAGCAGCCGCGCCAGCCGGCCGCGCACCCCGGCCTCGCGTCGCTTCTGTACGCGGCCGCCGGCGCCGCGCCCGCGCCGGCCGACGCGCCGCCGTTTGGCGCCGGCGACATATGGCAGTGGGGCGCCCCCGCCGCCGCCGCCACGGCGTCCTCGTCCGCGGCCGCGGCCGCTGCGCAGCTCGCGGGGGGTCGGCCGGATGATGTCATGCTCGGCTTTGGCTGGGGTGGCGGCATTTGGGGCCGCCCCTAAAGCCCCAGGCCCCGAGTCGAGGGCGCGTGCCCCGCGGGCGCGGGGCAGGGTGCCCCCAGCAGACGGCGGCCGCCGCGCCGGGCGCGCCGCCGGGCGATGAGAGGAAAAGCGGAAGCCCCCAAGATGATACTGCACGCAGGGTTTGGGGGGGGATCGCGCCCCGCCGCCCCTGCACCTCCAGCGATTTCGCCACGCCGCCGCCGCGCTGCGGCCGCCATCGGCACCGCGGCGGCCGCCGCGGCTCTGCCTGCCGCCTCGCGCGCGGCAGCAGCGCGCGGCGGCGGCGGCGGCGGCGGCGGCCAAGCCCTTTTGGCGAAGCTGTGGCCGGGTGTTTGTGCTCTGGAGATGGTGCGACGCATTAGCTTTTCGTGTCCCCAACTTGCACGAGGGCCCGAGGAGAGACAGAGCGCCGCGAGCGCGCGCGACAGCGACAGCGACAGCGATTCAACACTGCCACCGCCACCCGGCGGCTCCCGAGCGGCGCGCTTGCTCTTGCTTTGCCCCAAGGGGCAGCATGCGCGGGCGCGCACGCAACTTGGCGTTTGGCTCTCGTGCGGTTTCAAAGTGCTTGACGGCTTGTGCGTGACGGGCAGTGCGCTTGACTAATCCGGAGGAATGGGCCGGCCCGCCGGCGCCGGCGCTTTCGCGCCCGCGCGCCCGCGGCCGGGCCCAGCTTGAGGCTTTTGAGCGCCGGCGGCGCCTTGAGCCGCCGGCGCGCCGTTGCAATCGCGGCGGCGCGCGTGCGAGGCGCGGGGGCTTTGCGTGGGGGGCTCCTCCCCTCCCGCCCGGCTTTCCCCCGCCCGAGCCGCGGCCGCCAGGAGCCTGGAAGGGGCCCCGCCAGAACCGCGTGGCCGCCGCCACCGCCCCTCCCCCTCCCAAAACACTACCCCGGCTGAGGGCCGCCGCCGCCGCCGCGGCGCGGCGGGGACAACCAAAGTTTGCCCCCGGCCCCGCCGCCCGGCCCCGCGGCCCCGCCGGCCGCCTCCCCCCCCGCCAACTGCCGCTTTTGGCGCGCGGTGTGTTTGTGTATGCGCGTGCGCGCCCATCCTTGCTGTTTGTCACGGGGGCGCGCCCCTCGCCACCCGACGGCAGAGTTCGTTTCCAACCACCCCACCCCCTCAGGACCCCCCAGGACATGCGCGCACACACACGTTCCCCTCTCGACCCCGACCTCCCTCCCGGGCCTCTTTGCCTTTCCGCCCGCGGCCGACCGGCCAGCCCCTATGCAGCCGCAGCAGCATTCACGTTCCGTCCCCCGCTTTCATCCTCGCCGGCGATCCGATTCTGAAACGATTCGCGCCGGCGCAGCCGCGCCGCCCCGCAGCCCTGCCCCGAAAGGGTCACGCGGATGCAACCCCCCCCTTCCCCTCATGCACACCCCCCAATACCCCCCCCCCCAAACCCCCAACCACCCCCCAATGTCCAACCACCCCCCAAACAAAACAACCCCCCCCAAAGAAAAACAACCCCCCCTTACCCTGGCCGGCCCTGCTGCTGACAGCTGCCTGTCCACAATCCGAGCGACGGCGCATGGCGCCCCCGACGCGCCCATTTCGATTCGTGTTGAGCGGGCTTTGCGCCTCGGCACGCGCGGCGTGCGGGGCCGCGGCCCCGCCGCCCGTTGGCGCCGCCGCCAATGGGATGCGGGGCCGCGTCACCCGGCCCACCCGGAGTGACGCCCTCGACCCCTCATAGGCAGCGGTGCCAAGGGCGTGTAACCAAAGGCAACCCAAAACCCCTGTGCGGTCGCAAGCGCGGGCCCAAAGGCAGCGGCGGTTCCTCGCAGCTTCCTGTTACCGCCGGGCGCGCCCGGATGAATGCACAAAAGGGGGGCCTGGAAATGGCAGGCAATGGGGGGGGGGGAGCGGCCCTGCCTGGCCGAGAGGCGAGGCGCCTCGGGGGCGGGGCCAAGAAGGCAAGGTCTCAGCAACAGGGGCAGAGCGCCTGCGGGTGCAACGCACGCGGCTGGACGCCGTTGGGACGGGGGCCGGCGCGCGCCGGCACGAAAAACGCGCTGGTTTTGGCATTGCGGGTTTGGGGGTGCGGGCCGCAGAGGGCTCGCAGAAAGCGGGGGGCGCGGCGCTGGCAGGGTTTTGGGGGGCAGGCCTTGGCACGCGGGCATGCAAAATGCGCGTGCATGCAAAATGCACGCAGAATGCGCGTGCATGCAGGCACAGCATGCTGGCCGTGCAAAATGCGCGCGCGGCGCAGACCCCCGAAAATCGAATCGGGGCTTGGGGCATGGGCATGCACATGGGCATGGCCCCGCACAGATGGAGCATGTGTGTTTGGCACGCGGTTGTGCGTGCGTGTTTGGGGGCGGCCGCGACCGCGCTGTGGCGACAAAAATCGGCGCGCAGGGGGGGGGGGTACAGGGGACACAAGTGGGCTTGGGGGCCCCCGGCGCAAGGGCCGACGGGCGGCGCCAGGCCGCGAAAAAGCGGCCGTGCGCCGCGTTGGGGCTGATGCATTGCATTGCGTTGCGGCCGCACACCGCACGGTGCGCGAGCCAAGAGGAAAGGAATGATACAATTGCCGGCGGCGGGGCGCGCGGCGATCGTGCGCCCGAGGGATCTGCGGTCCCAGATCACTCATCCGCAGCAGCGGCGCACGCGCGGCTTGCCGGCGGCCCTGTAACGGGCCGGGAGACTACCGAGCCGCGGGCGCGTGCGGCTTGCCGGCGCCGGCGCCGGCCGCCGCCTCGGACGGCTGCGCCTCGCCGCGCTGCGCGCGCGCCTCGGCCGCCCACTGCGCGCCGCCGCCGCCGCCGCCGTCCTCAGCCGCGCGCGCCGCGAGGCGCGCCGCCCAGGCGCGGAACTGCGTCCAGGCCGCCGGCTCAAACATCGCCTCTCCCAGCTCGGCCGCAAAGAGCCTCGCCGCGGGGGGTACGTCCACGCCCCGGTACATCCCGCCGGCGGAGGCCTGCCCCTCCAACCGCTCCAGCGCCGCCCTTTCGAGGCGCGCCGGGGGCGCCGGCGCGGCCGCGAGCGCGACGGGCGCGCCGACGGCGGCGGCCACGCCGCGGAGTTGCATCAGCAAGGCCTCTGGCGCGGCGGCTGCGGCGGCGAGGGGCTGCTGCTGCTGCTGCTGCTGCTGCTGCTGCTGCTGCTGCGGCGCCGCCGCGGGCAGCAGCGCGCCGGCGCCGTGGCGGGCGAGGGCCCGGAAGGCGGGAAGGTAGGGGTCACCCACGCCGGCGGCACCGGTGACGCTGTTGTAACCCGCGGCGAGCTCCGCCGCCGGGCGGCACAGCGGCAGCGCCGCGTGCAGCCGCACGCCGCGCCCCGCCAGCGCGGCCGCCGCCGCGCCGAGCACCGAGTCCGCGTGGCGCGCCAGCAGGCCGCAGTACCACGCGGCGAAGAAGCGGCGGTAGGCGCTGCTCCGGCGGCCGCGGGAGGGGGCGGCGGCGGCGAGGTGCGGGCCGGGCGCGGCGGCGCCCGCGCCGGCGCCCGCGACGCGGGGCGCCCAGGCCGGCCGGCCGGCGGCGTGGGCGGCGGCGCCGAACGACGCCGCCATGAAGGCGTCGTGGCAGGGGAACGCCCCCACCGCCGCCGGCCCAAAGCCGCCGCCTCCTCCTCCGCCGCCGCCGTCCCCGTCGCGGCCGCCGCCGCCGGCGAGGAAGCCGCAGGCACCCCCTGAGGCCGAGGGGTACCGCAGCTCCCCCCCCGGCCCCAGCCCCACCTTCGCCTCGGTGATTACGGAGCCGAGGAGGGGGGCGTTGTCCGAGGCGAACGCCGAGATCAGATCGCGGTAGCATTGGACGGCGGTGCGGCCGTCCAGGATGGGCACTGCGGGGTTTTGTATTGGGTGGGAGGTGGGGTTGAAGCGGGTGTTTTGGGGGTGGTGGTGGTTGGGACTGGGCCCGCGTCTGTTTTCACCGCGTAGCAGATCTGTCTGCAAAACTGCCGGCCCCCAAAAGGCAGCCGCCAAAACCCCGCCCGCAAAGCCTGACCGCCGCGAAAAGGCCACCCCCAAAGCCTGACCGCCGCCCCGGAGCCCCGGGCCCCCACCCACCCTCGTCGATGCCCAGCGTGAGGCACTCGCGGCACCGCGCCCCGGCGCCGTCGGCGAAAAATATGTCGGGGTGGCGCGCGCCCACGGCCTCCACCCAGCCGGGCAGGCCGTGGCGGGGGCCGGCGTGGAAGCAAAAGTTGACCTGGAGGTTGCCGGAGAGAAAGGGGGCCGCGTGCGTTTGCGCGGGCGCAGTAGAGGTTGTGGCCTCGGGGTGCGCGCGCGCCGGGGCAGCCGGGTGCAGCTGCTCTCTCCCTCCATCCTTGCGAGGGGCTGCGCACTTGGCGTCCAGTCGCGACGGCGGGCGCCCCTGTGCTGCACCGCCCGCCCGCCATCCCCACCTGTACCGCCAGCCCCGCGTCCCTCGCGAGCCCGATGACAGGGCGGTACGCCCGCCAGTCGTACTGCCCCGGCGCCGCCTCGACGGCGCCCCAATAGACGTCGAGCGCGGCGCCGGCGACGCCGAGGGCGCGCAGCGCGCGCAGCGCGGCGACCACGGCCTGCGGTTGCGTCGCGCGGGGTTGGTACGGTTGTCAGGGCGTTGTTCGAGCGCGTGCGAGGCGGCGGCATGCGGGGCCTGCCTGGACGGCGCACCCACAGGCAGCCAACCCCGCAAACACACGCAAGCACGCACCTCTGGCTGCTGGATCGCCGCCCTCGCGGCGTCATCGCTGATCTGGATCCAAAGGTCCGGCACCGGGTCGGGGGCGGCCTGGGGTTTGGGGTGGGCGTGGGGCGCGTCCAGGCGGGCCAAGGCCAAAGGCAGATGGCGCTGGCGGCTGGCTGGCGGGGGCGGCGGCGGGCTGCGGGGGCCTCGCCGCCCGCGCGGCGCCCAGGGAGCCCGGCGATGGCAGTCCGCTGGTTGGTGCATGTTACAGGCCGCGAGCTGGGCCGCGGGCCCCGCGGGCCGGCCTGATTCGGGGCCCCAAACTATCTGGCCACAACCCGCACCTTGACGGCGCTCTCCTGCTCCTCGCCCGTGGAAAAAGGGTCATCCATCCACGGTTCCTCCTCTGCACCGCGTGGCGGCCGCTGCAACTCTGACAGCGCCACGCCAGCGTCGCGCTGGGCGCCGGGCAGCCCGGCCGCGGGACGCACCCCCCGGCCTCTGCATCGGGGTCTGCGCGTTAAAGTCGGCGAAACGAGTGCTCTGGCCGCCCCTCGGGGCCGCTGCAGCCGTGCCGTTGGGTCCCGTAGCATCGTTGCGCTTTTCTGGCCGCTGCGGACATGCGGCAGCTCCGGTGGGCCAGCCGTGGGAAGCGGGGAAAGAAGTGTGCGCGCGCGGACGTGTGCGGACACGAAGACCGCCGCGCACCGGCCGCGCACCTGGGTGACGCCGCGGGCATGTGTTTGACGCGCGCGCGCGCGCAGGCTGCAGCCTCCAAATCAGGGCAGCCGGCCCCCGATCCCCCATCCCTGTTGCGCAAGCTGCAAGGCTGCCGGGTGCATAGCGTACAACATAAGAGCCCTTGCAAGCTTTACTGATCATATCTTGTAGTAGTTGGCGATCATCCTGTTGAATATCCAGTCCGGCAGCAGCCGCCGCAGCACCTGCACCGCCGGCGCGGTGGTGCCGACCACGACCCGGCTGCGGGGGCTGCGCGCGGTCAGCGCCTCGAGCACAACCGCCGCCACGCCGTCTGCCGGGATGCCGGTCGCCTCGCTGTCCTCTGTGAGCTGCCGCGTCTGGGGGTTTCGGGGGGGGGGGGTGGTAGGTCTCTTTGGCGGGGTGGGCGTCCAGCCGGGGCCGAGCAGCCACCAAAGCAGCTCCTCCCAAACCCCGACCCAAAATCCAAACCCCCAGCCACCCCTCCCAAAAACAAACCTTGTCCACCAGATCGCCGTAGCGCGCGCGCGCCTCGGGCCCGAGCTCCACCGCCGCGTCGCTGCCTCGGCGCGCGCGCGCCCAAATGTCGGTCACCACCGGGCCCGGCTTGACGATGGTCACCGGGATGCCTTGGGGCATGAGCTGTGGGGGGTTCGGGGGTTTTGGGGGTTTGGGTGTGCGGGGGGTTCGGGGTGGGCGGGGATTCGGTGTTGCGGGGCGTTAGTGTGAGCTCCCGGTGTTCCCGGCCCGGGCCGGCCCGGCCCGGCCCGGCCTCCACCCCTCCCGCCGAAACGCGCCCCCTGGACGGTGCAAAACAAAGCCCCACCACCCACCTCGAAGCGCAGCGCGTCGCTCATCGCCTCGAGGGCGTGCTTGCTGGCGGCGTAGGCCCCAAACAGCGGGAACGCCACGCTCCCCGCCTGCGGGGCGGGCGGGCGGGCGATCGGGCGGGCGGGCGGGACGCTCTCAGGTCCGCGGCCGGCGGCGCACCAGGGGGCTGGAGCGGCAGCCGCGGTGTTTCAGTTTGACCCACGATGGAGGTCAACCACAGGCATGCTGCATCTTCTGCAGAGGTCTGCTGTTCAAGACGCATGCGGCTGTTCACCGCATCGGCAAGCGCCCGCGACAGGCCAAAGCCGGCGACAAGCCAAAGCCGGCGGCGAATCAAACCCGGTCAAACGTTTGGCCCACAATGGAGGACATGTTGACCACGCGCCCGCGCCGCTCCCCCGCGCGCAGCAGCGGCAGGAAGGCCTGCGTGGCGCGCAGCACCCCCGTCACGTTTACGTCCATTACTGAGGCCCACACCTCCTCTGTCCGGGGGGCGTTTGTGTGCGCGCGCGGGTTTGCTTTGTTTTGCGTGCCCGCTGCAAGGGCCATGGGCTGCTTTTGCATTTCGCAGCTTGCGCCCTTGTATGCTGTGTGCGCGCCCAAGGGCACATGCAACAGGGGCAACCAGCCCCTTTTGAGGCGACCCATCCCCCCCATCCCCGGCGGCGCCACGCCCACCCGCGCACCCCAAAGCCAAACGAGTTTGCACACTTGGACAACTGCCCCCTCCCCACCTGGGAACTCCTCGACCGGGAGGAAGATCCCAAAGCCCGCGTTGTTGACCAGCCCCTGCAGCCCGCCGGCGCCGACCGCCTCGGCCACGCGCGCGGCCGCGCCTCGGACGCTGTCGGTGCTGCGGGGCGCGGTGGGGTTGAGGGTAGCGTTTCGGCGGCGTTCGGGCCGTGCTGACCAAACTGCCGAGTGCCGTGATCCGTACCGCCCCCCGCTGCCGCCAGGCCCGGCGCTGCGGGGAATGCCCGAGGCCCCAAGTCCCAGCAATATAATGGCCCCAAGTTGGTTCGGGGCCCCAAACAGCCCAAATGGCCACCACAACCAGAAATCTCAGATCCAAGCACCTGGCCACGTCTATCATCAGCGGCTCAATGCCCTCTGGGTTGAGCGCCCGCAGCTCCTCGCCCGCCGCCTCGCTGCGCACGCCGGCAAACACGCGCCAGCCTTTCGAGGCGAGCAGCGCCGCGGTGGCCTTGCCGATGCCTGGCGGGGCGGCGGGAAGGGTGGGCGCGGGGTGGGCGGGGTGCCGGCCGCGGCCGCGTGCGCAGGCAGCGCGCCGGCTTGGCGCCGGCGCTCATTCGGCCAGGGTTGGTTGACAAGCCACTGTGCGCCGCCCCCTTCCGCGGCCAGACGGCCTCTCACCCGAGCTCGCTCCAGTGACCACCACAGCCGGGCGCGCGGCGGCCGCGGCGGGTGCCGCCGCGGCCAGCACGACGGCGCGGCGCGCGCGGCGAGCGGGTGCACGACGGGCGTGGCAATGCGGATGCCCCTGTCCATGCAGGTGGGCGATTCTGAGAGCCATCTGGAATTTGGGGCCCGTGGACCGGCTGTGATCTGCGCGCTCGCGGGCTTCCGGCTGCTGGGAAGGTCTATAACGGCCGCGGGTTGTCCACTTACGCGCGGCCGAAGCAATTGAGCCCTCCTGATGGGCGGCGCGCCTTCTGGGCGCAAAACGCTGCACGCAGCTGCTGCGCAGGAGCTCGCAGGTGCCCCTCGAGCCCCACTCGAGGGACGCAACGCGCTGCACAGCCCCACTGCTGCCCTCTGCACACACCTCAGCATGTTACCGTAGCACGCAAAAGCACGATGGGGTTCAATACGCAGGCACACGCCCGGCGGCTGGCGGGTCAAAACGCCGCCGAGCGCGCCGCGCTTCACGCGCCAGCCTGATCGGGCCTTTTGACCGAGTCGCTCCAGTCGGCCGTGGTAAATGGCCTGGTCAAAGCTCGGGCACTTTGAGCACGTACTCCAGCCCCAGGTAAAACAGCCCCACCCCCAGCAGAGTCAGCACCACCACCAGCCCCAGCACGCGCCGCAGCACGCCTGCGCGCGGGTTTCGTCAGCGGGGGCGGCGGCGGTGTCGTGAGCGATGGACGGATCGAGTGTGCATGCGTTTATGGGTGCGCGCACTGCTGCCATGGGAAACCAGCCGCACACGCCCTGTGACCGCAACACTCCCCAAAACTGCCAAAAACCGCCAAACCATGGGCTGCCCCCGGCACCTGCCGCCGACCCCGCAAGCCCCCCTTCCCCCGCCCCGCAAGCCCCCTCCACCCCGCAAGCCCCCTCCCACCCCGCAAGCCCCCTCCGCCCCACCCCACAAGCCCCCTCCTCCCGCCCCACCCATAAGCGAGGTGTCGATTTCGGTGCTGCTCGAACTGGGCGTGCCCAAGATGCTCCCCAGATCGCCCAGCGGCGACCCCCCGCCGAGCGGCAGCCCGCTGCCAAGGCCGAGCCCGCCGCCGGCGACGCGCGCCGCGCGCTGCAGCGCCGCCGCCTGGATCTGCTGCTGCCGCGCGCCGGCGCGCGACGTGATCGCGCTTTGGGCGGTGGTGTTGAAGCGGCGCAGCTGGATCAGCATCTGGGGGGAGGTCATCAGGTCCGGGAGATCTGGATCTGCCAGCGCCTGCTCAAAGTCCAGCCCGTATTTGAGGCCCTCTGCGGGGGGCAGTTTGGGAGGGTTGCAGGCCAGGGGTGGGCGCAGACCGGCGCGAGGTGTGGCGCGCGCTGGGCGTGATGGTTCCATCAAAAACACCCCACCCGCCCGCCCGCCCATCACCCCCGCCCACCCGCCCAAACACCCGCCCCGCAGCCCCCCCCTACCCCGCAGAGTGATCTGGGCGAGCTCGATGTCCCCAAAGGAGGCGTGCACCGCGGTGGAGCCGTACAGCGCCGCCTGCTTCTGCCGCGTCGTGGCGCCGTCCTGCGGCGGCGCGGGGCGCGCGTTTGCGCGGGCTGTGGCGGCTGTTCCTGTTTGCCACGTGGCCGCTGCGGCGCGCACCCCTGTGGGCCGTGGTCGCATCTGTCGTGCTGGCGCCGCAGGCCCCCCAATGCAGCTCGCGCCCGACGCGACCCGCACACAACGCAGTCCACGCCCCACCAGCCAAAGTTTGAATCAACAATTCGGTCCAAGCATAAACACAGCCGCTGGCGCCAGCGCCCCCCACCTCGTTGACCACGTCCTCGTACAGCTTCATCGCCGCCATCAGGTCCTTCGAGCTGTACCGCTCATGCGCGCGCGCAAGCAGCTCCGCCGCCTGCGGTACGGCGCGGTACGGCGCGGCGCGGCGCGGGTGGAGGGGGCGCAACGGTTGGTGGTGGGCGTTGCAGGGAGGCGGGTTTTTGCTGCTGCGGCGGGCCAAGCACCCAGAGGCACTTGTTGGGTTGGTTTGGGATGGGGCCCAACGGTGGGCTGCCGGCGTCCGCTAAAAGCGCGTCCAGGCAGCGATCCGGGGTGGGGCGTGGATCGGGCGGGCCCGCCGCTGCGCGGGCTGCGGGCAGCAGTCGCGCAGCCAGCGGGCGTGGGTGCGCGGCGCGTTGCAGCCCCCCTCACACCTTGGTGCTGTAGGAGACGACGAGGGTGCGCGGCCGACCTGCATGTTTGGGCGTTGGGCGCAGTTTTGTGTGCGAGCCGGGCCACACGCCGCCGGCCGGGCCCTCGCACTCGCTGCGCACGCTCGCAGCGAGAGCAGCGGCGCGGCGCCAGCGGAGCGCGGCGCGCTTCGCGGCTCTCACCCCGGACGCTGGCCTGCCGCACAGGCGCTCTCAGGGCGACGTGCTGCCGCTGGTGAGCTGCTGCGCGGCTCCCGCGCGTCGCGGCGCTTCCGTGAGAGATCATCTGTCCTTGCCGCGGACCCCCTACTGCCAAGCGCGCCTAAAACTCCCGCTGACGATGGCAGGTGGACGGCGGTGGGTGGCTTGCCAATGAGCGCGGTCGCGGGTCCTATTGGGCGCCCGGGGGTGCGCTGCGGTATGTGCACGGCTGCGTGCAGCCTGCCCCTCCGCTCGCCGCTGGCAGTGCGCCGCCACATACACCGTACTCCAAGTCTCCAACGCGCTCAACGCTGTTACCGCACGCCGGGCCTCTCCGCCAAAACGTGCAGCACATGGGGGTGCAAGCAAGCAAAATTGCGAGGGGGAGCACGCAGGGCATGGGCGAGGGCGCCCAATGGCCAGCAGTCGCAGAATGGGGGTCGCCCCTTGGCGCCAGCAGGCGCGCAGGCGTGAGGGGGCTTGCGGCAGCGGCCACAAGCAGGCCAAGACGCCGCCGCTAGCCGCTAGCGCGCCATCCCGCCCTGGCTCGCCCCGCTCAGCGCCGCCACCTGTCATCGCCGCCCCGCCCGCCGCCGTAGTCGCCCCCGCGGCCGCCACCGTAGTCACCCCCGCGGCCGCCGCCGTAGTCACCCCCGCGGCCGCCGCCGTAGTCACCCCCGCGGCCGCCGCCGTAGCGGTCGGGCGCGGGCTCGTGGCGGTCCGATGCGCCGCCGTGCCGCTCGTCCCGGCCGTACCGCTCAGCAGGGGCGCCCTGCGCCGCGCCCTGCCAGCCCGCGCCCCGCGCGTCGCGGCCGTCGCGGCCCCCGCCGCCGCCGCCGCCGCCGCCGCCGCCCTGCCAGCCGTCGCCGCCCCAGCGGTCCCACGCCGCAGGTGCGGCCGGCGGGAAGCCGGGGGGGCCGCCGCCATAGGGGCCGCCGCCCCAGCGGCCCGGCGGCGGGCCCCAGGCCGGCGCGCGCGGATCGTAGCCGCCGCCCCACGCGCCCCCCCAGCCAGGCGGCGGGCCCCGGTAGCCGCCGCCGCCGCCGCCGCCGCCGCCGGCCCCGCCGCCGCCAACGCCGCCGCCGTTGCGGCGGCCGCTGCGGCGGCGGCGGCGGCGCGAGGGCGAGCCGCTGCCGGAGCGCGACGCGGACCGCTTGCGGCCCTTGTCGCGGCTGCGGTCGCGCTCGCCGCTCTTGCTGCGCTTGCGGGAGCGCTCCTTGTCTTTGTCTTTGCCCTCCCTGTCTTTGTCTTTATCTTTGCCCTCCTTGTCGCCGCCCTGCTGCTTCTCGCCATCCGCCGCCGCGGGGCTGCGGCCGCGGCTCTTGCTGCGGCTGCGGCTGCGGCTGCGCTTCGAGCTACGCTCGCGGCCGCCGCGGACGGAGCTGAGGGCGTTGGCGTTGTTGGTGGGGGGGGCAGGGGGCGTCGTTTGCGGTCCCCCGTTTGCTGTGGCATGCCCCACTTGAGCAGCGTGCGAGCCGCCCTTGCACAATGGCAAGCAGCGTGGCACGGCCGCTTGCAGTGCGCACCCCTCCTCCAAAGCTTTGTGACACTGCCTCAGCAGCATATGGCCGTGCCCAGCGCGCATGGCCTTGCCCCAGCACGCATGAGGCATCGCCCCAACAAGCAGGGCCCCCCCAAGGCACTCACACGACCTGCAGCACGTCGCCCTTGCGCTCCACGTTGATGGCGCCCTCCCGCGCAAAGAAGTGGCACAGCATCGCAAAGGTGCCGCCCGTCCAGCCGACCACGCTCCAGTCGCGCTCGTTCTTGCGCATCTTGTCGTTTATGACCGACACGTTGATGGGCAGGCGGTGGTCCTTGTCCATCTCGCGCACCGCGCCGAGGAAGAGGTCGCGCGTGCGGGTCTCGACGGTCAGCTGGCTGGGGCTGGTCAGGCGCGTCGTGGGGCGGTTGCGGTCGCGGCGGCTGGGGGGGCGGGGCGGGGCGGGCGGGCGGCGGGGGTTGGCGTTCAGCGAGTCGCGAGGTGAGGTGGCACACAGGGGCGTTCACGCGGCTGCTGGTGGGGAGCACCGTCGGGCACGTCAGTCAGCCTGCCGGCACCGCGCCCAAAAGGCGCGCAGGCGCGCAGGCATGCAGGCATGCAGGCATGCAGGCATGCAGGCATGCAGGCATGCAGGCATGCAGGCATGCAGGCATGCAGGCATGCAGGCATGCAGGCATGCAGGCATGCAGGCATGCAGGCATGCAGGCATGCAGGCATGCAGGCATGCAGGCATGCAGGCATGCAGGCACGCACGCAGGCATGCAAGCCAGCACGCACTTTTTCCTCCTGGGGCTGCGGCTGCGGCCGCGGCTCTTGCTGCGGCTCTTGCTGCGGCTCTTGCCCCGGCTCTTGCTGCGGCTCCCGCTGCGGCCGCGGCTTGCGCTGTCGTCGCCGCTGCTGCTGCCGCGCCGCCGGCGCACGCGCCGCCCCCGGCCGCGGCTGCGGCTGCGGCTCCGGCTCTTGTGGTCGCCGCCGCCCTCGCGGGACGGGCTGCGCGAGCGGCCCTCGCGCCCGGGGCTGCCGGCGCGGTCGGCGTCATCTTTGGCGGCGGCTTGGCCATTGGTGGCGCCGCGCTCGTGGGACCTGGGGGCGTAGAGGGCGCGCGGGGCCGCACAGGGCGCGCCACGGGGCGCGTGGGGGCGCGCAGTCGTCGGTTCGGTGCGCGTGCGAGGGAGCGCCGCGCGTGGCGGCGGCGGCGGCGGCGGCGCGCGCTCGCCGGCGGCCGAGCCGCGGCGGGGCATTTGCGCGGAGGGCCGATCGCGATCTGCCGAGGCGCACGCGGCCGGCTCAGCCAGCGCTGCAAGCGCCCCCGCCGCGCCGCGCGGCTTTGCATGCTCGCGCGCAGTACGGCAGGTGCGGCGGAGGCGCCACGGCAACGGCCACGGCCACGGCCGCGGCGGCGGCGCCGTGCGCGCGCCGCCGCGGCCGCTCAGGCCGCCGCCGTGCTCGCCCGCGCAGCGCAGGGCGCAGCGCGCCGGGGGCCCTGGGCCCGCACCTGCTGCGCGACCGGCCCCTGTCGTCGCTGCCCTGCTGGTGGTGGTCGTCGTCCGCCATGGTCGGCAGTCCCTGCTGGGGAGCAGCTTGGGAGGGGGAGCAGCTTGGGAGAGGTCCGCGCAGGCCCGACTCTGGCGAGCTGGCGGTGCCTCGACGCACGAGCCACGCGGCAGGGTGTGCTGGTAGGGTGTACCGCACCGCTACACGGGTCGGGAGGGCGATACAGTCGCTGCCCGCACGCTCCGCAGGCGAGGACGCGCGAAAGTGATCTGGCGCCGCTTGCCGGCCGCTTGCCAGCCCGCTTGCTGGCGTAAATCGCAGGTTCCCGCGTGGTGGTTGAACGGACAAAAGGCGGGGGCGAACAGAAGGCCGGGGGCAGGGGCAGACCCCCCGCCTGCCTCTGCTGCTGGCTGGCCGGCGAGGCGAAAGCGTCCAAGCCCGCGTCAAGCGTTCACGCAAAACGTTGACGATCGAAAAGGACTGCGCCTCGCTCCCGCGTCCAGGCCGGCGACAACAACGACCCTTGACGGGCTGCAGGAGGCCCCAACCCGCGCGCGCCCCAGGGCCATCCCGCCGGCATACCGCGGCGAACCGTGCCCACGAGCCCCAGGAGCGGGCTTGAGCGCAGGCCGGTGACCTCGCGAGGCAGCATCGCGACGCAGACGGGGCCAGGATGAGAGCCACGGGGTCCCGCGCAGCAGCGGTGAGCTTGACCGCGCCCAGCGTGGAGCAGATCGGCGCAGGGGTTCCGGGAAGGTTGCCTGGAGGTGGCGCCCGGGCGGCCGGCGGCTGCGGCGCGGCGCGTGGCGTTCGAGTTGCTGCAGGCGGCGCGCCGTACGCGCTGGCGCGGCGCCCGCCCGCCGCCCCGCTGCGGCCGCCGCCGCACGCGCCGCCTTTGCTGTTGACTGCGCGCAAACTGTACTCATCGCCCCCCCCTCCCGCCCCCGCGCAGGCCAATGGCAGCGCCGGCCCGCCCCTGGCGGCGCCGCGCCTGCCGCCTCGGCGCCGCACCACCGCGGTCGCCGCCAGCCGCGTCGCCGCGCCCGGCGCGCCCAGCGAGCGCCGCGAGCGCACCATCCAAAGCGACGACATGGTCGCCACCAGCACGGCGCTGGGCACGTCCATAAACTACAAGCTGAAGCCCAACGGCGGCCGCGTCGTCGGCGGCGGCGGCGCCGGCGCCGAGGGCCCCGTCCGCGAGTTCATGGACAAGCTCTGGCTCGCGTGGCAGATCTTCTTCCCCGAGCGGCCGCCGGAGCTCACCCCCAAGGACGGCGCCAAGCAGCGGCTGCGCATGATCCTGGTCGCGGACCGCTGCGGCATGAGCCCCACGGGCATGGCGGAGATGAAGAAGAACATCCTGCGCGCGCTGGAGGACTTTGTGGACATCGAGTCCGAGGAGCAGATCGACGTGTCCATCTCCCTCGAGCCCGAGGTGGGCACCATCTACTGCGTCGCCGTGCCCGTGCGGCGCGTCAAGCCCGAGGCGCGGCTGGGGCTGGAGGGCGCCGAGGTGGAGGGCATGACCGTGCTCGAGTGGGACCCGCTGGACAAGGACTCGGACCCGTCCAGCCGCTTCCCCATGGGCTGCTGAGCGCGGCAGCGCGCCCCTCGCGGCAGGAGGAGCGGCGGCGGCGGCGGCGGCACGACGCGGCGGCGGCGCGAGGCGCCGAAGCGCGCGCGTGCGCGCGGCGCCTTGCCGGCGCAGCTGCAGGGGCCGCCCTCCCTCCCTCCTTCCTCTCTCTCCCCCCCCCTCCCTGACGTTGTGACGTTCCCAGAACTTTGACCACCCTCACCCCTTTGACCCACGCCTTTCGCCTGCCCTACCAATCGAGACGTGCCCAATCCAGCCGCAACAACGGTAGCGGACGCCGCCGCCGGCCCCGTCCGCACACCCTGAGGCAGCCGGCCGCGGCCCAGCGTGCGCCGCTGAAAAGCCTTTCTTTACTTCGCTCCACCCAGCCCTTTAGGCGGGCCGCGCGCCCGCCCATCCTCTTTCCGCCCCCCACCCCATTCCTGGGCCAGCGCTGTACGTTACTCATTGGCTTCGCACTCGTGTCTTTCGCCGGCCATTCGAGGGTAAAATGCTCCGACCGCAGCCTTCTTTTGCGCGCAGGGCAGCCTGGCAGCAGCTTGGCGGGCCGTTTTGCTTTGCAGCGCGTGTCGCAGCGCGGCAACAGGGGCGGCCAGGGGGCCGTTCAATGGAGCGGGGTCGAAAGGTGCCCAGGGCCTTGCAGCAGCCTGATTCAATTCAAGTCGCGGACGCGTCGTCCAAAGGGCAAAGCGCGCCGTACGCGGGCGGGTCCGGGATCGACAGGTGCAGCGGCTCCCTTGTCACCGGGTGACGCAGCCGCAGCTCCACCGCCCAAAGGCACATCGGCTGGACCGGGGCGGCGCCGCCCGCGCCCTGGCCGCCGCCGGCAGCGCTTGCCGCGCCGCCCTTGTCGCTGCCGCCCTCTTCGTCCTCCTCCTCTCCACCTTGGGCATCTGCAGCCTCCTCGGCGCCGCCGCCGCCCTGCCCCGCCTCCGCCGACGGCCGCTGCGGCGCCGAGCCATCCGGCGCCCCGCCGTCCCCCGCCTCCCCGCCGTCGCCCCCGTCGCCGCCCGCGCCGCCGCCGCCGCTGCGTGCGTGTTCGAGCATGCCGGCCAGGAGGGGCCCGATGTCCCTGCGCTCCGCGGCCACGCCTTGCCTGATGTGGTGGTGGCGGTACAGGGGATCCCCGAGGATGGGGTGCCCGATGTACGCCATGTGCTTGCGCAGCTGGGTTGGGGTTTGGCAACGGGGCGAGCGGTTGCGAGTGGGTTTGGGATGGGGCCGAGTGCGACTGGGTTGCGCGATTGGGGCCCAGGGGCGCTCACAGGTTGTAAAAAAGGGTGGAGGGTTGACCAAACGCGCCCGGCGGCGCATGCAGAGGCGATAGCGAGAGCCCCACCTGGTGGGTGCGCCCCGTCTTGGGCCAGAGGTGCACCCGTGTGAGCCAGCCATCCGCCCGGCCTTGGCCGTGCGCCCCGGCGTCACCGCCGCCGCCGCCGCCGCCGCCTGCGGCAGAACCCTCTCCGCCCACGGCCCAGCCCGGCCCCCCAGCCAGTGCCGCGGGCGCCTGCTGTTGCTGCGGGGCCGGCGGCGCGTGTGCGTGCGCCACGGCGCGGAACAAGGTGACGGCGGGGCGGCCGTCCAGCTGCCAGTCGACGACGCCCTCCCCATCCAGGCGGCCGTGCACGATGGCGGTGTAGCTGCCGAGCCCATGCGGTTATGCGGGGGGTTTGTTTGAAGACGCTGGGTCGAGATGCCGGGTGATCATGCGACCACAAGACACACATGCATGCACCCATACACACGTGCATGCGAGAGCGCAAGCAAAACACGGGGCCGCGCGCGCCCACCGCTTCTGCATGCGGTGCGCGCTGAGGTCGCCGCTCAGCGCGGCCAGCGCACGGCGCGTCTTGCCAACCAACACGAGGCCCCCAGTGGCCGCATCGAGGCGGTGCGCCTGGCGGGTTGGGGTGACAAATGATCGACGCCATGAGTGTGAGGTGTTTGAAAGCGAGGATGGGTCAAGCCCGCGTTTGTTTGATGGGATGTGCAGACACACAGCATGTGCTCGATCAAAGAGGCCGCGGCTGCTGGCACAGCGCCAGGCAAAAAGCCGGCACGCGCGGTGCACGGTGCGCGGTGCCCGCGTGCTTGGCCGTAGCGCGCGCGGCTGCGCGCACCTGGTGAGGTCGCGGGAGGCAGCCCTCGGCCGAGGAGGCCGCCAGGCAGTACCTGGGGGCGTGCGGCAGGGGGGCGCGCGGGGCTTGTGGGCCAGGCGGGGCCCGGGCCGCATGATGATGCGCCGCTGCGGAGAGTCCAGCTGGGGGCGGCTCCTGGGCCGACGCCCGCCAAACTGATTGGCCGTGCAGCTGGATGGGAGCCCTGCAGGACCCCCACAGTTCAAACAATCCAAAGGCCCATCGCAAAGGCTCACTTGATCCGGCCCTGAAGGGTGCCCTCGCCCCCGCCCTGCGTCGGCAGGCCCTGCGGGCGGGGATGCGGCGGGGCGCGGCGTCGGCGGCGCGAGCGGTGCGCCTCAGGGCACAACCAGCAGTACCCAATCTCAGCAGTGCCGGTAGCTCCCACCCAATAAGTGATTGCCACTAGCTCCCATTTGGTCCCATCCATTCCCACCTGGGGTTTGACCACGCATGCCATGTGGTCGTCCTCAAACACGACGCCCAGCCCCGGCCGCCCCGCCGCCGCCACCGGATCCGAGCCGCAGCGCTGCACGATCTGCGCGTTGGGTGATGAGGCGGGCGGCAGGCGGCGGCGGCGGCGGTGGGGAGCCAGACGCATGCACGCCCGGCGCGCGTACAGCGCTCAGCACCAACACATACTAAACACGTGCGGACAAAGTCCAGCGCACGTGCACGCACACTAAAAAACACCCCACTCTCGCACAAAACAAACACCCTCCCCGCACCTCAATTGTGGCGCCCGCCTCCACCCGGTCCTCCACCATCCCCTTTGCCCCGTTGACCAGCACCTCGCCGCGCCGGCAGGCCTTTTTCGCGGCGGTGTCGGAGGGGTACCTGCGGGGTGAGCGCCGGTGGTTTAGGTTTTGTTTTGGGGTGCACAGCAGTGCATGTGCGTGTGCGCTGGGTTGCGGAGCAGTGCGTGTGCGCGTGCGTGGTAGCGCCTATCGGCGTGTTTGCGTCCCAATGCAGAGGGGCGGCTGCCGGGCGCTGCGACGCGCGCGCCTGTGCGGCAGCAGCGCGCGCAGCGCCTCGGGCAGCCGCGCCGGCGCAAAGCCGGGCGGCGCCACGGCAGTCTCGACAACGCGCATGTGCCGCTTCAGCGGCTGCGGCTCGCCGCCGCCGCGGCGTGGCGCGGCCCGGCGCGGCGGCTCGCCGTCCCCGCCGCAGCTGGCGGGGGGCGCTGGTGCCGCGGCTGCGCTAGCGGGCCCCCGCCCCGCCGCCGCGCCCCTCATCCTATGACGCAGCAGCAGGGCGCTGCTGCTGCTGCTGCTGCTGCTGCTGCTGCCGCGGGCGGTGCGGGCGGCGGCGGCGCGCATGCACTGCAGTGCCGCCGCTCGCGGCGCCGGGGCGCGTGCCGGTGCCGCGGCGGGGTTCAAAAGCGGCGATCCGCCCAAAACGCAAACGATTGTCGCTCCAATCAAATAAAGGGCACCTTGCTTGCATCAATCGGTTCAACGCAAGCAGCGAAGAAACCCGTTCGCCGCCCCCCGGAAAATTCGATAGTCCGGCACGCCCCGATGCAGGCGCGGCTGCTGCGTGCGCCCACCATGCAGGCGGGTGCACGACCAGCAGCAGCAGCCCAGCGCGTGCAGCAGCGGCGAGCCGCGGCGACCGCGGCGGCGCCGCCGCCGGCGCGCGGCCCCTCGCCGCGAACGGCCGCCGCGCTGCGCGTGTCGGCGAGCTTCCAGCGGGGCAATACGACGACCAAGCGGCGCAGCGGCAGCGGCCTGCCCCCCATCAGACGCGGGGTGCGTTGCCGGCGGCGGGGCGCGTTGCGCGCCGCCCGCATGCAAAGCGCGCATGCGCTCTGCGGCTTCCTTGCCCGAGCGTCCCCGCAACCCCCCCTCGCGTCTCCCTCCCCCCTTCCCACGTCACCAAACCCCCAACCAACCAAACACAGGACAACGGCGGCGGCGGCGGCGGCGGAGGCGACGACGGCGGGGGCTGGGGTCGCACCGCCCGGAACCTGCTTCCCAACGCCGCCTTCCTGGCCTTGTACTTTGCCATCACGTCATACGGCGGGGACGGCTGGGGCGGCGGCCCCTTCGGCGGCGGCGGCGGCGGCGGGGGCGGCGGCGGCGGCGGCGGCGGCTGGGGGGGCGGGGACGGCGGGCATGCTGGGGACGGCGGCAGCATGGTGGGAGAGGACGCCCGAGACGAGGAGCGGAGGGCCGCGGGCGGCGCGGGCGGCAAGCGGGAGGAGGGGCACCGGCACGCGGGCGGCTACAACAGTGGCGGCCGGCCTGGGAGCTACCGGTGATGCCTCCGGCGGCCGGCGTGCGCGCGCGCTCGCGCGCGCGCGAGGGATGCGGTGGCGCGCGAGCGCTGCGCACGCTTTGAGGGCGGCTGCCTGCCAATTGGCTCGCAGCGCGCAGTAGGGCAGTAGGCCCTTCCGCGGCAGAACGCTTGCACCGTTTAGTGAGCGCCCCGCTGTCACATTTACATGTTGCTTTGTTCGACCCTCGAATGCCTTTCGAATTCTCACGCACCAGCGCAGCGGTGTCATCCCTGCTTTGACACCCCCTGGTCCTGCTTCCCCTTCCTTTTGAATAAACCCATCCGGCAGTCCAAATAGCTGTCCGTGCAGGTGCAGGCAGCACGCCACCCATCTTCCTGTCCCCAACGCACGCGGCGCCGCAATTGTGGCGCCGTCTGCTTTGCCTCCCTGCCTACCATTCATCCTCATGTCTCCCAATGTTATGACAGAAACAAAACAGCAGGCTTTTCCGTACAGCGACTGCCGCGCAGGGTGCGGTGTGGCAGCTAGGGCGGGGGCCTTGGGAGGACGGCGGAGCCTGGGCGGAGCGGCGGCCAAGCCAGGCGGCGGAAGCCGGAAGACCGACGCTCACTTCGGGCCGCAGCACCGCGTACCATCGAAAGGGGAATTTAAAACATTCGCAAAAAACACGTTCAAACTCTGTACTCCCCGCTCTCGCGCTTGTTACACGCGGCATCCAGGGCGACTCGAAAAACAGCCGCCCCCGCCGGGGCCCCCGATCGCGCAGGGCGAGTCGGGACGGCTTCTAAGGCTCTAAATAGTCTCAAATGAGTCGTACGAGCCTCCTGCTGGTGGTTCTCGGGGCGGTTGCAGGTGCGCGCGCGTCCAGCCGGGGCAGCCGTGCAGGTTACGCCAGCCGCGGTTCACCTTGGGCTAGGGAAGACGAGAAAGATTACCACGCGCTGTGCGCGCTGAAGGGTAGAGCCCGCCCGCAGCGGCGGCGGCGGCGGCGGCGGCGGCGTTGGCGGCGAAGCGCCAGCAGGCGTCCGTCGTGTGCACCGCTGTCACAAACTGCGCAGCGGCGGCTGCGCGGCCCCGCACGCGGCAAGGGCATCGGCGCGCCCCCACAAACGCGCGCACGCGCACGCGCGCCCCCTCGCGCCGCCCCGCAGTCGCGCGCGCCGCCGTGGCGGAGCCCCGCACCTGCGAGAGCTATGGGAAGCTGGACTTCTTCCCCCAGGGCTTCGAAAACGAGCCCAAGTCGTGGACGCAGGCCAACCAGTTCGCGGCGGGCAACAGCGACAGGTACAGCCTTTACCCAGTAGTCATGTACGGCAGCCCCTGGCCCAAGCTGCACTTCCTCCCGATCCACCCGCTCCTGCTCGCCGGCGGCCCGCCCGTGCCCGTCGAGTGCCGCGCGGCGAGTACCTCGTTCCGGCGGCGCGCGCTCGCGGAGTGGGGCGTCGTGCGCAAGCCGGCGGCGTTCTCGTGGCGCACGCGGCTGGACGGCGGGGCGGACGTGCCGGGGTTTGGCAGCATGTCGCTGGACAGCATGCAGGACATGCCCCACTGGTCAAAGAACATCTGGAACCTCAAAGACGTGGGTCAATGCGCGGCGACCGATAGAGTGATAGTTGATGACAAACAAGAGCTCAAAACACAGGCTGTGCCTTTGCCTTTGTTCAGTCATGCTCTGAACAGGCAGCTCAGCAGCGCCGCCGGGGGTGCCCGCCCCCACAAACCCGCCGTGGCAACCTCTGCCGGCCCCACTTGTCGCCGCCCCCGCTCCCCGCAAATGGCTCCCCGCACGCAACCGCACCGCAGGGCAAGCACGAGCTGAAAATCACCGTCACCATCCACGCCGGGTCTGCGACCATCGAGGACGGCCCAAAGGGCAGGGCGGTGCCGGCGACTGACGTAGAGATCAGCTCGACGGTGGTTTTCTACAAGCTGACCGAGCGGCCGTCGCTCAGGATCAAGAGCACGACGTGCGGCGCGGAGCCCGGAGGTGCGGCGGGCGGGCAGTCCGGGGGCGGGCGAGTTGGCAGTCCGGGGGCGGTCAGAGTTGGCAGTCTGGGGGTATTCGACTGGACAGTCGGTGGCAGTCAAGAGGGCTGTCCGGGGGCGGTTGAACAAACAGTCTGGTAGCAGTCCGTTAGCAGTGAGAGCCTCGGAGGGCAGCTGTGTGGCAGTCCGGGTGCAGGCCAGCGGCGGTCCCCGACCGCCTGCCGGCCCAACCCAGCCCCAGCAACGCAGCCGCGCGCGCCCTCGCCCAACACGCCCCCCCCCCCCGCGCCGCCCCCTCCAGTGACCATGCACGTTTCTGACATGTGGCCCGAGCCGGTGCCGGCGCCCGGCGGCCTCGGCGCGCTGTTCAAGCCGGTGTTCCACGTCTGGGGCAACTTCATCGAGGTGCGCCCCCCGCGCTGCCTGCGCTGCCCGGCGCTTTGCTCTTTGTCTGCGCTTCGCGCGCGGCCCCGCAAAAGCTCCTGCGAAAGCCGAGGCGCCGGGGCCTCGAAAAGGGCGCGCGGGGAAGCTTTGCTCAAGACTGAAAAGGCTGTTCAATTATGAAGCTGCGTGCAATCCGTGAACACAAACACAGCCAAACACACACGCCCTTTCAAAACCCAACTCGCACACCCCCGCCCCTGCCGCCGCCGCGGCCCCCCCCGACAGGGCATCGACGGCTCCCCCTATAGCGGGGAGGACGGCAACAGCGAGGGCGGAGTGCACTTTTTCGATCAGTACTGGATCCGCCAGATCGGGGCGCCTAAGCAGGCGGAGATCCCGATGTGAGGCTCTTTTTCCAGCTGGGGTTTTGGGGCTGCTGTTGGGTTTCGTTTGGGTTTGGTTTGGCAGGCGCGGTGAAACGCCAAATAAAGCATGCAATGAAACACCACATGACACACAGTCCACACAACAAACAAACCAAAAACCAGCACCGGCGTGCGCGAGGGCTGGTACAACATCAACGTCGAGGGCTCCCTCACTAGTGACATGCCCTCCCTCCTGTCGCTGGCGGGCAACGGCACGTTCAACGCGAATGACACAGACCCGGTGGGTTCACGGGAAACGACGCCAAACGGGGGCGAAGCCGCCTCGAAAGCTGGCCGGTCGCCGAGCGCCCGCGGCGGCTTGCAGCTTGCGGGCTGGCAGGCCCGGGTGCGCCCGCCCCGTCGCAGGGCGCCGGCCCCGCAGCCGGCCGCCGGCCTTGCCCACCGAGCCACAGCGCAGCCGTCAACCCCGGCCTCCCCCTCGCAACGCAAAACCCCAAACCCCGCCGTCTAATCTTTCCTTTCCCCGCTCCCCCCCCCTCCCCGCCTCCAGACCTGGCTGTACATCCAGCCTGGCGGCAGCCTCGAGACCAAGGGCGCCTCCCTCCGCGGCCAGCCCAAATTCAGCGGCGCGCTGGTGGCGGGGCTCAACGGCACCGCGCTGGCGGTGCAGACCGGGAACACCACGCTCGTCAGCTTTGAGGGGCCGCCGCAGTCGATCGAGGTGCGCGCGCGTGCGTGTGTGTTTTTGTGTTTGGTTGGGGTTTAGGGTTTAATCCAGGTCACAAGTGCGCATACATGCTGCCATAAGCGCCCTCGCATTGCCGGCGATTGCAACACGTCCTCCCGAAAGCAACCGCAGAAACCCCCACAAACAAACAAAACAACACTCCAAACCCCGCAGGTCGGCCAGATCGCCACCTTCACCTGGCAGTACCTCGGCCTCGGCAACACCACCTGCAAAATCGACGGCCGCCTCCAGTCAAACGACCCCGCCACCGGCGGCTGCAGCTCCCCGCTCAGCTACCGCGTCCGCGACAAGGCGCGCCACACGCTGGAGCTCACTCTGCGCGACGCGTGCGGCGTCGCGCGGCGCGAGACGATGGATTTTTCGGTTACTGATGGTTGGTCGACCACGGCCAAGTCTGACTCGATGAGCGGGGACCTCGCGCTTCCGGTGCCGAGCGGGCTCGGCGCGCCGCCGGCGCGGTCCACATCGGCGCCGACGCTGCTGCGGACGACGACCAGCGGCGCGGCCGCGGCGGCGGCGCGCGGCGGGTGGGCGGCGGCGGCGGCGGCGGCGGCGGGGCTCGCCGCGGCGGCGGCGGCGGCGGTGCTGTGAGCGCGGCCGGCGCCAAGGCACGTCCCACCCCGCCGCAGAGGGAGGCGCGCGCCGCTGCGCGGCGGCCCCTCTGCCACTCCACCCCTCCTGCTGACGCAATAGTTGCAGGGGGCCCATCGCGCGCTTTGCATCTTCATCCCCCCTTCCCCCCGGCTGCAGAGTTGACCGGCGGGCTCGCGCCGTTGCACTGCACGGCATGCGGCAGGCAGGCAGGCGGGCGCGCGCGAAACCGCGTCCCCAACGGCTGTACAGCCAAGCCAGTTGTTTGAGTCGCTCTTTCTTTTCCACGGCCCGGCCACGGGTCTCCCCAGCCCCGCCGCCGTGGCTCCCGCTGTTGCTGTTTTGGTGGTGGCCCCATGGCAGGCGCAGCACCCTCGTGCTACCTCCCTGCCCGCATTTCTTCTGCCCGGGCGGAATCGAGCCCCCTCCCAGCATTTGCAAGATCCAACCAAACACAGACCCCTGCCTTCTTGGAGGCCCGCCAGGCTAGCGACCGGGCCGCCGCGGCCGGGCCGCCGCGGCCAGGCCCTCCCGGCGCCGCGCAGCGCCGCGGCGCTGCGCGGCACCTCGGGCCGGGCGCGTGCGACGAACCCTCCCGCGCGCGGTTGGGACCCTCCCCCCCACCCTACCCCTCCCCGGAGCTGGAACCCCCCACCCCCTGGGACCCTCAAACAACTGCAGCGTCAGTTGGCTCTTTTTTCTCCACTGTTGCGCCGGCCCCCGGCTTTCTATTCCGCCTTCCTTTCGAGCCTCCTTTTCCCCCGCCCCATAACTGCCCATGCATGCATGCAGCAACCCAGATGCGCTTGGCACGTGCCTGCCACGCACAGTGCCCAACGTCCTGACCCTTCTTACACACACTCAAGAGGTCAGGCATGGGGGGAAGCAGCAGTGCTAAGTGGCTGCGTGCACCTGCGTGCTCCAGGCATAACAGCAAAAAAAAGTCTAGCAAGCTTCCTCGCGCCTCGTATGCGCGCCGCCGGCTTCTCCCGCGCTCAAAAGCATTGGCCGTAAAATCAAATCGAGGCGCGGCGGGGGCGCGAGCAGCGGGGGCGCGAGCAGCGGGGCGGCGGGCGGGGGCGTTGCCGCGCAGCCTCTGGCAGCCCGTGCGCGCGGGCGCGCGCACGCCAGCCGGGGTCGCGCCGCGCATGCGCGCGCGCGCGCGCCTCTTGTCGCAGGGCCGGGGCGCGCGCAGAGAGGGCGCGCGCGCGCGCGGGCCTGCCGAAGGGGCGTGCGGCGGCGGCGGGGCGGGGGCGCATGCGGGATTGCAAGGGTGGTGGGGCAAGCAATCAGGGGGGGCTGAGAGGGGTTGCTAGGACCAATCTTGGGCGGGGGCGACGGGGGGAACACATCAAGAGGGGGGCATGGCCGTCAAGCGGCCGCGCAGCGGGCCGCGCCTGGGGTTGCCCCGACGGACGCGCGCGCGGGGCGGCAGCGGCGGGCGCGCCGCGCCGCGCGGGGTGGCTTTGGCAAGGCGCGGCGGGGGGCTCAGTTGCCGCGCGTTTTGGCCACCACGAACAGGATGCCAGCCTGTTTGTTTTTTTTGGGGGGGGGAAGGGGGGAGGGGGAGCGGGTGGGAAGGGGGCGCAACGCGCTGGGTTGATGCAGCTGCGGTGGAGGGGGCCCACACGCAAGGGGGCCGCAAGCAACCAACGGCAGGGTGCGGCGCCGGTGGCAGAGACCCCAACGGCCGACAACCAATGACCAACAAGCGTTGACAGGCAAGCGGAGACCAGCAAGCGGTGACCAACAACCAGTGCGCAGCGCACCATGAGGCCGATGAAGATGGAGGCCATGTTTTGGGGGTTGCTGGCCTCCTTGAACGCCACAATGCCCATGCTGTGGGGGTGGGGCGGTTGGATGGGCGGGGTTGGGTGGGCGGGGCGGTTGGATGGGCGGGTTGGCAGTTTGCTGGGGGTGGGTTGGCTGGTTGGCGAGCAGACGGGCGGCTGGAACTTCCAACCCAAGAGGCGCGCTGGCCCGGCAACCCCTGAAAAGGCGGCGGCAGCACCCCCCCCATGGGCTACAACCCCCCCTTCGAGGAACACCCAAAAGGCGGCGCGCAAGCAAAAAGCCGCCCACATTGCCACGGGGATCTTGTTGAGCGCGCCGACCAGGGAGTAGATGGTGGCGGTGGTCTGGCTCAGGAACCAGAGAGCGCTGAAGGAGATGCCAAACCCGATGAGCGCCCCCAGCAGGGCCACGACCAGGAACGTGGGGTTCTGCAGCGCCGGCTGCGCCAGCAGGGTGCGGTGCTCGCCGAAGAAGAACATGAGAACGAGGATGGGCGGGATGGAGAGGAGGTTGTTGTAGTAGACCATGCTGAACTCGTCCATCTTCTGCTTGTTGGTGGTGTGCTCGGCGACCTTGTCCATCACAGAGCGGAGGTAGAGGGCGTAGGCAGAGGTGAAGCCGCAGTTGGCGATCTGTGGGGGGGGGGGGGGTGTTTTTTGGGGGGGAGGCGGGGCGGTTATGTTTATGGGGGGGGGGGGGGGGGGGGGGGGGGGGGGGGGGGGGGGGGGGGGGGGGGGGGGGGGGGGGGGGGGGGGGGGGGGCGGGGGGTGGGGGGGGGGGGGGTTGAGGAGGGGTTTGGTTGGGCGTTGGGAGGGTGGGAACTGGGTGGCCATGCGTGAGCAGGGTTGGTTGGGCCCGCACCCGCACTCCGCACCCCGCACGCAGTCTGCGCCCGCACAAAACTTGCCCCTCCCCCCTTGCGACCCCTCCACCCCCTCCTCCCGCCCCCTCACCTGCCAGATGTAGCCGCTCCACGAGAAGGACAGGTCCGTGTAGGCCCCCACCACCGCCGACAGCAGCATCAGCGCCAGCGTGGCCCACACCTGGGAGCTGTAGCTCTTCTTGTAGATCGCGACGTCACACACCGCGGTGACAAAGTTTGACACGTTCTTCCAGACGGTCACCATCGCGACGCCCACGTGCTGCAGCGCGTAGAAGGATGTGCCGATCATGGCCACAAACAGAAGGTTGACCGGGAACCAAACGAACACCAGGTCCTTCTTGAGCGGCTGCAGCTTGATGAGCCCCAGCAGCTCGCAGGCCTTGACCAGGGAGGCGGCGAGCGCGCACTGGAACGCGAGCAGCGCGTTGGGCGCGGTGAAGTTGAAGGATTTGGGGTTTAGGGCGTGCTTGTTGAGGATGACCATGGAGCCGGAGGCGACGCAGTAGGCGAGGCCGGCGACGAGCACGACGGGAAGCCCAAACAGCCGCGTGGGCGGCTTGTTGACCGGCGTGGGCGGCGTGGCCGGCTCCTTTAGCTTGGCGAGCAGGCCCTGCTCCTCATCCGGCGAGGAGCGCATGTTGACCTGCTTCATCGTGGCGCCGCAGCTGCTGCTGCTGCAGCTGCCGCTGCCGCTGGGCTGGGGCCGGCCGCGGGGCCCGCCGCTGCCGCTGCTGCCGCTGGCGCTGCTGCTGGCGCCGCCGCTGCTGCCGGCGGGGTGCTGCCGCGGGGAGCGCCTGCGGGTGGAGGGGGGAGGCGGCGGGTTTGGGGGTCGAGGCGGGCGAGGCGGCGAATGCATATTGCTTGGCCGGCTGCGCCGGCACGGGGACGCCGCGGACTGCTGCCCATGGCCGAGGGCGCGGCGCCGGCGGCGCGGCCGCGGGGGGCCTGCCGGCAGGCCCGCGCCGCGGGCGCCCCGCTGCCGGGCCGCCGTCGCCTGCGTGCACTGCAGCGCGCGGCGCGCGCAGCCCGCCGCGCCGCGGCCGCACCTGGGCGCTGTGCCTCGGCTCGGCGGTGCTCCAGGCGATTACCCCAAGCTGCGATTTCGCACGAGGCACGTGGGAGCGCGAATTTGAGGGCGGGCGGTCCAACCAAAAGGCTTTGCGGGTCAAGCGCACGCCCGGCGCGGGTCCTATGACCGGGGGGCTGCCCTCTGCGATAAGACAAATGCCCGTTCTTTGAGCTCCACCGCCCCTGGCGCCGTCCGGCTGGGGCGCCGCGCTGGGAGCCAGGTCGTTATGCTCGCGAGGCGCCGGCTGCGGCGCTGCGGCCCCCTCACCTGATCAAAAGGCTTTACGGGGATCCTTTCAGCGCCTTTAAGCTCGCAGATTGCTGGAAGGAGGGCTTGCCGGCAGGGGCGGGCCTCGGTGACGAGCTGGACGGGCCTGGGCAGCGCCGTGTGGCAGCCGGACGTCTGAAAGAATGCGCGAGCGCGTTTAACGGACCTGGCCTGCGTCTGCGGGTGCAGATCAAGCCGTGGCCGGCGTCGGCACTCGGGTTGGCCGGGGGGCCAGCGGGGTGCGCGTTGACCGCAGCCGGCTGGCCCCAACCCCCCGCCCCCGCCGATGCCGCGATGATGCCGCTGGCCCGCGCCCGACGCGCCGCGCCCGAACCGTACGGCCGGCACTTTACAATACACGCGCCGTCGCGTCCGTTGGGGTCAAATTGTGCTGTCGTCGTCGGAGGCGGGGGGGGGGGAGTAGAGTAGGGCAGTCGAGGGTCTAACAGCTCTCGGGGGGTTTCGGGGGTTGCCGTGCGGGGGGCGTTTTGAGAGAGCATGCCCCCGTCGCGGCGGCGCCATTTGCATTCACACATTTGGTGTGATAAAACACAAATTCTGGCGGCCGGCGGGGGCCGCCGGCCGGCTGCGGGGGGCAAGGCGCCCTCGGCGGCAAGAAGGGCTGTTGGTGGGGGCCGGCGGCGCAAGGGGGCGCAAGTGCCGCGCCGCGCCGCAGCCCCGCCACGCGCACGCGCGCAGGGGCAGAATCGGCAATCGGTGCCGCGGCAGTTCAATTGCAACGGCTTTGCGAGCGCCGCGCCGCGGGGGCGGCGCCACCAGAGCGGCGCAGCGCTCGCCGCGCTGCCCGCGCAAAGAAGCGGCGGCCCCGGGCTGCTGCAGGCGCTGCGCGGCGGGCCCGCCTCGCCGGCTGCGGCGCGCCGCGCGGCTCACGCCGCGCCGCGCGGCCCGTCGCGCCAGGCCACAGCACCGCGGCACCGTCGCGACAAGGGTCACGGCAGGCCGCAGCGCGGCGGCACCGTCGTTGCCTGTCAGCTGTGATCACGCCAGTCCAGATCACGCCAGGCCGAAGCGCGGCAGCACGGTTGTGATGTAGAACCACGCGATCACGCCGCTGAACATGTAGGAGTCAAAGCGGTCGAGCAGCCCGCCGTGGCCGGGGATCAGGTTGCCAGAGTCCTGGAGGGTGCGGGGGGGGGGGGCGTTTGGGTGTGCGAGGGAGCATCAAGGGGCTGGACCGAGGGCGAGGCGGCCATGGCGCCGGCCCGAGCAAACCCGAGACACTGCTCACACGACGCACCCAGCCACAGCCCCTCAGCCGGGCAGCTGCCAGCAGCGCCCGGCCCCGCAGCCGCCCAGCCCCCCATCCGCCGCCTCCCGCCCCGGGAGCCGCACCTTCATGCCCGCCTCCCGCTTCATGATGGACTCTATGAGGTCACCGAAGATGGAAGAGAAGAACACGATCACGCCAAGCCCCGCCGCCGCGACCGCGTCCCCGGGCCACACGAACAGCCACCGCAGCGCGAGCGCCGCCGCGACCGCGCTCGCGAGGCCGCCGGCGGCGCCCTCGACCGTCTTCTTCGGGGAGATGTCGGTGAGCTTGGTGCGGCCCAGGTTTTTGCCCACAAAGTAGGCGCCCGTGTCCGCGGCGATGATGCAGGCCACCGTCGTGAACGTGGCCACGAGGCCGACGGACATGGACGGCAGCAGCGCGGCCAGCGCGGGCAGCTGCACCTCAGGGGCTGGCAGGGACAGGTTGCGCAGCTTCAGCCAGAAGCAGGGCAGGTAGCCTGGGGGTGGGAGGGCGGGGTGGCGGCGAGCGGGTTTGTGAGGGTTCGGGCCCTCTCCAGAGAGAGCTGCGGGCTGGCGGACCGAGCGTGCGGCCCCGCTGGCGGCAAGGCTGCGGCGGCGGCCGTGTGTGCGCACCGCGCAGCGCCTGCTGCTGACCCAAGTGCGCCCCAAACCCCGCCGCCCCAGCGCCCGCGCCCGCCCCCGCGCCCGCGCGCGCACCGCAGTAGAAGAGGCCGAACACCGAGCTGGTCAGCTGGCTGAACGTGGGCCGGTTGTTGCCGACGACGTTCATCACCAGCAGCAGGAAGGCGGCCACGCACATCGCGGTGCCGCTCTTTATGCCGGCAAAGTAGGTCAGCGCGGTGATGGAGAGGCAGAGGACCGTAGTCATCGCGCTGACCAGCGGCGGGGGCGCGTCCTGGCCGCGGCTGATGCCGCGGCTGGTGACTATCCCAAAGTACTCCTGGGTGGCCTGGTAGACCACAAACATGGTGGTCACCAGGAACGGCAGGCGGCCGTACACGATGATCGCCGCGCCCAGCAGGCCCAGGATCACGCCAAACACGACGCGCTTAGCGAAGTTGCTGCCGGGCTTGCCGCCGGCGGCCGGCTGCGGCGGCGACGCGGCGCGCGCGACGGCGTCGGGGAGCGCCGCGGCCGCGGCGGCGGCGGCGTCGTGCGCCGCGCCCGCCGCTGCAGCCGCCGCGCCGCTGCCGCCGGCCGCGGCGTCCGCCCCCGCCGCGGCCGCTGCCGCCGCCGCCGCCTCTGCCTCGGCGATGCCGCTGCTCAGCACGCCGCTGCCGCTGCTGCCCGCGCCGCTGCCGCTGCCGCCGTCCGAGGGCGGCTGCCCCTGCGCGTCGGTCTGCGCATGGATGGGCTGCGCCGCGCGGGGCGCGCGCCACCGCGCCGCGTGCGAGCAATGCAGCGACGGCCACAGCGGCGGCGCCCCGGTGCACGCGCCGACGCGTCGCGGGCGGGGCGCCAAGGGGCGCGCGCCGCGGGCGACGCCGTCCGCCACCGCACGGCGTCCCACGCCGTGCGCGTGCCCCGCAGCGCAGGGCGCGGCCGGCCCCATGCCCGTGACGCCTCTGCAGCGGCCGACCGCCGCGCTGTGCAGCATACAGGCCGGCCTGCCGCGCTGGGCGTCCGCTGGCGGTCTGCGAACTAGCCCGCGCCCGCCGTGCGCCTGACGCGCCTGCGGTGGCTTGGGCCCGTCCCTACAGGAGCGTACAAATCCACAAACTCCCCGATGAGCCGCAGGCCCAGCAGTTGTGCGAGGAGCGCGCTGGGGCCTCCACTGCTGAGCGCTGGAGCTCCCGCCCGCGTTCCGCGCAATGAGATTGGCGGGGTGCGCAACAAAGACACCTGATCCTGCCGGCCATTGGTGAAAGCCTTCCCTCCCGGAGCAGTGCTGATCTGCCTGCCGCGTCAGACCTGCCGCAAACGCCTGTGTCAGGCAGGGGGTCGGCAGGTTCGTTTCAAACGGTCTTCGGGGTGCTGGCCAGGGTGCGTGAAGGGGGTGGGGGGGTGGGGGGGTGGGGCGGGGGGGGGGGGGGGACGGGGGGTTGGGGGAGCGGGGCGGTGGGCTTGTTCAACCTTTGTGTTCCAGCCAACAGCCAGCAGCCCGGCGCCGCTGCAGCCCTGCGCTCAAAAAGCTGGGGCCTGGCGCAGGGTGCTGCATGTGCTCGGTGCCTTGAGTTTGACTTTTCCGCACTGGTACGGTACCGGTATCGACAAGCCGGCGCGCAAAGATCAGGGGTATGCTTGTTCACCCAGCAAACCGTCTGCGGGGAGGATCGCCTCTGGCAACAGAAAGCCGGCGGCGCGGTCAAGCTGCAAGCTGCGCGCGCAGCGCGCGCAGCGCACCACCTGTTCGACTCTCCCAGCGCCTAGGTCCCGGCCCGGCCCCCGCTGCGCCGTCTCCCCGCTGTCCTCAAACAATCGTCAAGCCCCGGCCAGGGAAAGCCCTCTCTCGGGCGCGCACCACAACGTCCCCGCGCCCTCGCCCCGGCCGCGCGGCCAGCCCTGCTACGGGCCTTTCAAGCGCCTGTACACCACTCTGGCGGAACCAACGCATCGCCCCTAGGCGCCCGCGGCAGCCGCGCCTGCCCCAGCAGGGCGGTCGACGGGTCGTTCTTGCCCGCAATGGGCCTAAAGCGCGATGCAGGGGAGATGGAGGTGTCTCCAGCATCCAAACGGCGACTCTGCTGCAGGTCTGGGCCGCGGGGCGGGGCTGCGGCGCACGGCGCGGGGGTGTGCCTGCGGGGCGGCGCACGCGGAGCAGCGGCCGGCCGCCGCTCCACCCGGCAGGCCGGCGAGCCCCGGCCCCGTGCGGCCACCCGACACCCGCCGCCGCCCCCCACCTCCCGCGCAGGGCCGGCCCCGACGCGGCCGCCGCGCTGCGCGCGCCGTGCGACGTGTGCCTGGAGGACGCCGGCGCCGGCGCCATCCGCCTGGGCGCCTGTGGCCACCGCATGTGCGCCAGCTGCGCGGCCGCGTGGTGCGGCAGCGCCGTCGCGCGCTGCCTGCACGACGGCCAGCCGCTGCGCTGCGCGCTGCCGCGGTGCGGGCGGCCCGTGCCGCTGCAGCAGGCGCAGGCGCTGCTGGCGATGGCCGGGTTCATGGATCCCGAGGCGGGCGCGGCGTACGAGGCGGCGGCGCTCATCCCTCCGGAGTCCCAGTTCACGTGCCCCTACCCGGACTGCGGCGTCCTCTCGGAGCTCGAGGCTGCGCTGCCTGATGCGCCGTCCGCGTGCCCCTCGTGCGGCCGCTGGGTCTGCCCCTGCTGCCGCTGCATGTGGCACGCCGGCCTGGTGAGCGGCGGGCCGCGCGCGGTTGGGTTTGAGGGACAATCAGACCCACGCGCAGCAGCGGCCAGCGCTGCGGGTGCGCTGGGGTATCTGGTGTCCTGGCTTCCACTTCCACGCACGCTCACACCCGCCACTGGCCACCCTTTGCCACCCCCTCCTGCCCGGCCACCCCCGCAGCGGTGCTCCCAGTATCAAGCCCTCGGCGCGGTGGCCGGCGGCGGCAGCGGCAGCGGCGGCGCAGCGGACAAGCGGTGCCGCGTGTTCTGGCGGCGGGCCTCGGCCGCGCGGCAGCAGCAGCAGCAGCAGCAGCAGCAGCAGCAGCAGCAGCAGCAGTTCTCCTTCTTCCAGCCGCGGGACGGCCGGTTTGATCAGCAGCGGGACCAATACCAACAGAGCCTAGATGCCCCGATGTCGCCATAGCTGCGCTCCGCTCCGCTCGCCGCTGCGCCGCGGCGCTCGCCGCAGCGTCGCGCGGCGCCTCGGCGCGGCGCAGCTGCCGTGCGGCGCCTCGCAAGGCGGCGCGCCCCCTGCCCGCCAGCAGCTGTCAGGCAGTGGCGCCGGTCGGTGCGCTTTGGAGGCGCGGAGACTGGATCAGGTGGCATAGGCAGCTTCCATTGGCCGGCGACAGATAGAGAGGGCAGGACCAGGCGCCGTTTAGCTAGCCCATGGAATGCACTCACACACATACACAGATACAGCTGACCCCTTGTCCCCACACTCACAGCCCACACTCACAGCCCACACGCGCAGCACTGACGCCCCTTGCCGACCTTGCCACTTTGTAACATTACATGTGGCGTTCGTTCGAATGCCCCGCGTGTCTCAGCGGCAAGGAAAGGGTCAGCAGGCGCGCCGCGCGCGCCGCGCCTCGGCTTTACGGCGTGCCCGGCGTCGGGCCCGGCTGCTGCTGCGCGTGCGGGTGGTGCGGCGGCGGCGGCGGCATCGCGCCGGACTGCTGCTGCTGCAGGAACTGCGCGCGCACGGACGCCTCCTGCGCCTCCTGCAGCGAAAGCGAGCGCGCGCGCGCCTGCGCAAATAGCTCCTGCTGCATGCGGATCTGCGGGCGGGCGGTTTGTTATGATTGCAGGTGTGGGGCGCGGGTTGGTATTGCATGGATGGAGCCGCAGGCCGCTGCGGCATCCATGCTTTAGCCATGTTTGTCTCTCGTGGGGAGCGGGCCGAGCTTCAGCAAGCGGGCAGGCGGCCCCGCAGGCAGCAAATGCGAGCCCCTTTGGTGCGCTGGCGGCGTCACCTGCTCCTGCTCCGAGAGGCCGGCCTCCTCCGCCTTGGTGCGGCGGCCGGCAAGCTTCGGCGCGTCTGGGGGTGCGGGGGGCGGTTTGTTGCGGGGGGGGTGTTGTTGGGGGCGGTTGTTGCGGGAGAGAGGCCGGGTCGGGGGTGCTGCGGCCTTGGGCATGGGGCAGGGGCGGCCAGCTGCCTGCGCGCTGCAGGGCCTGGGCGCGCGCCGGCTGCCAAGAAACACTGGAAAGGGTTCGAGGGCGGTAGGGCCCCCCCAAACCAACAGCGAGGCGCCACCCACTCTTGCTCTCCTCCTTCAGCAGGTCCCACGCCGCCCGCACATCTTCTACATAGTCCCCAAACCCCAGCGCCTCGAGCGCGCGCAGCACGTGCTCGGGCGCGATGGTAAGCTTTTTGTCAGAGGTGGCGAGCTCGTTAGCCTGCGCGGACACCACGTTGACAAACTCTACGGGAGGAGGTAGTTTGGGGGTTTGAAAAAAAGGGGAGGGGTTTGGGGGGAGCGGGCGATCGCTAGTGGAGGGTCGAGGCGCGGGCTGCCCATGCATCGGGCGGGCTGCCAAGTGCCAAGCAGCTGCGGCGGCTGCGTGCTGAACGCTGTCCGCCGGCGCGCGCACCCGTGCAGCACTCGAGTAGCTTCTCCGTCGTTTCGGCAGAGGTCCGCAGGTCCGGGGGCATGTACTCCTTCACGAGCTTGGTTATGGTGGCTGCGGGGGCAGGGGCCGGGGGCGGCGGGGCGGCGTCGATGCGGGCGGGCGCAGGCGCACGCACGCGTCCGCTGCTGCCGCCACCGGGCGGCGGTGGCGCGCCGCACGCAGCTGCTGCGCACCCTTGGGCAGCGAGATGTCGCTGCCGCTGTCGTCCGCCATCGTTGCTTCAGCCTGGGCTGCGTTGCTGACGGCGAAAAGACGCGCGCGCGCGGGGAGTGATCTGCGTGGGGCCCGCGAGCGTGCCTTTGGATCGCAGGGGGGTCGTGGTTGAACGCTGAACGGTTGAAAGCTGAACGCTGCTCAGCTCTTGTCCCGCCACCGCCGCCCGTGCCGCTGCCCGCGCGCTGCCATGCACAGGCGATGCAGTACGCCCCAAAGGCTCCGCGCCTTACAATTCAGTGCCATCATACGTATTGTCAGCAGGGTTCAGCAGGGTGGCGCGCGCAGTGCGAACAACATGCAATTCAGGGTCAAACGGTCAACAGGAGCGGCACGCGCCCACGGCCAGCCACCACCTCAAGCGCCCGGCCCCGCGCCGGCGCCGGCGCCAGCGCCGCCGGCGGCGGCAGCGCCACCGCCACCAGCGCTTGCTTCTGCGGCGGCGCGCGCCCTGCCCGCCTTGCGCAGGAACTCCCGATAGGTCCTCACGAATCGGGCGCAGAACTCCTCCACCTCCGCCACCGTCCCCCCCATCGCCGCGGCGGCGTTCAGGTAGGCGTGCGGGTAGCCGCCCGCGGCGTGCCCCCCGTAATCGCTGAACTCGACGCCCGCGACCTCCGCGCGCCTGCCTCGGACGACGACGCGCGTGCCCGACACGCCTCGGGACCAGAGCATCGCACCAAAGTATGACACGTCCAGTTGGGGGCGCGCCCCGGGCGGCGGCGGCGGCGGCGGCCGCTGCTGCTCCGCGCGCGGCGCGGCCGCCGCGCCGCCGCCCGCCGCGGGCGCCTCGGCGGCGGCGCTGGCGGCGCCGCTGCCGGCAGCCTCGGGCGGGGCGGCGCCCGCGCCGCCGCCGGCCCCAACCTCGCCACCGCCGCCGCCGCCGCCGCCGCCGCCACCGGCGGGGCCGTAAGGCGGGCAGGCGGCGACCAGCCCGTCCAGCGTCACCGCCAGCGAGATGGGGTTACCCGGCGTGTCCAGCAGCCGCTCCCCCACCTCCGCCGCCGCGGCCGCGAGCGCGCCGCGCAGCCGGCCGTGCAGCGCCTCTCGCGCCGCCAGCGCGGCGGCCCAGCCGTCGGCGCCGAAGTGCAGCAGCGTCGCGAGCAGGTCCACCAGCGGCCCCGCGGACGCGCGCCCCGGGTAGCGCGCCGCGACGGCCGAGGCGAGCCAGGGGTCCGACTCGGGTGCCGCCACCAGCGCGCCCCCGACGGGAACCAGGAAGTTTTTGTCGGTGGACTGAACGACCGCGTCGACCCGCCCCCGCCGCGCGGCGGCGGAGACGGCGGCGGCCGCCGCGGCGGCCTGCACGCCGTAGGCGTTGTTGATCACGTGGGGCACGCGCGCGGCGGCGCAGAGCTTGGCGACGGCGACCACGTCGTCGGGCGCGCTGGGGGTTGGGGGGTGGGGGGCGGTTGGAGGCTGTTGAGAGGGTGGAGGGGTTGGAGGCGGTTGGAGGCGGTTGGGTGGGTTGGAGGCGGTTAAGGGGGTTGGGGGCGGGGTGGGCCGCGGCGTCCAGGGGTGGGGGAGGCAGGTGGGGCGAACACGCACGCAAGGTGGCGGGATGTTGGCAACCAGTACTGAATGCCTCGGCGGCGGGAGGATGCAGGTGACCCAAGCCGGCCTTGCGCGAAAGGCGGGCACCCGGTCTCACCGCGGTGCGAAGCATGACGTCGTAGTCACCACCGCCGCAATACAGTCAGCCCCGATGCGCGAGATGGCCGCCTCCACGGCTGCCACGTCCGTCACCAGCTCGTCACCCGATGGCATAAGCTCCACCACCTCAGGCACCTGGTGACGGAGCAATGCGGTGTGTTTGCGGGCGGTGGGCGGTGGGCGGTGGGTGTGATGCTGTGTGGGTTGGAACGGGGACCGCGCCCCAGCGGCCGGCTGCAAAAGGGAGACAAGCAAAGTCCAGAAACCGAGTCTCCCACTGCGCAAGCGCGCCCAGGCGACCGCGCCGCCGCGCACCAGGTTTGCTGCGGCGATGGCCTTGAGGCACGTCTTCTGGTCGATACGGCTCCACACCACCACCCTCGCCCCCGGCCCCCGCGCCGCCGCCGCGGCGAGCAGCACCGCAGACAGCGCCATCCCCGTCGCGAGCGGCAGCACGACGGGCGGCGCCATGCCGGACAGTCCGGCCAGCCGCAGCGCGTCGCCGGCGAGCGCCGCGCCGAGCTTCGCCAGCAGCGACGACCCCGCCGCCTTCGGCTGCTCCGCTGCGATGTCGCCAGACCGGCCCACGCCGTGCGCGAGGCGGTAGTGGCGGCGGGAGACGAGGGGGCACGCGACGCGAGCCTCGCGCTCGCCGACGCCGACGGCGTCGGGGAAGTTGTTCGAGTCCATCAGCGCCGCGTCCTGTTGGGTTCGGGGCGTTTCGGCTTTTTGATTTTAGCGCGCGGCGCCGTTTGCAATCCGCAATCGCACAGGGTCAGGGTCTGGGATTGAGCCGGGAGCAAAAGCCCTGAAGCCTCCTCCCGATCGCAGAAGCCGCTTGAATGGCATCAACGTCCCTCCACCCTTGCGCGCAAACACAGAGACACAGCGAAGCACACACGCACGCTCACGCGCAAAACATGCCTTAACTCACTCCCCCCTAGTTTAGGTTTTTTTAAACCAACCTGCAGCAGCATCTCAATCGTCGCCTCATCCCAGCCCTTTGGCGGCAGCCGCCGGTTGGAAAGCAGCGCCTTTATCTTTTTGCGCCGCGCCGCGAGCGCCTGGGCGCCCTGGTTTATGTAAACCCGGGACACCAGGCCGGCCGCGAGCTCGCAGTTGTCCGCATCCATTGCCGGCAGTCCGAGGCAGCAGTCCACGCTCGCACGCGCGGCGCGTCGAAGGTAAGCGCGCACGCGGCGTCCGAGGCAGCAAACACGCCAAGCGTCCGAAGCGCCTGCCCTGTCCCGAGGCAGGCGCGCGCGCGCACGCGCGCGCCCGAGGCGGCGGGCGCGAGCCGCCCGCCGCCGCGCGGTCTGGGGGGAGGGCCGGGCCCCCCCTCCCTCCCGCCCGCGGCCCCCCGCGGCTCAAGGCGCGGCGCGCCGCGCGCGCTGCGAGCGCTGCCGCGCGGGCGACGGCCCCGGCGCGGCCGCGCCGTCCTCCGGCGGCGGCGAGGCGCGGCGGCGGGGCGAGGGCGCGCCGCCGCGGCCGGCGGTGACCCAGTTAACTAGCGCCGGGAAGAGGCGGCCAGCCCAGATGGGGGCGAGCAGCAGCGCCGCCAGGAGGGCGATGCCGGCCGCGACGATGACGGGGAGGGTGTCTTTGGGGAGGACGCCAAACCAGAGCTCGGCCAGGACTGTTTTTAGGGGGTGGGTGGTTGGGGGGTTGTGCCAAGGTTAGGGGGCAGGTTATCTTTGTTCGGCAAGCCGGCAGTTTGGACTGTGTGCGAGGCAGCCTAGGTGAGACGGTCTCTCCCACAACACTTGTCAAACAGTCAGTCTCCCCCAAAACAGGACAAGACTGGCCCATCAAAATGCCCCAGAGCCCGGAAGGAATCAAAAAGGGGCCCGCAAGGGCCACCTATGTCGAAAACGAGCTGGTCGGGCCCCCCCTCCGGTCCGTCCTTGTGCACGCTGCGCCGCGCCGCCTTGAGCAGCAGCAGCGGCGCCTTGCCGCCCGGCCCGCCGCCGTCGGCGTCGGTCGAAAATATGGCTTTGTCGGTGTCGAGCAGCCGCCGCGTCGCGGCGCGGCCGGGCGCGGCGGCGTCGGGGGCGGGGACGCCAGACCACTCGAAGGCGAGGGAGGCGGGGATCTGGGGAGGGTTTGGGGTTGTAGGTTG
This sequence comes from Raphidocelis subcapitata, assembly GCA_003203535.1. Taxonomy (NCBI): domain Eukaryota; kingdom Viridiplantae; phylum Chlorophyta; class Chlorophyceae; order Sphaeropleales; family Selenastraceae; genus Raphidocelis; species Raphidocelis subcapitata. The sequence goes on from BDRX01000014.1 coordinate 192,782, forward strand.
CGAGGTTGCGTTTGCGGCGCAGGCGGTGAGCATTTGAGCAGCGGATGACTGACAATGGGGTTTAGTGCAAGGGTGCAGGAGTGCAGCTTGAAAAAGGGGTTGAGTGCAGCAAGGGACCGAAACAAGCAAGCAAAGCTGGGGCGAGAGGACCGCGCGAGAGGCCGCGGCGGCGGCGGCGGCGGCGCGGCGCATTTAGTTCCCCCCGCACCGAAGCGGGGTACGACACCCGAACTTCGTAGTCAGCGGAGGGCTTGAGGTCGCGCAGGCGGTAGCTGCGGGGTGGGGGGGGCGGCGCGGTGGTTTCGGCGGGCGTGGTGGGGGCTGGGATTGGAGGAAGGCCCGAAAGGCGCGGGGCCCAGCCAAGCAGGGAGGGTGCAAGGGATTAATCCAAGGCGGCAGGCGCGGGGCTTCGAGGCGATGCGCTGGCGGGCGCCTCGAAACGGCGCGGCGTTTGGGGCGCGCGCGCGGCTGCGGCGCCCGCCCCGGCCCCGCGGCCGCGCACCGCTTGGCGGCGCCGTCCAGTTTGATGAGCTGCCCCGTGAGGGGCTCGTTGGGCCGGAGGACGTCCTCCCCCAAAAGCTTGGGCCAGAGGGACGCGACCACTCCCACGCGCTTCAGGCCGGGCGAGGGCGCGGGCGAGGGCGCGGGGGCCGCCGGGGCGGCGCCGGTCGGCCAGCCGGGGAGCGCGCCGGCGCGCGCGGGCGGCGGGGCGAGCGCGAGGAGCAGGGCCAGCGCCGAGGCCAGCGTGGCAGCGCCTAGCGCTGCGGGCCTACTGCGCGCCGGCGGGGCGCGGCTCATTGAACGCGGGGCGGGGCGGGGCACCGCGCCGCCGTGTGCTGGCGCCTGGCGGCGGGGCCGCGAAGGCGGGGGCGGCGGGCGGGGGTGCGCGCCGATGTGGGGGTGCGCGCGAAGCGGGCGCGCGGCGAATTGCAGCGGGTTTGCGCACTTTGGGGCGGGTTTCGCGCTAAGACGACGCCCGCGCCTCGGCCTGATTTTCGGCACTCGCCTGGTGTGGCCTGTGGTTCAAGTTTCGGGCCCCCCGAGGATGCCGCAACTGCTCGAACAGGCGTCACCATGTCGGATTCAGCCCAGCGCGGCGGGGAGCCGTCGTGGACGAGCGCGGTGCAGCTGCAGAACGCGGTCTGCGAGCGCCTGACAAAGGACGGCGCCCTGGACAGCATCCGACGCAAGGTGGGGAGGCGATCGCGAGCGCTTGGGGGCGGGCCGGGGCCTGTAGGCGCCAAGCCGCGCCGCCGCCGCCGGTCGCGCGTCGCCGCGCCGCTGCTCAGTGCTGCCGCGCCGCTGGGCTCCCAACACGCCCGCCTCTGCTGCGCGCGCGCCCACCACCCACGGTCCCCCGCAGATCATCGATCACATTAGGAACGACGTGAGCGGGGGGCGTGAAGCGGCCAGGCCCGGCCCAACATGCACACGGCCCGCAGCACCCCGCATGCACGCAGCCGCCTCGCTCGCCTGCCCGTTGCCCGTTGCGGCTGCCGACGCCCCACGCACCCCGCCGCGCGCCCGCGCCCGCACGCCCCTCAACCGCGCACCGCCGCCGCCGCCGCCGCCGCCGCCGCCGCCGCCGCCGCCATGCGCAGGCCGTGCTGAACGCGCGGCTGCGGGAGCTTTTGGATGCGCGGTGCCGGGGCGGTGATCTGGACGGGCTGGAAGGCAAGCCAAAGGGCGTGCAGCGCAACAAGGTGTCGGAAATCAAGTCTGAGATACTGTGAGCCCTTCTTTCTTGATTCGGGGGCGGCTTTTCGCACGGGGCAGTCGCAAGGCGCAGCTGGGGGCGCATGCAAAAGGGGTCGTGCCGGCACCAGCTGGCGACGACACGCAAGCAGCGCACGCCCCGCCCCACAGCACTTTTTGGCTGGGTGCGATGCAAGCGACGCATGTGCGCATGCAGCACCACTGCTGATTCAAATGCCCTCCCCTCCCAAAAAAATCAAACCGCCCCCGCCCCCGCAGTGCCAGCCTGCAGGGCGACGCGGAGGCCGCGCTGTGGCAGCTGCTGACCGGCCCCGACAGCGACGTCGCGTCCGAGGTTGCCACGCGCGCGCACGAGGCGCTGTGCAGCGTCGCCGAGGAGGACGCGCGCGCGTGGGCCGAGGCGTGGCGGAGGGCGAGGGACGAGGAGCAGCAGCAGCGGAGGGCGGAGCGGCGGGCGGGGGCGGCGGGCGGGCAGCAGCAGCAGCAGCAGCAGCAGCAGCAGTGGGGTCGGGCGGGCGCCCCTTCGGGACAGCAGCCAGGATTCTACGCGCCGCGCGGCGGCGGCGGGTCGCGTTGATGCGGCGCCCCCACCAGCCCCGCCGCCACGCTCCCATCGGCTTCGACGGCCCAGCCGCCGCCGCAATGCGGCGCGGGGTTTGCCCGCTGATCCGCGGCACCGCCGCCCCCCGACATGAGCCTGGATGCTGGGACACGCATCGGCACGTGTAATCGCACGGTTCGGGGCAGGTGAAAGTGAGGGGCAGTTGGCCGTCGTCGCCGCCGGCCGCTGGCGGTCTGCGCCGACCGGGGCTGCGCCGGCCGGCCGTGCCGCGGCGCTTGGCGGCAGCGGTGCTGTATCGGGGGCATTAGCGGGCTCTGCAGACGCGGTGGGTGGGCCTGGAGCAGCTCGAGAAACGCAAACCGCCCCACCCGCTCGACCCTTCGGCAATTTCGAGCCTTCTGCGGCCGATTCTCGATACCTGCGCAAACTTTGAGTGCTTTAATCTAGAACGCGCCCCTGAAGCACGCCCGCGCACCGCCCCAGGGAACGCCAGCTCTCGGCCAGCCCGCGCGCCTCGCAGCACCGCCTCGCTGCACCGCTGCCACCGCTGATTGTGGCAGATTAAGCGCTCGGGTCGCTTCGGAGCCGGCGTCACCGGCCCCCGCCCGTCCACTCGCGCGGCAGCAGCGCGCGGCAGGAGCGCGCACGGCGGCGGCGCGGGGCGCGCTGCAGAAACAGCCGGCAGCTCGGCCGGGCTCCCCAGGATCCTGAAAGATGTCGCTTGACCCGGAGAACCCCAACGCCTTCAAGTCGCTCATATACAAGGAGGGCCGCCCCAAGCGGAACAGGTGAGCGAGCTGCACCGTCCAACGCGCCGCGCGCGCGCGCGTCGCAGCCCGCCACAGTCGCGTTGGGCGCGCGCGGCTGCACCCAGCGGCCCCGCCGCCGCCCAAGCCGTCCGAGCCCTCGCTCCCGCCTCCCAACCCGCCCCCCAAACCCCAAACTCAAACCCCCGCGACCACGAAACAGCCACTTCCTGGTGTTCCTTTTCGCCGTGGGCGTGGTCGGCGTGATTACCTTTGCGATCCTGGCGGTCACCACCCAGAACAGCCGCGCGTCGTGCCCCTGCCAGAACCCCTACAAGCAGATCGGCTACGAGCGCATCCTGGACCTTTCGGAGTGCCAAAAGGACAACCAGTGGAAGACCTGCTCCGAAAAGAAGATCCAACAGTGGACGATGTTCACCGGCCTCGCCGGCGGCAGCGGCGGCCTGCTGATGCTGACGCTCCTGCTGCTGCGCTGCGGCTGAGCGCGGCGCGGCGCGGCGCGGCCTGCGGGCTGTGCTCCCGTGGTGGCGCGGATTGGGGGGGGGGCTTTATACAGGCGAGCGGCCCTGGTTAGCCGCGCGGCTGCGCGGCTTCGATTTGCTTACGAAGCACGCGCGGGGCCGCTCCTTGGTGGCGCGTGCACGTGCGCGCGTGTGTGCTTGTGCATCGTACGAGACTGCTGCGGCCGGCGTGCACTTTCCAACTTTGAAAAACCGTTGAACTCTGACGACTGAAAAACACCGCACGACTGGACACACATGATGCTGTAATGCGAGCTGCAAAGCCGGGGGCGGAAGCTGCTGGGCACCCCAGTGGGGCAGCGGGGCGCAAAAGCTGGGGCACGCACACACCAGTTTTCTGGATGCTTTGGCTAATGGGAGACGTTGGAGGTTATCGTGATTTATTACAGTTGGCAGGGGCTGCCCGGCGCTATTTGGGGGCGCCATGCTGCTGTTGCTGCTGCTGCTGCACCGCCGCCGCCGCCGCCGCCCGCTCGAGCGCGGCGGGCCCCGGTATCCAAAACGCCAGCGCCATCGACCCGGACACCGCCATCAGCCGCCGCGGCGCCCACGCCGCGACGCGCGGCGGCGCGTCGGCGGCGGCGGCGCGCCACTCGGCGACGCGCGAGCCGGTGGCGGCGCTCCAGACGCCGACGGCGCCGGTCGCGTCGCAGCCGGAGATTAGATAGGCCCCATCGAAGCTCAGGGACACCTGGTTGGTTCGGTTGGGTTTGGGGCAGCTTATGTTTGTGAATTGGTTGGTAGTCAAGCCACAAGCGAACCAAACGAGCTTTCCCAATCAGCCAGGCTCATCTTTTTTGAGTCGGTGCCAGTGCAGCAGGCAGCGCAGCGCAGCGCAGCGCAGCGCAGCATCCTCCCCTCCCCCCCCAAAAAAACAACAGCCCCGCCCCGCAAGGCGCAAGCCCCCTACCCGCACCTGCGAGGGCGCCGCCGTCTCGGGCCCGCCCAGCCTGACGGCGTGCTTCAGCGCGCCGGCAAAGGCGTCCAAAACGTACGCCGTCCGCCCCGCGACGGCGACGAGGGTGTTGCCGTCGTTCGAAAACAGCAGCTGCCGGAACGGCGTGGGCGTGTTGACGAGCTCGGGCACCTGTTTCGGTTTTGGATTCGGTTTGGGTTTTTGTTGGTGTGCTGCTTGGGCGTTTGTTTGCCATTCCGGGCGGCTGCGCGACGGAGCCAGCGTCTTGGGCGCTTTTGGGCGCTGTGTGACACGCCTCTCGCTCTTCCCACCCCCTTCCACCCAACCCCGCACCCCCACCACAAAACCCCACTCAAGCCCACCCTGAAACCCACCACAAACGTCTCGAATGGCCCCTTCGTGTAGCCCCGCGCGTCGTACAGCCGCACAACCCCCGAGTCGGCGCCGACCGCGAAGACCAGCCCCTGCTGGTCAAACGCCGCGACGGGCTGCGCGGGCGCGGAGAGGACGGCCTGGCAGATGGGGGTGCGGAGGTCCCACAGTCGCACGGTGCGGTCCTGTGGTTTGGTTTTTTGGGGGTGGCGTTTTTTCTGGGGGGTGGCTTGTGGGGGGGGGATGGACAGAGGATGGGGGGGGGAGGGGAGGGAGCCGCGTTGGGGGCGCGAGCTGCGGCGCTGCCAGCCCCCGGCGTGCGCATGCGCCCGCGGCGCGTGCCGTGCCCTGCGCCTCGAACGGCGCAGATCCGAGGGGCGGCGCCAGGAGGGCCCGGGCTGCGCCGCGCTGCGCGGGCCCCCACCCCCAAAGCCGCCATGGGGGCCTGGGCTGCTCCGCGCTGCGCGGGCCCCCACCCCCAAAGCCGCCATGGGGGCCCGGGCTGCGCCGCGCTGCGCGGGCCCCCACCCCCAAAGCCGCCATGGGGGCGCGGGCTGCGCCGCGCTGCGCGGGCCCCCACCCCCAAATCTGCCGGGAGGGCCCACCTGCCCCGCTGAGAGGAAGGTGTCGTTTTTGGGCGACATGTCGACGCACGTCACCCGCGCCTGGTGACCCTCAAAGTACTGGGGGCGGTTTCGGGCGGTTTTGGACGGTTTTGGGCGGGCTGGGCGGTTGAAGCCGCGGCGGGTGCGTGTCAGGGTGCAGTGGGGGCGGGCAGCCTTCCCTCCACTGCTGCCAATGGGGTAGCAGCCCCAGTCCAGCGCCGGCGCTCGCCAGAAAAAGGCCGGGGATGGGTTTGACCCCCGGCAAGGGCCCCCATCCGCGACCAGGGCCCACCTGGTGGTATTGGTTTGACTCCACTGAAAGGTAGCGCACCGCGTGGCTGTTGCCCTGGGGTGGTGATCGGGTTCAGGGTTTGGGGTCAGGGTTTTGGGGGGTTTGGGGTCGACGGTTGGTTGGGTTGCCCAAGTCGGCTCCATTGCGGGTTGGGGGTGGCACAACACGTTTGCGGGTTGCGGGTTTTGGGAGGAGTGAGCCGAGCCAGCACAGCCCGACGCTGCCCTGCATCAACCTGCAGCTTGCCCCAGCAGCTTTGCCCCAGCAGCTTTGCCCCAGCAGCCTGCCCCACCCCAAACGCGGCGCAACGGCGATAAACCCCGCCTTGCCTTTGTGGACGCGTGCAGCACGTCCGTGTGGCTGTGCGTCCACGCCACCGCCGCGGCGCCGTACTTTCGGCACGGCAGCGGCGGGCGGTGCGGCTTGCCCTCCCGGAGGTCGAAGAGGTGCAGCTCGTCGTCGTCCGTGGCGGCGACCAGCAGGTCGTAGACCCGGTGGAAGGCCGCGGAGTTGTAGGGCTGGCGGCTCTGGGGTGGCAAGGGGAGGGGGTGTGGAGGGAGGGGGCGTGCGAGGGGAGGGGGTGTGCGGAGCGGGGCGGGCAGCTGCGGGGGCCGCCCCGGCCGGGCGGGCGCCGTGTGCGGAGTGCGAGGGGGGCGGCAGGGACGGCGGCGGCGGCGGGGCACGGAGGTGCGCCGGGCGCGCGCGGCCGCCGGCCGCGCGGCGTGCCGACCCACCCCCGCGCTGCGCCGTTTCGCGCCCCGGCCTCGACCCCCCCCACCTTGTACACCCTGCCCAGCTCAAAGCCCCGCACGACATCGTCGTTGAGCCGCATGGCCGCCCGCACTCGCCGCAGCCCGCGGCTGCGGCGGGGTGCGCGGAGTCGCGGCGCCCCCGCGCGGCGCGCGGTAGCGCGCGCGCGCGGCGCTGCGCGGGCCGCGGCACGCCTCGCTGCGGGGCCCGCTGATCCCCGGCCGGCGAGGGCGGCTTGCAGGTGGCCCTTGCGTCGTTTGGATCCCCTGTTTGGCCAGCGGCTTGCCGCCCAGCCGCTGTCGGCGCGCAAAACGATCCACGATCTGCGCAGCTCTGCAGGAGGTACTGTGTCGAGAAGATAGACGGTGAAAGAGAAAACCTCCTCGCTGCTCGAAGTACGCTACATGCCGCGAGCACGGGAAACCCACGAGAAAAACCTGCAGGCCAGCGGGTTGCAGGTTTGCCCCCGCGCCCCCACCCAGCGCGCGGCGCGGAGCCATTTTGAAGAGCAGCTTACACCATTTCATACGCCTGTAGGTAGGCAGAGAGAGCATCGGGAGCAGGACGGTTACACCCGCCCGCGGGCCAGCCCGCGTCCCAATCGCGGCGCGGGCACCCCGCATCGGCGGCGTTTGACGAAATTAATGGAGAGATACGAGGTTCTGGGCATCGTGGGGTGAGCGGCGGGCCGGGGCGGGCAGGGGGGGAGCAGGCGAGCAGCGCGCGGCGGCCAAGGCACGGCGCGCGCGCCGCCCCCGGCGAGGAGGGCGCGCCGCGCCGGGCTACGGTACCGTACCCCCAGCAGCGGCGGGCAAAACGCGGCCGCATGAAAGCCGCAACGACCGGCCCGCAACCGTTCCGCAGGCAGGGGACGTTTGGGACGGTCCACAAGGTCCGGTGCCGCGCGGACCGCCAGCTGTACTGCCTGAAGCGCATCCCCATGGCGGCGGCAAAGGACGGCAACAGCGGGGCGCTCATGGAGGCAAAGGCAAGGGGCGGGGGGCGCCAGGGGCCGTGCAGAACGCGCGCCGCAGAACGCGCGCCTCGCAGTGGGTGTACTCAGCCCCTGTCTGAGGTTGGAGGGGTGCCGCCGGCCCAGCGGCTTCGCACGAATCGCAATCGCGAGCCGCACAGCGTGCTGGCCCCACGCCGACAGTCGCGCTCATCAAACGCGCCTTCCGCCCCCAATCGACCGCAGCTGCTGTCGGGCCTCGACCACCCAAACATCATCCGGTACAAGGAGAGCTTTATTGACCCCGCAGACGGGGCGCTGTGCATTGTGACGACCTACTGCTCTGGGGGGGACCTCTTCGCCGCCATCCGGCGCCGCGCCGCCGGCGGCAGGGGCCGCGCGAGCGCCCGCGGGGACGGCGGCGGTGGCGACGGCGGCGGCGGCGACGCGGCCGACGGCGGCGGCGAGGGGGACGACGGCGGCGGCGACGAGGGCAATGGCGAGGCGGGCGCTGCCGATGGCGGCGGCGGCGGCGGCGGCAGCGGCAGCGGCGGCAGCGCCACCAGCAGCGCGGACGACGACGGCTGCGGCGGGCCTGATTACTTTTCAGAGGACGAGGTCATGGACCTTTTCCTGCAGGTGGGCAAACGGTTCAAGCGACTGCTTTTTGATAACCGCAGCTGCCTCGCGCCCCGCAAACAAGCCAAGCAGCTCGGCGGCGGCCCCGACCTGCCCCCAACGCACGCACACATAAGTGACATGACCGCACACGCACCCCCAAACGCGCGACGCCACCTCCCAACGACCGTACGCCCACGTAACCGCACGCAATCCCCCGCAGATTGCCGGCGCGCTGCACTACATCCACGGCCGCTCCATCCTCCACCGCGACCTCAAGACCCAAAACATCCTGCTGGACGGCAACGGCGTGCCGATGCTCGCAGACTTTGGCATCTCAAAGGTGCTGCAGCAGGCGGAGGGCTACGCCGCGAGCACTGTGGTCGGCACGCCCTACTACCTTTCGCCCGAGGTGCGCCTGCGCCCTTGAGGCTCCAGCCCACAGCTGTCGCCGTCGGCCCTCAAACCTCAACCCTCAGCCCCTTGCCTCTCGGCCCTTGAAACCCCTGAACCCCAAACCCCCGAATCCGGGTCTGCCCTAACATTAACCCTCAACCCTTGCAAACCCTGATTCCAACCAAAGGTGTGCCTTAACAAGCCGTACACCTTCAAGAGCGATGTCTGGGCGCTGGGCTGCGTGCTTTACGAAATGGCAACGCTCAGGTGGGGGGAATATGCAATGGGCCAGCAAAGGGCAAGCGATGGGCATTGGCATAGGCCCGAGAGCTGCAGAGTCGGCCCCGGCTGCACCCCAGCCAGCAGCCTTCAGCCCGCTGCCGCCGGTTGGACGCACTGCCCTGTGACGCGGATGCGCACCGCAGCTTTCAACTACAAATCCCCAATCCATACCCTTGAAACTCCAAACCCCTCGCCCCATTGCCAGGCACGCCTTTGCCGCCGAGTCCCTGCTGTCCCTGGTCTACCAGATCATCAAGGGCGACGTGCCCCCCCTCCCCTCGGGCCGCTTCAGCCCCGAGCTGGACGGCCTCATCCGCCGCCTCCTCGCGCACGACCCCGCGGCGCGGCCCTCGCTCCAGGAGGTGCTGATGCTGCCGTACGTGCAGCACCACGTTCAGCGCTTCAGCGCGCGGGAGCGGCGGCGCGTGTTGGACAAGCACCTCAGCATGCAGTCGATCCTGCGGCGCAGCGGCAGCCTGAGCGGCAGCCTGAGCGGGGCGCTGCGGGACTCGGCGCCGCGGGCCGGCGGCGAGGCGGGGGCCGAGGCGGCCGAGGCGGCCGAGGCGCGGCAGCCGGAGCATCAGCGGCGGGAGCAGGAGCGGCAGCGGGAGAGCGAGGGCGGGGCGCATCAGCGCGAACAGCTGGAGGCGCAGAGCGAGCCGCGGCGGCAGCAGCAAAAGCTTTGGGAGCGGCAGACGGCTCAGCTGCTGCAAGAGCAGCGGCAACAGCAGCAGCAACATCAGCAGCAGCAGCATCAGCAGCAGCAGGAACAGCAGCAGCAGCAGCAGCGGGAGAGGTGCGGCGCTGGCACCTGCGCAACAGGCGCGGCAGGCAACCCGCCGCGACCAAACAGCGCCGCCGGCCAGGCCCCGGCGGGCCGCGCGGAGTCCGCCTTTTTCAGCCCCCTGACGCGCCACTTGCACGCGGCAAAGCAGCCCGTCGGCGCCTTGGGCTGGGGCGGCGGTCTCGTGGCGTCGCGGCGCAGCGAGCCCGGAGAGGTTTCCGAGAGCGCCGCCAGCGGCAGCAGCGCCGGCAGCGCCGGCGCCGGCAACCCCGACGCGGCGGCGCGGCGGGCGGGGCAGCCGGCGCGCGACACCGGCGGCGCCGGCGGGGACGGCGGGGACGGCGGCGGGCTGCACCGGCTGGCGGTGTCGTCGGCGCTGCCGGGCTCCAGCGGAGACCGCTCCCTCGACGCCGTCGACTGGCAGGGCGCCTGCCGGCGGCTGTGGCAGCTTGCGACGAACGGCCTGGGGGGCTCCCAGCCGGACCGGGAGCGCGAGCGCCGCGGCGACGAGGGGTCCGAGGCGGGGGCCGGGGCGCCGGACTGGGGCGCGCCAGCGGGGCGCGCGCCGGCGGGGCGGCTGGCGGCGGGCGCGAGGGGGCGGCCGCAGGCGCCGGCGGCCGGCGGCAAAGCGCAGGCGGCGGTGCGGGCGGATGGAGTCACATTTGCTGACAAGCAGCAGCCGGCGCAGCAGCAGCTGCCGCAGCCACAGCAGCAGCTGCCACAGCAGCAGCTGCCACATCAGCAGCCGGCGCAGCAGCAGCAGCAGCAGTCGCCGCAGCCAGCCCAGACAGAGTGGCTCGCGGCGCACCGCCCCAACCTCTCCCCCATCAAGCCGCCCGCCACGCCGCCCGGCGCCCCCCAGACGCCGACGCCGTCGGGGGCCGGCACCGGCACCGGCGGCGGCAGCACGGCGGCCGCTTCGAGCACCCCCTCCTCCCCCTTCCGCTTCGGCCTCAGCGATGAGGAGCGGAGCATGGGGCTGCAGCTGCCCTGGAGCTCCGACGGCGGCGGCTGCAAGAGCTCGCACGCGGGCGCGCCGTCGGCGTTTGGCTCCGAGCCGGGCGGCGCCGCCGGCAGCAGCGCTGGCGGCGGCGGCTACGGGGGCGCGGGCGCGGGGGCTGCCGGCCTGCCGTTTGCGCTGCCCTGCGAGGACCGCCTGCGGTTTGGGCTGCCGACAGATGAGACCGACGAGTGCGTTTTTGAGATCCCGCTGCAAAGCGACGCTGGCAGCATCGGCGGCGGGGCGGCGGACAGCCCAGAGCCCCCCGGCGGCCCGGACTCCGGCCCCCAGCGCCTCGACAAGAGCCTCGGCGGGCAGCTGCCGCCCCTCGGCGGCCGCCGCAGCGCGAGCGCGTTCCTGAGGATGGTGCGGCGGAGCTATTCCTCCGGCGGCCTCGGCCGCAGCAACCTCGGGCGCGCGGTCTCGCTCGCCTCGGCGGCCTCCCTCACCTCGGCCGTGTCCCTGCGCCTCGGCTGCGGCGCCGACGGCCTGGGCGGCGACTGCCTGGGCGGCGCGGGCAGCGGCGGCCTCGCCGAGGGCCTCAGCGGCGGCCTCAGCGGCGCCGCCAGCGGCGCCGAGGGCAGCGACGGCGACGGCAGCTGCGGCTGGCTCAGCGCAGACTTCAAGGTGCTTTGCGTTGACGACCCCTCGGACGGTGCCGGCCCCGACGGGAAGCTGCGGGGCGCCGCCAGCTGCGGCGCGCCGGCGGAGCCCGCCGGCGGCGGCGCGGCGGGCGCGGGGGCGCTGCGGAGGGAGCGGGCGGAGCTGCGCCAGCGGCTGAGGATCATCAAAAGCGTGTCCGACCTTTCGAGGTGGGTGCTGGAGGGGCTGGAGGGGCCGCATGCTGTTGCAAGGTTTGGCGAGGGAAGATCTGCAGGAGGGGGCGCGCCCCCAGCCGGCCGCATGCAGGACAACCACCGCGGCTGCATGCAGGGGGGCTCAAGCGGTGCCGCCCTTGCCAATCTCCAGCCAAGAGACCAAAAACCAAACCATGTGAACCCTCGAACACCCCTATACATGACAGGTCTTCCCTTTCCAGCGGCAGCGGCGCCGCCGCAGCGGCCGCAGTGGCTGGCAGCCCGCCGCTCCTTGTGGGTTCGGCCTCGAGTTGAGGCGGCGCGCGGCGGTGAGCGCGCTCGCGAGGCAGCGAGGCAGGTGGTGGAACGTGCCCTCTGCACATGCAGGGCATGCCACCGTGATGAGTGATACAGAATAGGTTGAAACGCAACTTACGTTCCATGCGGCCTAGGAAAATAAAGCAGGCATGGACTCCTTTGCGCACGTGCACACTGCAAGAATTGCCGCCGCACCAGCACCGTCTGTAAAACCACTGCTTTGAAAGGCTAAAAAGGCCCCGGTGTCGTGTCTATCTGCTGCATGATCCTTCTTCTGGGCGCAGAGTTGGGCCGCTCGGCAGCGGGGGCGCGCCGTGCGGGACGGGCGTCTCCCCCCTGCCCTTGGCCGGCCGGCGTGGGCTTGCCGGGGGCTGGGAGGTGGTGGGCAAGGCTTGTGGAGGCTGACCGGCCCCCCTCCAAAAAATCGGCCAAACCCCAAACACTGATATCGTGTCGGTTACGTATTTTGACAGTGCGCTTTTGTCCGTGTAGCTAAGCTGGTTATAGCGCTGCGCTTATACGCGAGGGCCGCCGGCGGGGGGGCGTGCCAAGCGGGGGGCCCCGCCCCTCCCGCTGGCCGGCCGGCGTGGGCTTGCCGGGGGCTGGGAGGTGGTGGGCAAGGCTTGTGGAGGCTGACCGGCCCCCCTCCAAAAAATCGGCCAAACCCCAAACACTGATATCGTGTCGGTTACGTATTTTGACAGTGCGCTTTTGTCCGTGTAGCTAAGCTGGTTATAGCGCTGCGCTTATACGCGAGGGCCGCCGGCGGGGGGGCGTGCCAAGCGGGGGGCCCCGCCCCTCCCGCTGGCCGGCCGGCGTGGGCTTGCCGGGGGCTGGGAGGTGGTGGGCAAGGCTTGTGGAGGCTGACCGGCCCCCCTCCAAAAAATCGGCCAAACCCCAAACACTGATATCGTGTCGGTTACGTATTTTGACAGTGCGCTTTTGTCCGTGTAGCTAAGCTGGTTATAGCGCTGCGCTTATGACGCAGAGGTCCGGGGATCGAACCCCCGTACGGACACTCTCTCTTTTTTCTTTTCCCCGCCCACCCTTCCAAAACCGCGACCAAAACCGCAAGCCTGACCACCTCCAGCCCCGGCAAGCCCACGCCAGCCGGCCAGGGGGCGGGCGGGGCCTTCGGCCCCGCCGCCGGCCTGCGGCCGGCACGCACGGCCCACGCACGGCCCACGCACGGCCCGCTGCGGCGGGCGGGGCCTTCGGCCCCGCCGCCGGCCTGCGGCCGGCGGGCCAAGACTTGAGAGCCTTGCTTGCCACTTGCCCACTTGGAAAGGGCCCAGTTCAATGCAAAACCTTGAGGAGTTACATTCCCTGCGGCCTAAGCCGCTCATGGAGCTCGACCAGAGCTCATAGGGGTTGCTTGTGGAGCTCAAAGCATGCATGCACGAAGGCTGCCATGCGGGTCTGGGGCTGTTGAGACACAAATTCGCGGAGCCGCTCGGCGGGCAGCGGCGGGGGGTGTGTGGGCTGAAAGAAGCGCGCGTGGGGGGGGCAGTTCTGATCTGGGCATAGGCTGGGCAGTCAAGCAAGACGTGCTCGGCGGTTTCGGGGGGGCCTGACTGGCACCGACGGCAGGCGGGGGCGGCGCTCCACTTGAGGGAGGGGCACGCCGCAAAGGGGTCAGAGCAGCAACGCACGCGCATCAGCGCCCGCACATGATCAAACTTAAAGGCCGAGGTGTGGCGAAAGTAAAACGGCATTTTCTTTGGGAAGCCTGGCTCTTTGTCGCAGTCGGGCGCCGCGAGGTGGACTTTAAAGTGTTGGGCATAGGCGGCTGCTGTGGCCCCGCTGCTGCGGCCGGGGGCTTGTGTGCGGTGGGCGAGGGCGGCGTCCCACGCCCCCCAGACCTGTGGCAGATCCAGGGGGACATTGAGGGAGAGGAGGGCGCCGGTGCCGTGCGTTGTGGCGTGCCGCATTTGGGTGCGGAGGCCGGCCAGGTAGCTGGGGAGCTCGGCCCCCGGCTC
>BDRX01000014.1:206472-289123 GCA_003203535.1 Raphidocelis subcapitata
TTCTCTGGGAAGCCTGGCTCTTTGTCGCAGTCGGGCGCCGCGCGGTGGACTTTAAAGTGTTGGGCATAGGCGGCTGCTGTGGCCCCGCTGCTGCGGCCGGGGGCTTGTGTGCGGTGGGCGAGGGCGGCGTCCCACGCCCCCCAGACCTGTGGCAGATCCAGGGGGACATTGAGGGAGAGGAGGGCGCCGGTGCCGTGCGTTGTGGCGTGCCGCATTTGGGCGCGGAGGCCGGCCAGGTAGCTGGGGAGCTCGGCCCCCGGCTCAGAGTGGATAAGTTGGGTGCTGCCTGCCGCCGCCAGGTGGTCAAGGGTGCTCAGCCAGGACCCGGCCCAGCTTGCGCGCGGCGGGCGGTCGCGGGCAAGCTCAAGGTCGCCGGCGAACGCGCGCTTGAGCGCGCTGTCAACCGGCGCCCGCATGAGCCGGTTCCAGTTTGCGGTGCAGGCGCGCAGCCAGGCGCGTGCCAGGGGTTGGGTGCAAGACTCGGCGGTGAGGATCGAAACCGGGATGTTGCGGCGCAGGCCCCCAAGCTGGCGCAAAAAGTCGTTCTGGACAACTTGGGGGGTGGCGGCCAGGGCGGCGTCAACGGTGCGCATCAAGTCGGGTGCCCAAACCTCGGCGCAGTAGTTGAGGGTGGGCTCGACGAGGATGCGGAAAAGGCGGCAGCGGAGCGAGAAATCGGCTATGCCGCGCTGCTTGCAGCGGGCCAGTAGCGCAAAGGCGGCGGGCAAGCCCGCCGCCTTGCGCTGGTGGGCCTCTGGGGTGGTGCCTTTGGCGCTGTGCAGGGTCACCCCCAGATACTTGAATTCGGGGGAGGTGGGGACGCGGGCGCCGCGGTAGGTCCACCGCGCGGCGGTGCACTTAAGGCCAAACACCACAACCTCGGTTTTGGAAACGTTGACGCGAAGGTGGTGGGTATTGCAAAACGACTGCAGGGCATCCAGCTGGGCCTGCAGGCCCTCTGCATCCGAGGTCAGGAGGGCCAAGTCGTCGGCGTACAGCAGCACCCGCAGGCGGCCGCCGCTGCCGGCCAGTTCCACACCGGTGTCGGGGGCGCGCTCCGCCAGAACATGCCCCTGCCAGAGGCACTGCCCAGTGTGGACAGCCGGTGGGACACCGGTGGACCCGTGGATGACAGGGTAGGGTTCCTTAAATGTCCTTCAAGGGTCCCATTCGAGAGACTTCTGACCGCTTGGCAAGAGCCAGGCGTCACACTTCGGCCCCGCCGCCGGCCTGTGGCCGGCATGGCAAACGGTTTTCAACGCGGCACGCAACAAACGCTGCCGCGAAGCAGCGAGGTGCGCGGTGCCACCAGGTGGCACAGCACGCTGCCAAGAAAACGGCGGCGGCGCCGTTGCCAGTGGCGGGCGCCTTGGCGCCTGGCAGGCACCCTGGCGCTGGGGCCGCGAAAATGCGATTTACTTTAGCAACCGGTGATTGATAATCCCCCAAATTTCCGGGGAGCGTTGCGCATTACGCCCCCGCAGGGTGCCTCGAAACGGCACCCTGCCAGCCCACATGGGCAGAAAGAGCCTTGCCTGCCGCCTGCGGCTCCTTGCCCTGGCCTCTTGGTAAGTTGGTGCGAACCGGGAAACAATGCCCCAGCAATGCACCACGGTGCACACCCGCTGCCGAGCGGCCAACCTCGGCGCCCGCTGCTGCCCACGGCGAGCGCGGCTGCAGACTGCAGACTGCCGAGGTTGCCGCCGTGGGCGCACGCAGCGTGCTGTACCGCGCTGTGCCCTCTGTCTCCCCTCATCACCGCAACCCGTGCCACCTTGAAGCGTTTGGTGAGCCGCGATGCGTCCTTCTCAACCTCGGCAATTCCCCTCACGTTGTGTTCAGTCAGGCCCCGTCGGCAAGCCGCAGCAACTGAATGCAGCCGGCAGACGGCGCGCCCACCCCGTGCTCAGCCGCTGCGGCCCTGGCCTGGCGGCCAGGGCTGTCCCCACACTGCGGGCGCACTCGGCGGCTGCACAGTTTTGCCGCCACGACTGGCGCGGGGCGGCGCTGTTCGCACTGACGAACCGGCCCCTGCAGCACTGCATGGGCCCAATAGCCGCACGCTGCCTCCCTGATATCCCCAAATGGCCGCCCCCGGCGCCGCTCATGAAGCAGAGGTCCGGGGATTGAAACGCCGTACGGGCACTCGCTTTTTGCTTTCCGCTCAACACCCGGACCCAAAGCCGCAAGCCTCACCACCCCCAGCCCCCGGCAAGCCCACACCGGCCGGCCAGCGGGAGGGGCGGGGCCCCCCGCTTGGCACGCCCCCCCCCGGCGGCCCTCGCGTATAAGCGCAGCGCTATAACCAGCTTAGCTACACGGACAAAAGCGCACTGTCAAAATACGTAACCGACACCATATGAGTGTTTGGGGTTGTGCCGATTTTTTGGAGGGGGCCGGTCAGCCTCCACAAGCCTTGCCCACCACCTCCCAGCCCCCGGCAAGCCCACGCCGGCCAGCCAGCGGGGTGTGACGCCCGCCCCGCACAGCGCGCCCCCGCTGCCAAGCGGCCCAACTCGCGCCCCCCCCGGGTGATGCAGCGCCACACCCCGTTCCCTCAGCGCACCACCCACGCGCCGCTGGCCAGCGGCGCGCCCCCCCATCCAACACGGCGCGCGCGCTCTCCGCCTGTCCGCTTTGACCACACCCCTCGACGGGCCGCGCTTTTACACGCGCGCGCGCGCGCGCGCGCGCGCCTCGGGCCGCCGCTACCGCGGCGCGCCCCCGCCGCCCCCGCCGCCGCCGCCGCCGCCGCCCCCGCCGCCGCCGCCGCTGCTGCCGCCCTGCTCCCCCCCCATGGCGTGCTCTATGGTGTACATTTTGGCGAGGGAGTTGAAGCCCCGCTGGTCGCCGTTGCGCAGCAGGTTGCCTGCGCGCGGGGTTGGGGTTGGAGAGGAGGGAGGGGGGGAGCGCGGGGGTTGGAGAATGGGGGGAGCGCGGGCCCAATGCCATTTCAGGAGGGGAGCGCGGGAGTTGGAAAGGGGGGGGGCAGCACGGGGGTGGAGAGGAGGGGGGGAGCGCGGGGGTCGGAAAGTGGGGGGAGGTGCGGGGGTTGAAGGGGAAGGGGCGGGGGCAGTCAGCAGTCAGCGGCTCGGGGGCGCGGTGACGGGTGTGGGGCTGCCCACAGGAAGAGGTGTGCCTCCCCGCCCCCAGCCGCACATTCAGCAGGCCCCCCCAGGGGCCCACCCGCGTCGCAGTTGAGGGGGCTGTCTGCAGCCGGGTCGCTCATCAGCGCCGCCACCGCCTGGCACACGCTGTGCAGCGTCCACGCGGGGCTCCAGGCGTTCTTCAGGATGTCGAGGCAGATCTCACCCGTCTGGTTGGGGGGGGGGTGTTTGGGGTTTGGTTTTGGTTAGCTTCGGTCTTGCTTTGTGTAGCGCGGTGCTGTGCCGTGTTGTTTGGTTTGTCTTTTTGCGATGTTTTGGTTGAAGTCGGGGTTGCGGTGCACACGCTGTCCCCAAGGCCCCCCAAATGCTCCCGTTCCCCCCAAATCGCCCCCCAAACAGCTCCCGCCCCCCCCAAGGGCCCGCCCTCCCCAAATCCCCCCACCTTGAAGTGCACGTTTGGGTGGAATACTTTGGTGCGGAACCGCACCGCCGGCGGCACGAGGGGGTACTGCTCCGGCACGTTGATGGCCAGCTCAAAGGTGCCGCCCTCGTAGGGGGTGTCGCTAGGGCCCTTTGGGGGGGGGGGTTGGTATGGTTTGGCTGGGTGGGTTGGGGGTTGGGGGTTGGGGGTGGGTTTGGGGTGGAGGGCGGTGATGGGTGTGGGGCTGCCCACAGAAAGAGGTTGGCCTCACCGCCCCCAGCCGCACATTCACCAGGCCCCCCAAACCCCCCAAGCCGCACCTTCATCAGCACGCGCCCAGCCGCACCTTAAGCAGTTTATCAGCCCCCCAAACCCCAGCCCCCAAACCCCCCCAGCCGCACCTTTATCAGCGCGCGCCACAGGAAGAGGTTGGCCTCGTTTGGGATGAGCGACACGCCCGCGTCGCCCCCGCCGCTGCGAACCACCTCCTTGTACTCCTGCGTGCGGGCGCGGGTGCGTGTTTGCGTCTTTGCACGTGCGTGTTTGTGTTTGTGTGTCTGTGCTGCTTGGCGGATGTGGTAGCAACAGGGGAGGCACAGCCATGCCCGGTTGCTCAGCAGCCACATTGCATTTGCGTGGGGAGCGCGAACGCGCAGCTGCTCGGCGCGGCCCCCCCGAAAGCAGCGCAGCCGCCCTCACCTTGAGGAGCCGCTGCCGCGCCGTCGCCATTGCGCGCGCGCGCCGCCTCGGCTACGCGGGCCGCGGGCGCTGCGGCGCGGGCGCGGGCGCGGGTGGTGCGCGAACCGCCGCGGCGCGGCGCGCGCTGCTCCCGCCGCTGCTGCTGCGCCGCCGCCGCACTGCCTGCCCCAGCGAGCCCAGCGGCTGCGATACGGATCACTTCGGGCGCTTCTATGCGTTTCCCCGTCCACGTGGTGCGCTCACAGCGCGGCCCTCAGCTCTGACGAGGCGCAGGGGTCGGCACGCAGCGGCCTGGACGGTGCTGCAGTGGGTGAGATGCTGAACCAAGATCACGAATGCAGTGTTTGCGGTGCAGCCTGCATACACGGCCCACGGGGGAGCAGCTGGACGGCCGAAACGTGGGCAGTCAACCCGCATTTCCCCCGCGTCTTCCTGCCCCATTACCAGGCGCGGGAACGACAGCGCAAGCCTATAGCGCACTTTGCACCTGAAACCGTCGCAGGCAGCGGCCGCAGCGAACAGCCCTAGCAGATCATCATGCTCTCGCAGCACGCCCGCACTGGCGCGTCCAGCCTGCGCAGGTGTGAGACGACGATGGAGGCACCGAAGCCAATGGGACGCGCGCTGGCGCGCCCGGGAGCCGGAGGGGCCGCCCACGGCGCCGCACACGCGCGCTGCGCCGCCGCGTGCGCTCAGGCCACCCCCCCCGCCCCCGCCCGCAGCGCCCGCGCCGCGCCGGGCCCGCGCGCCGCGCCCCGCCCGGCCCGCGTCGCCCCTCGCGCCGGTGAGCGCCCGTCGCGGCGCGGCAGCAGCGGCCGCGCGCGCGGCCGCCGGGGGCATTGGCAGCTGAGAACCCCAACGCCGCCGCCGCCGAGGGAGCGTTCCGCAGCAGAGCCCCCAAACGCCCCGACAGCCCTTGCCGCCCGCCCGACCGCCCCCCAAACAACCTCCCCTCGGCAGTTGCCACCGGCGCCGACTCTGCCACCTACGAGCAGCTGGAGGCCATCTCCTGCGACCTCTCGGCCTTCCCCGCCTGCAGCTTCTTCCGCGTCGAGGTGGGCTCTGCGGCGGGTGGAGGTTTAAGCGGGCTGTGTTTAGTTTTGGCGGGCTGGTTTTTGGTTTGGCCTGCAGCTTTTTCCGCGCCGAGGTGGGCTCGGGGCGGCGGTTTAGCGGCGGTTTTTGGTTTTGCGGGCTGGCGCAGGTCTGGTGGGTGCCGGCTTAGCGGGCCGCGGCGGCTCAGCCAACGGCGGCGGCTTAGCGGGCTGGTTTGGGGTGGCGAGCAATGGGCGGCCTCACGTGCACAGGGGCTGCGCCGGCGGCGGCAGGGCCGGCCCTCCCCCACGTTCACAGCAGCCGCGAGCGCTCACTGCGGCCTTCTCTCAGCCGGCCCACCGCCAACATAACACCCCACCCCCTCCTCGCCCTAAACAAACCCTGTGCAGGCCATCATCCGCCCCTGGCGCACGCCTTATGTAATCCGCGCGCTCAGCGAGGCGGGGATCCGAGGCATGACGGCGCGCGACGTGCGGGGCGTGGGCATGCAGGGCGGTGCGTGGCCTTTCGGGGGCTTTTTTTTCGGCCTGTTTCGGCGCTGTGCCGGGGCCTTTGGAGGCTGTTGCTTGGGGGGGGGCTGTTCCGGGGCCTTTGGGGGCTGTTTGGGGGCCTCTTGGGATTGCGGGGCGCGGCTAATTGTGTTCTCCTTTTTGTCCTGTCCTGCCTTGCTGCGGCCGTTTTTGAAGCGTCGCGATGCACAGGCAGCCGCGAGCACACACGCACTCGAAAAACAAGCAAGCAATCACTCAAAACCCACACGCAACCCCCCTACATCCACAACCCCGCAAATGCGCAGGCAGCCGCGAGCGCTACGGCGGCACTGAGTACGCCATGACTGATCTGGTGGACAAGGCGGCACTCGACATCGTGGTGGCGCGGTGGGGGCCTTTGTTTGCTGATTTTTTTTGGGGGGGTGGGGTTGGGTTTTGTGTGGTGGGGCGCGACTGGGCTGGCCCTTTTGGTGGGAGGGCAGGGGATTTGTGGGCTTGGTGGGGAGCCGAAAAACCACTAGAACCGCCAAAACCGCCCAAAAAACCGCCCCAAAAAACCGCCCAAAAAAACCCGCCCCCAACCCCAGGGACCAGGTCGACCTCGTGGTGCGCACCGTCGCGATCGCGGCGCTGACGGGGGAGATCGGGGACGGCAAGATCTTCATCCACCCCGTGGCCGAAGTCGTGCGCGTGTGGGTGGCCCCGCGCTTCCGCGCTTTTGCCTTGGGTTTTCTAGCGCAATTTCTTTGCTTGGGGTGGCCTTGCTTGCCGTTGCCACGGGCTTTCCCGTGGCCTTTTTGTTTACTCGGGCTTTCCCCTTGCTTCCGTTTGCCTCGGGGACGGCCGTGCTGGCAAGATCTTCATCCACCCCGTGGCCGAAGTCGTGCGCGTGTGGGTGGCCCGGCGCGCTTTTTCTCCTTTGCCTCCAGGGCTTTCCCTTGCTTTCCTTTTGCCTGGGGTGCACGTGCTTTGCTTCGCTTCGGGCTTTCTCGGGCCTTGATTTGCCTCGGGGTGCGCGGCTATTGTTCTCCCAAGGGGCCAGGGATCCCACAACCCTCCCCCTTCCCCCCCGCGCCCCCCCTAAGTACCCCCTCCCCCTTTGGCCCCCCCTAAACCCCCCCTCCCCCCAAACACCCCCCCCCACCACCCCCAGCCGCACCGGCGAGACCGGCGCCATCGCGGAGCGGATGGCGGGGGGCCGCACCGACATGATCTCAGGCAACGCCTCGGACTGAGCGCCAAGTCCGAGGCGGGGCGCGCGCGCAGAGCGCGCCGCCTCGGACCGGGAATGCGCGCGCGTCGGGCGCCGCCTCGGAGCTGGGCGCGCGCCTCGGACTGACGGCTGCGCACCCGTGCGGCGCTGCCTCGGGCTGAGAGCTCTCCGAGGCGGGCGCGGCACTGCCCCGCGTCGAGAGAGCATGCGCGTGCTGCCATCGAAACAGGGGCCGCGCCCGCCCGCCTCGGGCGCCCCCCCGCGCGCCCCGCCCCGCCGCCCCCGGCTGCCTCGGACCGTGTCCCCCCCCCCACGCCTCGGCGGCGCCTGCCCTGCCCTGCCGCCGCAGAAATCGAAACAAAACCCGGGCGGCGCGATCTGAGACCCACCCAACCGCCCGCCCGCGAACCCGCCTATTGTAAACTGCCGACCTGCTGCCAGGCCGCCCGTTCTTCAGAGGGCTAAGTTACTTTCGAGTCTGACATGCACGCGGCGCGCCTGCAGCCAATGCGCCGCGGGGCGCGCCGCGCCGCGCCGGCGGGGCGGGGCGGGGCCGGGCGGGGGCGGGGGGAGGAGTGCACGTCAGGTTGTTGTTCGGAAACGCGGCCGCAAGCAATTGGGCGGGCGGGCGATGGCTAGGGGACGCTCCGCGGGGGAAGAACGCTCCAGGGCAACCGCCCGCGGCCCCTCGCTTAAGCAAAAGTATCTTCCGCGCGCGCGCGCTTGCAAAACGTCCGAGGCAGTTAGGTTTCAACATCCTGGGGCAGAGGCGGCCGAGGCGCGGCGGCGGCGGGCGGGCCGCGCAATAGCGGCCTCGGGCGCGCCGCGCGCGCGCGCGCCTCGCGCCGTGGTTGGGTTGGGTTTGATGCTGCAAGGCGGGCCCTCCGCGCAGTCCCGCGGCGATCCGAGATGGCAAGCAAAGGGGCCTCCTGGGCCGCTGCGCGCGGTGCGCAACGGCTGATGCAGGGGCGAGGTCTGCGGCGCCGACGGCGGGCGGAGCGGGGCCAAGGCAACGGGACGAGATGAAAGCGGCGGCGCGGCCGCGGCCGCACGGCCCCCGCCGGCGGCGTCGAGGGGCGCGGCGCGGCGCGTGTACAGGCGGTCAATTGGGCCGCGACGGCGGCGGCGGCGGCAGCGGCGCGGCTGTGGTCATTGGTGTGGTGTGTGTGTGGGGGGTGCTGCGCCGCCGGTGGCGAGCGGAGCAAGTGCGGGCGAGCGGGGGCAGGGGGCGCAGAAGAGCACGGCGTCCCACAGCCGCTGCAAGCGGGGTGGGCGAGCCCCCCGCGCGCCCAGTCGCCCAGGCGTGGGGGGGCGCGCGTGCGCTTTTGATTGTTTCAAGTGTTATTGTTGAATGCCCTTTAACCCCTTTTCAAATGCACGCGCCGCGCCCAGCCGGCGCCCCAGAACCGCGCGCAAGGGCGCCGGGCGGCGGGCCCTGCCAAAAGCAATTGAGAGCGCCCCGCGCGCGCGCGCGTGCGCGGCCCCACCGCTGCAGCCTCCACGGCGGCGGCGGACCGATTCGCCCCTCGGCGCCGGGGCGCGCCGGTCCAATAGAGTGAAAGCAGTGCCGGCCGGCGCTGCAGGCGGGGGCGGCGCGCGCGGGTGGGTCCCTCGCGCCGCGCCGCCCCCGGCTGGCCCGGCCCTGTGTCGCGGGGTGTTGTGTGGGGGTGTTGTGTGGTGTGGTGTGGCTGCGGGCGCGGCCGCGGGCGGCGGACGGCCGCCGCGCGGGTTGTGCCCGCGTTGGTCGTATGTGCGTTTGCGTGTGTGTTTTGTGAGTTGTGTTCCACGCGGGCGTGTCTGCTCGCCGCGTTGGCTGTCGGCCCTTCTTTCAGCCATAGCGGATCTTTGAGGGCGGCATAGGTATGACTATCGGAACACGTGGGACCAAACGGAAGAATGGGCGGCTGGCGTAAGGGGTGGGTCAAAAGAATGCTCGCGCGGCGCGCGGCCGAGAACGGCAGCGGGGCGCGCCGCGGCGGGGGTGGTGCGCACATGCACGGGGCAATTTGCTGTGCAAGGCAGCCATCAAGTATAGCAACTGGGGGGGGGGGTGCGAGGTGGGGCGCGAGGGGGCGCCGATCGCCGGCGGGCGCGCGGCCTGGATGAAGCCGCCGCCTGCCGGCGCCGGCGCCCAATCGCGCTGCGCCGCCAGAAGAGGCGGCGGCCGTCGCGTCCCCGCCCGCCGTGCGCCGCGCCGTCTTCAGCGCGCGCAGGCGGCCCCGCAAGCGATCCCGAATAGCCGGGCCGACCTCAGATCACCGGTCTCAGATCACATGCCGAGCATGATGTCGTCCCAGACGGCGGCCGTGCCGGGGCTGCACGCCAGCGCGGCGCCCGGGGCCAGGGCCATGGCCATGGCGTGCAGCTGCGCGCCGGGCAGCTGGGAGGCCATGTCGAGCATCATGGCGCCCCCGCATGGCGCGGCGGCGCCGCCCATGCACGGCGGCGGGCCCATGTCGTCAAACATGCCCATGCAGCCGGCGCCGGCGCCGAAGTCGGTGTCGTCGCTGTCGCCCTCGCCGGCAGACGCGGCCGCCGAGCCCGCGGGCTGCGGCAACGGCGCGGCGGCGGCGGCGGCGGCGGCGGCGGGCCAGCAGGCGTCGAGCGGCGCGGCGGCCGCGGCGTCGGCGCCGAGCGCGGGCAGGCCCCACGCGACGCCGAGGATGGGGCTGCAGCCAGTGAGGCCGTCGCGGGCGGCGGGGCTCGCGCCAAAGTCGAAGCCCGCGGCGCCGCCGCAGAGCGCGGGCGAGGCGCCAAAGCGCGGCGAGGGCGGCGAGCGCGCCAGCGCGCGCGCCGTCGGCGCGGCGCCGCCGTCGTCGTCGTCGCGCGCCGCGGCCTGCACGCGCGCGGCCGCCGCCACGACGCCCGCGGGCGCGGCGCTGCGGCGCGCGACGGTCACGCGCGGCACGGCCGGCGGCGCGGCCGCGGCGTCGAACGCGCCCGCGGCGACGGCGCGCGCGGCGCGGGTGCACGACAGCCCGCCCGGCCGCGGCGCGGCGCGCTGCGTGAAGGCCTCGTCGTCCTCAGACCACGACTCGTCCTCGACCATGGCGGCGTAGCGCCCCGGCCCCGCGCGCACGCGCGAGCCCGCGGCGCCGGCGGCGCCGGCGGCGCCGCCGCCGCCGCCGGCCGCGCGGCCGAGCGTGAACGCGTTGCGGCGCTCGCCGTCGTTGAGAGGGAAGTTGCAGATCGCGTTGGGGCCGCGGATCGCGCGCGCGGCGGCGTCGTACGCGCGGGCGGCCTCTTCGGGGCTGTCAAAGGTGCCCAGCCACATGCGCTGGCCCTTTGAGGGATCCCGGATCTCCGCCGCCCACTTGCCCCACGGCCGCTGCCGCACGCCGCGGTACTGGTTGGCAAACTTCTTGCCCGCGCGCGCGGCCGCCTCGACGGGGATCGAGCGCTGCAGCGCCGGCGCGGCGAGCTGCGCGTCGTCGTCGCCCGCGGCGGTGCCGCTGCTGCCGGCGCTGGCGGTCGGCGAGGGCGCCGCGGCGGCGCCGGGGGCGCCAGCAACGTCCAGCGGCCCCGGGGGCGGGCCCCTGCCCAAGGCGGCGGCGAGCTTCATGTGCTCTGCTGTTTTCAAACGCTTCGCTGGACGGCGGGGCGGCCTGTTTGGTGGGGGGCGGGACCGAAGGGGCAGGCTTGCGCTTTTTGCGGCGGCGGGGTCGAGGTGGACCTGGCACGCAGCGGAACGCCCCGCGCGCGCGCTCGGGAGCGGCAAGAAAGCGTTCCGCACCTTTTGGCTTTGCCTGCGGGGGCTGGGGGGAGCCTCTGGCTGGGGGGGGCAGTGTTGGCCTCAAGCAGGTCGCTGGACCGGGTCCCGCGGCTGTGGTGCAGGACGGAACGGGTCCCGCAAACGATCGGATTGCAGAAGCGCGCGCGCGCGGGGCCAAGAAAACTCCCAGTGGCGGGGCACTGGACGGGCGCGCCCTCCGTTCAGCCCTGGGCGGCCCTCTGTTCAGGTGTGGGGACGCGCAGGTGGGGTTGACACGCGTTTTGCGGCCCCTTCCGGGCGGCGCATGGGCCGCGGGCGCCCGGGCACGCGCGGCCCGCCGCGGTTTAGCCAGGCGTTGCGTGGCGTGCCGCGCGGCGCCGCCACCCGCCGCAGTCGGCGCGCCCGCAGCCTTCCGCGTGCGTTTCGGCGCGTTGATGCCGCGCCGCCGCACGCGCGCCCGCGGCCGCCGCGCGCCAGCAACCCGCTGCGCGTCACGAGTTGCCTCGGGATGCCCCAATTGGGTTTCCGAGTGTGTGGCGTTTCACCTGACGGCTGCCGCCGTTTCGGGCCGCAACGCCAGGCGCGCCCCCTCGCTGGTCCCAGCGCCTGCTTGATTTCTGTTGCCGGGCAACGGCTCGCACCACCGCTGGCACTGGGGGCCAAACACACGATGCATGCCCATGACTCATGACTCAGACACGACGCAATGCCGTCAGGTTTTACAGCAAGACAGGCGGCCCCGGCGCCGAGGATTGGTTTCATTGGTACACTATTGGGCGAGCGTACAGGACGCCTGACCGCATTTTGTGCTCGAGGCGCAGCGCGCGATTTGTTGGGCGCCAAACGTGTGTGTGTGTGTGTGTGTGAGGGGGGGGCAACGCGGGGGCTTTTTGCCGCGGCCTGGGGGCCGACGGCCGGCAACGGCGGCGCGCGGTGAGGGCGCGCGCCAGCTTTGGCGTCTGCGAGCCGGCGCGGCGGCTGCCTCGGCGGGGCGGCCGCCGCTGCCGCGCCCGGGTGCGTATGTGCGCTCGGCCGCTCGCCGCCGCCACAAGTCGCAAATACAAGAGGGTGGGGAGCAAGGCGCGCACACGCTGTGCTACGGTACCGCTCCTGTGCGCGCAAAGTCCTCCCATGGAAAAAATGAGCATCGCCGGCGCGCTGTGGCGCTTGGGGGGCGCTGCGGCCGCGCAAGGGCCGGGGAAGAAACAGCGACACAAAACTGCCCACGCGCACGGTGCGCGCACAGGCGGGCCAGGGCCAGCGGCGCCGGTCGGAAGAATGGGTGGCAGCCAGCAGGCCGCCGCAAACCCCCCGCCGCGCCGCCGCCGCCTCACGCCGCCGCGGTGGCCAGCAGCCGCATCATCTGCGCGCACCCCTTGCGTGCCGCGATCTGCCACGCGCTCTGGCCGTACCTGTTCGTGGCCAGCGCCAGCGGCCGCGCGTGCGCGCCGGCCTCCTGCAGCAGCAGCGCGGCGACGTCGACGCGGTCGGCCACCGCCGCCGCCATCAGCGGCGTGAAGCCGTCGCCGTAGAGGGACGAGTGGTGCCACGGCGCGCCTGCCAGGTGGCGCAGCAGCAGCTGCACGCACGCGCGGTGGCCTGCGCGCGGGGGCGGCGGGAGATGGTCGCGCGGGGCGAGGGGAGGCGGCTGTGAGATGGGGGGCTGCGGGTTGCTCCCGGCTCAACAGGGGCCCCTCGTTGGGCGGGACAGGAAGCGGCGGAGCGGCGGAGCGGCGGAGCGGCGGCGCGGTCGCAAAAAGCTGGCGTCGCGCCCGGAACAACAAAACCCCCGCCGCAACCGCGGGCCGCGTGCGCCGCCTCCCCTCCCACACCTTTGAGGCTGGCAATGTACAGCGGGGACTCCCCCGAGGTGGTGTTGGCCGTCGCGCACGCCCCCGCGCGCAACAGCGCCGCCGCCGCCGCCGCCGCGCCCGCCTCGCACGAAAGGAACAGCGGCTGCTGCCCGTGCGCGTCGCGCGCCGAGACCGATGCGCCGAGGTCGAACGCGAGCGCGCGCACGGTGGCCGCGCAGCCCGACTCCGCAGCCACGTGCAGCGGCGTGAGCCGGCTAGCGGACGAGCAGTTCGCCGCCGCCCGCAGCGCCGCGGCGAGCGGCGGCGGGGGCGCGCCGCGGCCGAGGCCGCGCGCCGCGGCGGCCAGCTCGCGGGCGGCGGCCTGCACGCAGGCGGGGCGGCACAGGTCCCACACCTGCAGCCCCCTGCTGCCGCTGCCGCCGCCGCCGCCGTCGTCGGCGGGGGAGGGGTGCGCCCTTTCTCGGGCGGAGTGGAGGCCGAGCGCGTGCCCCAGCCAGGCGTGCGCGCCCGCGTCGAAAAACGTCAGCTCCAGCACGCGCAGCCGCGGCAGCGCCAGCGCGGCCGCCGCCAGCACGAGCCCCCGCGCGCGCGCCGCCGCGGCCGCCCTCGACGCGCGCGGCAGCGGCGCGGGCGCGCCGCGGCCGGCGCCGGGGCCGGCGGCGGGCCACGCCTCCGCCGGCAGCTCGAGGGGCAGGCCCAGGCGCTGCTCTATGCTCGAGAGCCAAGCGGGCGCCGCCGCGCCGCCGCCGCCGCCGCCGCCGCCGCCGCCGCCGCCTTCGCCGTCGCTGCCGCTGCCTTCCCCCGCTTCGCCGTCCCCCGGGGGCGCGGGCAATTCGACCCTCAGCGCGCCGCCCCCAAGGAAGAGGTGTTCGAGCGCGGGGCAGGCGTCTGCCAGCGCGAGCAGCGCATGCGGCGCGAGCGCGCAGTTCGTGAGCGCAACGATGCGCAGCGCGGCGCCGCCGCCGGCGGCCGGCGCCGGCGCCCGGGGCACGCACGGCGCCGCCGCCAGGGAGAGGTGGCTGGCCGCAAAGCCCTCGAGGCAGCCGCCGGGAAGCCGCGCAAGCCGCAGCAGGTCGTCTAGGCAGGAGGCCGTCAGCTGGAAGCAGCGCTGAGTTCGGCGTTTTTTGGGGGGAAAGAGGGAGGGCACAGTTTTGGGGTTGGTTTTGGGATGGGTTTGGCGTAGCGACGCACGGACACGCGCCGCTTCACCGCTGAGCAAACCCGCCCTGCCGCACCACTGCCCCAATGCGCGGCGCCTGCTGCCCCGCAAGCCCCCGCCCCCCGCACACCTGCACGTTCACCCAGCGCAGCTGCGGCGCGCCCCCGCCTTGCGCGCACTCCAGCAGCAGCCGCGCCGCCGCCGCCGTCAGCTTCTTGCAGCCCTCCACATCCACCCACCCCAGCCGCGGCAGCCCCCGCAGCAGCTGCCTCAGCTGGCCGTCCTCCAAGGGCAGGCCAGACACGTCGAGGGTTGCGGCGTCTGCGGCGGGCGCGGTGCGGCGCGCGCGGCGCGCAAGCGGTCAGTCGCTGTGCAGGGGCAGGGGGCGGCGGAGCAAAGCACGTGCGGGCCCGGACAGCAGCAGCAATCCCCCGCAGCGCGGTAGCCGGGCGCGGGCGCTCACTCGGGCAGCGATCCACGACCCAATCCGTCAGCAGCTTGAGCATCGGCTGCTTCGAGGGGTCGCTGAGGGAGCGCCGCTGCGCCGGCGTGACGCGCGCGCTGACGGGCGCCTCCGCTATGGCCTCACGCAGCGCGCGGCACGCCGCGGCGCAGCTGCAGAGGTCGTCCGCCGCCTCCACGTGCGAGAGGATGCAGGCCAGCACCTGTAAGAAGGGGGGGCGTCTGCTGTGGCGGTGCGGCCGCGGCGAGGGGCCGGACGGCGGCTGCAGGCGGCGCGCGCGCGGCGCGCGGGTTGATGCGCGCGGCCGACTAGGCGGCTGCGGCGCCACCGCGTCCCCGGGCGGCCGCGATTCGGGTTCTCAATCAGCCCTCACGCCCCCCTAGCGGGCGCCCACCTCCTTGGGGGCGTCCAGGAGCGAGAGGCCGCCCTCCAGGGGCACCTCCTCTCCCGCGGCACCTTGCGCCCCATGGAACAGGGTGCGGTGGGACGGAACCCACTCCAGCGCGTTCGCGTTCAGCTTTGACGCCCTCATCTGAGGGCGCCCCAGCCCCACAGGGCCCCGGCAGCGACGGTTTCCGGTGCGGCCAGGGGCTGGTTTTGGGGCTTGTTGTAAAGGGGGGGATTAAAGGATGGGTTGGGAAAAAGCTGAGCCCCTGACTGGAGGCGGGAGGGTCAAAGCCGCGGCGGCGCGGCGGCGGGCGCTGGACGGGCGGGGCACATGCGCTGCGCGCACATGCGCCGACCTGGTATGCCGCAAGGCCCTAGCATCGCCGGCCCAGTACGCGGGAGCTTGGTTTCCGTGGTGCCTGGCGACTGCGCGGCGCGGTGAAGCCGGGCCGGGCGCGGCTTCCGTCGGACCGGCAGCCGCCGCGCGGCGCGGCCGCAGGAACAGGCTGCTCCTGCTGTTCGCGAACAGCAGCAGCCGCCGCTCCCACGGCGCACCGCCAACACAGACCC
Organism: Raphidocelis subcapitata; assembly: GCA_003203535.1. Taxonomy (NCBI): domain Eukaryota; kingdom Viridiplantae; phylum Chlorophyta; class Chlorophyceae; order Sphaeropleales; family Selenastraceae; genus Raphidocelis; species Raphidocelis subcapitata. Next base: position 221,562 of record BDRX01000014.1, read on the forward strand.
AGTGCTCCGCGGCCTATGGGCGCGTCGGCGGCGTTGTTGTTGTGGGCCTCATCAGCCGCCGCGCGTCGTGCAGCTGGTCAACGCCGGGCGGCGCGCCCGCCCCCCTTGCCCCCAGCCCCGAGCTGAAGTGGACCGGGAGCACTCGAAGAAGCACATACACCCGCAGGCGGCGGCTGCCTGCGGGCTTGCGTCGGGCAGCGGGTCTCGAGCGGGCGGCGGGCTGCCAGGGCTGATAATCGCGCCGAGGCTTTTCGATTCGATGATTTCGGCCCTTCTTCCCGGGAATATATAATACGTACGAAGCCACGAGACGCTCGCGCAGCACGCCGGAAGGAGAGCCTTGAAGCCGGCCTTCCGCGGCCAGCACCCTGAGCAGCGCAGTCCGACGACCGCAGCGTATTGCAGAGGGTAGCAGGGACTCTGTGTTGAGCAGCGCCGGAGGCGGCGCCGCGCCCACCAGCCCGGCGTGCGGGGGCGAGCGCGCCATTTTCGAGTTCGCTTCAAGCCCGCGGCCCGTGCTCCGCAGCCATGGACGCCGGGCCGGGCCTGCATCAGCTGCAGATGAGCGAGCGGGCGGAGGCGTCGGGTGCGCGGGGTGGGGGCCGCGGGCGGAGGGATTGGGACACGGCCGGCCGCTGCCTTATTGCAGGCGGCCCGCGATTCCGCGTGGGCAGGCTCGATTGTCGTTCCAGGCGGTCGCGCCCGGCCCCGGCTCGGTCCAGGGGGCACAGCGTTCACGCGCGTTCACGCGCGCGGCGGCGCTGCGCCGTGCACCGCTCGCGCCCGCGCGCACGCACGCACGCGTGGCGCCCTCCGACGCCCCCGCGGCGCGCCACCCCTTCCCCCCCATCAGGCCTCGCGTCCTCCAGCGGGCGCGGCATCGACAGCCACCCCATGTACCCCTGCGCCAAGCTGAAGCTTGACCAGCTCTTCCTGCAGTGGCTGTCCCTGCCCGACTCGCAGGCACTGGTGAGCGCGCGGCGGCGGGAACGCCAGCGGCAGCGTCCGCAGCGGCAGCTGCGCCCGTGCTCGCTGGGACGGTGATGCGCGTGCGAGCGGGCGCGAGCGCTGCGTGTGCGCGTGCAGGTGGGCTCGAGCAGGGGCCAACCACCGACGCCCCGCCTTTGTTTCCCGCCCACCCCCCCCGGTGACAAACCTCATCGAGGACGCGCAGGGCGGCAAGCCCATCAAGGGCCCCAGCGGCCCCAACGGCGGCGCCACCCCGCTGTCCCCCACCACGGCGCACGCCATATTCAGCAGCAGCACCGTGCCGCCGCTGTCGCCGGTCAAGTGCCGCTCCCCGCGCTCGCCGCTGTCGCCGGCGCGCCGCCCGCTCGGCGGCGCGCACCTCAAGCGCTCGCCGCTCGCGGGCATCCCGCAGTTTTACTACCCGGCGGGCGGGGAGCCGCTGTCCGACGACGCGCGCGGCGGCTTCATGGCGCGCGTGGACGCGCTGTTCTCGCCGCACCCCGGCGGCCTCAACCTGGAGCAGTTCTCCCGCGTCGTGCAGGAGGTCTGCGCGCTGCCCACCATCCTGGCGCACCCCTGGTTCGAGCGCCTCGTCGCGGGCCGGCCCGCGCGGCTGGTGGAGCGGTCCGTGTTTGTGGAGTGGTGGGCGTCGCGCGGGCTGATCGCCGCGCCGGCGAGCAAGCGGCTGTGGGAGGTGCTGCGGCCGGAGGGGCGGCACCACCTCACCTACGACGACTTCAAGCCGCTGCTGCAGGTGCGGGCGGTTGGGGCGGCGGTTGGGGCGGCGGTTGTGGCGGCGGTTGTGGCGTTGGCGGTTGCGGCCGTGTGCCGTGTTTGGGGGGTGGGGGCTGCGGGGTTGGGTGCTGCTGCGGTGGCCGGCGTGCACCGTCGCGGTTTTGGGGCGCTTTCAAGCCCGGCGCTGGGTGGCGGCAGCGCGTCGGCTGTCAAGGCATTTGGCAGTGCAGCCGGCGCAGCGCCCTACACCCGGCAACCCCCCCGGCAAACCTTGCGCCACCCAAACCCGCCTGTCTCGATGGATCCCGCCTCCCTCCCCCCCACACGACCAACCCTCTCTGCCCCCACCCCCAACTTCCCCACAAACAAAGGCCTTCTTCCAACACCCCCAGCCTCCCTCCCACACGCAAACACCCCCCCTCCAAAAAACCCCTCCCCCTCCCCCCCAGGCCGTGCTGCAGTACCACCCCGGCCTCGAGTTCCTGGCAGACACCCCCGAGTTCCAGGCGCGCTACGCGGAGACGGTGATCTACCGAATCTTCTACACCGTCAACCGCGGCGGCTGCGGGCGCATGACGTACCGGGAGCTGCGGCGGAGCGACCTGCTGGAGGCGCTGTTTGCGCTGGAGAGGGAGGAGGACATCAACCGCGTCACCCGGTGTGTGGGGAGGGGCGGGGGCGGTTTCGTTTTGGCGGTTTTGTCCTCGCGGCTGTTTTGTTCTTGGGTTCGAGCGGGAAAGGCGGGCAGGGCAGCCGCAGCTGTTGCTTTTTTTGGGAGGCGCGGCTGACGCTGGCGCGGCGCAAGCCGCTGGCGCGGCGCAAGCCGCCAGCCAAACCCCCTCCAAACCCTGCCTCTAACCGCCCCCCCCGCCCCCCCCCCCCCCCCCCCCCCCCCCCCCCCCACCCCCCCCCCCCCCCCCCCCCCGCAGCTACTTCAGCTACGAGCACTTTTACGTGATCTACTGCAAGTTCTGGGAGCTCGACGCCGACCACGACTTTTCCCTGGAGCGCGACGACCTCGCGCGCTACTCCAACTGCTGCCTCACCTACCAGATCGTGAACCGGATCTTCGAGGAGGCGCCGCGCCGCTTTGCGGGCGGCGCGCCGGGGCGGATGGGGTACGAGGACTTCGTTTGGTTCATCCTGTCCGAGGAGGACAAGACGTCGGACACGGCGATTGACTACTGGTTCCGGTGCGCGGATCTGGACTGCGACGGCGCGATCCGGCCGGGCGAGATGTGGCATTTCTACGAGGAGCAGATGAAGCGGCTGGAGGCGATGAACCAGGAGCCGGTGCTGTTTGAGGACGTGCTGTGCCAGCTGCACGACATGCTGCAGCCGGGGCAGGTGGGGGTAGGGGGGGCTGCAGCGGCTGTTTTGGGGGGCTGGGTGGAGGGGCGCGTGACCTGCCACCTTGTGTGGGGTGTGGGAGTTGTTTTGGGGGGGCTGCAGCTGGCTGCGTGTGTGCGGGGGGCTCGGCTGGCCCCACCAAAACCAAAACAACCCAAGCATGCGCCCGCGAAAGCAACGCAAACCTAAACCGCGCGCCCCAAACCGCCCCCCCCCCCTCCCCCCCCCCAGGAGGGCGCCTACACGCTCGCCGACGTCCGCCGCGCGCGCCCCCAGTCGGCCCTCCTCTTCAACACGCTGTTCAACCTCCACAAGTTCCTGGCCTTTGAGAACCGGGACCCCTTCGCGCTGCGCGCGGAGAGCATGGGGGAGGACGGGCAGGCCGCCAGCGACTGGGACCGGTGGGCGGGGTCTTTTTTGTCCGAGGGGGGGCGGCCCGGGGGGGCGCGCGCGGTTCCGGGGGGCCGCGCGCGGCGCGTGCGTTGGACGGGAAGGGGGCGCGTGCAGGTTGTTTGGCTTGGGGCGCTGCGGGAGCAGCAGGCGCTGAGCGTTCAGCCCCGGCCCCTCAAAACGCCCCCGCCCCCAAACAACAATAACCCCCTACTCCCTACCCCCACGAACCAGCCCCTCACAACGCCTCGCCCTCCCCCACAACCCCCCCCAGCTTTGCGCGCACCGAGTACCTGCGCCTGGCGGTGGAGGACGAGCCCGACGAGATGCAGGTGGACAGCGGGGACGACGCCTGGCCGGGCGTGGGCGCGGCCGGCGACGCGGCCGCCATGGACACGGCGGCGGGCGGGCCGTGAGCGGCGGGCGGGCGCCGAGGGGCGCCGCGGCGGGCGGCTCCCGGGGGCGCGTGCTCTGGCGCGCCTGCGTGCGCCCGTGCCGGGGCGCAGCTGCCCGGCGGGGCCAGGCGCTCTGCTTTGGGCGGGCATTGCACATGCCGGCTGCCGCCCGCAGCAGGCCCCGCCCGCGCGCCCCGGGCCGCGCCGCCGCCGTCAGCGTGCGGGGCCAAAGCGGGCGCGTTTCTCCTTGCGACCGCAGTCTGCGCTTTTTTCCTTCATCGGCCGCGCACCGCCCAGGGGCGCGCGTGCGCCCTGGGAGGCGGGGGCCCGTTTTTTCGCCGCTTGCGTAGTCTGTCTTTCGGGGCGCAGCCACCCCTCTCCTCTGCACGTCCCCTTTTCCCCAGCACTTCCAATCTAGGCCCTTCCTGCCTGCACTCTTTTCAGGGTCCCGATTCGCCTCGCCAAACCGGCCCCGCGCAGCGAGCGCCGCCCGCCCGCCCCTCCATTGGGGGGCGCGCGCCGCGCCTGGCGCCGCCGCGGCGGCTGTCGGGGCGGCTTGGGCTCCCTCCTGAGCCCGTTAGAGAGGCGGGCGCGTGCGCGGGTGCGGTGTGCAGCACACACGCCGCGCCGGCCCCGGCCCACCCCGACCCCACCCACCCCCGCCGCCTCCCCGCGGCGCGGCATCTGTCACGAGAGCCCCCCTCACCCACCCACCCAACTACCGGCCGCGGCCCCGCGCGGGGCCGCCGGCGAGCGAGCGAGCGCAAACCCGCATGCTGCATGCGCGCGCGTGCGTGGGGGCGTGTCCCCACCCCCGCCCGCCGCCCGTAGCAGCAGCAGCAGCAGCAGCACGAGCACCCACAGCCGCACACGTGTTTTTCGAGACGCCGGCGCGGCCGCGCCACGCCGCACAGCGCCGCAAAAAGCGCAGCTGCGCCGCGCCGGCGTTTTTTCTGTTGCTTTTGCATTCGAACCGCGCGAATTGCGGGCGCATCGCAAACCGCGTGTAATCGCACGCGAATCTGGGGCAGGGCGTGATCTCAGATCTGGGGGCGTGATCTGGGCGTTACAGGGGGCTGGGCGGTGCTGGGGCCGCCGCACGGCGGTGCCCTGCCAAAGGCAGCGAGCCCGCAGAGACAAGGTGTGGGTGACGCGCGCGCGGGGGCGCGCGGCGGAGCCGAGGGGCGCCGACGGGGCGGCGAGCGTTCAGGCTATTGCAGCGGCAGCGGCGAGCCGGCGCGGCGCGCACGTGTGCGGCGGCAGCCGCCGGCGCGTCGGGGGGAAGCGGCCGCCGTCATTCGTACACCGTGACGCCCGTCCGCTGCCGCCCCCGCTCCCCCTCCGCCCCCGCGCCCGGCCGCTCCGGCGACTTGGGGCGCAGCTGCTCGATCTCCGCCGTCGTCGGCACCAGCGTGGGCGCGCCCGGCGGGGCGCGCGCCGAGGGGCCGGTGGGCTCGGCGTAGGGCGCGCCGTCGGGGTAGCGGAAGTACGAGGTGTAGGCGGACGCCCTGTTTTGGGGGTGTTTGTTTGGGGGGTGGAAAGGGGGCGAGGTTGTTCTGAGGGGAGTTCAGTTTAGGGTGTCTTTTGCTTGGTTGTGACGAGTCGAGACTGATGCGCAAGCTGTGATCAAACCCAATCCCGCTGCAACCCCACACCCAGACCTCAACCCTCCACCCCCCCTCCAAACCACCCCCCCACACACACCCGACCCAACCCCCACCTGAAATTTGAGTTGCTGATGGCCTTGCCCACCGTGACCCAGCCCTCCCGGAGGTTGTGGTCGGCCCCAAACAGCTCAATGCGGCGCCTGGCGGCGGTTTCGGCGGCGGCGGTTTCGGCGGGCGGTTTGAGGCCGTGGTTGCGGCGCGCAGTTTTGAGGCGGAGGCGGCTTCAGGGTTCAGCAAGCAAGCCAGGACCCCCAAACCCAAAGCCCAACCAAAGCACAACCCCGCCCCAACTGCAGCACGTAAACCCCAAACCGCCGCCCCCCCAAACTGCCCCCCCCACCTCCCGTTCCAGAAGCGCTCGATGATCGAGTAAAGCTCCGCCGGCTTCTCGGTGCTGCCCAGCGGCGGCTCCGGCCCCACCACCACGTCGTGGTCCAGGTTGGCGTGGGCGATGTGGGAGTCGTGGGGGCGGTCGATGGGGTAGCCCCGCAGGCCCACCAGGCAGTGCTCCTGTTTGGGGTTTGGGGGGGGGGGTTTTGGGGGGGGGAGGGGTGGGGGGTTTTTGGGTTTTGTTCGGGGGAAGGGGGGGGGGGTTGGGGGGCTGTGCGGCCGTGGTGGGGGTGAGTGTTCAGGTGCGTATGGCAACAGTTGCAACCCGCCGATTGAACGGACGCCCCCCCCCCCCCGCCTCCCAAGCACGCGCCCACACGCGCCCGCCCGCGCCCGCGAGCGCGCCTTTGTGTGCACGAGCAGGCTGCCGCTGGGCTGGAACTGGGCGCTCAGGTAGCGCCGCGCCGGGTCCGCGTTGGTCTTGAGCCAAACCTGGAGGAGGGGTGTTTGGGGGACGGTTTGGGGGGGTGTTTGAGCCAATGAGGGGAGGCGTTGGGGGAGAGCTTCTTTTAAGCCGCCCACTTGTGCTTCCAAAACAAAACGCCACACTTGGGGCGTGCCAAACCAACCCAAGCCGAAGCGCGGCGCGGCACCGCAAGCGCAGCGCCAGCACTCCCAGCACCGCGCCGGGGCTGCACGCCGCCGGAACCGACCACAATAAAACCCACAAACAACCGCCAGCCCCGCGCACCACCTCCTCCTTGCGCCTGTACCCCCACTTTGCCAGGCAGTTGCGCGCGTGCTCCAGCGACTCCTCGCACCCAGCCCACCTTGAATTGGGTTTGTGCGTGCGTGGGGGGGGAGGGAGGGAGGGGGCGCCGATGGTTGTTTTGCACGAGGGGTTTTAACAATGGGGGGTTGTTTTGCAGGCGGCTTGTTTGCTGCGGGGTTTTGGAGGCTTTTCTGCAGAGCCCCCGAGCGCCCCGACAAGCAGCGAAAAGCGCCCCCCCCGCGCCGCACATGAAAATGGCGCTCGTCGGGGCCGCGATGGCGGGCACGTCCAGCGCCGCAATCTCCCCCGCCTCCCACGCCTCCTCATCCGCCCCCACCAGCTGCGGCGGCACGCGCGTGGCGTACTCTTTCCACGGGGGGTCTACCAAGATGACGTCAAAGCTGCGGGGTTGGTTGATTAGTCAGTTGGTTGCTTGGTCGGTTGGTCGGTTGGTTGGCTGGTTGTTTGGTTGGGTGGGCGGGTGGGCGGGCAGGCGGGGCGGCCGGTGTTTGATTGGTTGGTTTAAATCCGCCAGCCCAAGTCAGGCCGCAGCAAAAAGCCCCCCCCCAAAAAGCGGCGTGCCCCCTCACCGCGTCCCAAACGTCGCCGCGCCGAGTTTGAATTTGCGCAGGTCCGCCCGCAGCCCCATCGCGGGGGTGGTGTAGCGGCGCACCTATATGGGGGGGGCGCGTTTTGTGAGGGGGGAGGGAGAAGAGCGGCGAGGGAGGTGAGGGATTGGGGGCCGCTCGCAAAAATGGCTGGTCCCCTTTGCTTGCCGCGCGGCATAACCGCAAGGGCTGCTGGGATGGGCGATTGGCGCGCAGTCAACCCCTAAACACAACCACTACAAACCGGATCCCCAAACGCGCAGTTTGAATCAGTTGGTCTGTGGAGCAGAAAAAAGGCCATGCGAGGGGCATGCGAGGGCCCACCTGCTCGCCCTTTGCCTCTGCCAGGCGCTTCTGCCGGGGGTAGCCCTCAAACTTTGGCTGGAAGTTGTCTGGGGTTTGGGGGTGAGGGTTTGGGGTTTGGGGTTGAGGGTTTGGGGTTTGGGGTTGAGGGTTTGGGGTTGCGGGTTTGGGGTTTGGGGTTGCGGGTTTGGGGTGCAGGGTAGAGGGTTTGCACCAATTAGCTTGTTTTGGGGTGGGGGGACGTGCGTGCGCAGGCCGTAGCAGGCCGCCCCCAACTTCAGCCCCCTGGTCCAGCCGCCACAACCCACGCGGCAGCAACCAAACCACCCCATCCGTAGCCATCCCGCCCCTGGCGCGGCACCGCAAGCCCGCACAAACACAAACAGAGAGACGTCCCAAAGGCCTAGCCGCCACGCCACCCCCCCACCTGCCAGGAAGTTCTGCGGGCGCTCCCCTGTGTCGACAAAGTGCTGGCAAAAGTCCTCCGCAACCACCGGGCCCCGCCTCCCGCCGCCGCTGATCAGGCGCGCGGGCGGCGCGGGCGCCTGCGGCTGCGGCGCGGGCTGCTGCGGCCAGGGCTGCTGCTGCTGTTGTGGTTGCTGCTGCTGTTGTGGTTGCTGCGGTTGTTTCTGCTGCTGCCGTTTTTTGGGTGGCCTAGCTGACTGCTGCTGCTGCTGCTGCTGCTGCTGTTGCTGCTGCTGCTGCTGCTGCTGCTGCTGCTGCTGCCAAGGCTGCGGCTGCGGGCGGTGCTGCTGCTGCGGCGACGGCAGCAGCTGCTGCTGCGGCAGCATCTGGGGGGCCACCCCCTGCGGCGGCCACGGCGCCGCCGCGACGGGACCGACGGGGCCCACCGGCGCAAAGCCGAGGGAAGCGGTGGGCAGCACGATCACCGGCGGGGGGCCTGCAGGGCGGCGGGGCGGGGCGAGGTGCAAAGGCGCGTTGTCTCGCCGCCGGCGCGGAGGCGTTTCGCCTTGTGCTGCGTGGGATGGCCGGCCGAAAGGGGGCGAACCAGCGGCAGCGCGCCGGCCCGCGCGCTTCGGCGCCGCGGCGCCACGGCACTTTGGGGGATGGAAGGGCGACCGCCGCCCGCTGATTGGCAAGCACACGCTTGCCCCACACGCTTCACGCTCGGCCCACACACTCGCACCCGGACCGCACCCGCAATTGGGATGACACCCGGCGGCATGACACCTGGCGGCAGAATGCCGGCCGCCGGCAGGCCGAGCTGTCCGGTCTGCCCGTAATAGGGCAGCTGCTGCTGGGGAGGGGGCTGCTGTTGCTGCTGCTGCTGCGGGTGGTGGTATTGCTGCTGCTGCTGCTGCTCCTGCTGGGGGTTGGCGCCGGCATCCCCCGGGCGCGGGCGCTTGATCGCCCCCAGCCGGCCTGCGAGGGACGGGGGGCGGGCCGGCGCGGGCGTGAGGGGGGCATGCAGGCCGCGTGCTGAGCGCGGCGGGGGAGCGAGGCGGCACGGGGTGCGCGCGCGCGCGCGCGAAGCAGCGGCAGCGGCGAGGCAGCACGCACCGCCGCCCCGGCCGCGCTGCATGGCGGCCCCGCTGCCCCGATGGGGCGCTGTCCTTGGGCCCTCAGCAACCCGCAGGCGCGACCAGCTGGCCTCCGGGCGCGGGCGACGATCGAGATCTGCTGTGTTCTGCTGCTTTTTCTCCGCGGGCTCTTCAAATATTGTTTTATCGCAATCGGTAATAACCTGCACCGCTGCCGCCGCTGTCCTTTGGAGACGCCGCACCTCCCGCGGCGCCCGCAGCTGCGCCACCGCCGCGGCCCGCCCGCCGCGCCACCGCGGCGCGCCCGTCGCAGCGACCGCGGCGGCCAAAGGATGGCGCTCCGCACCCCACACCTGCAGCGGCAGCACCAGCAGCACCGGCCGCCCGCCGCCCGGGCCCTCGCCGCCGCCGCCGCAGCGCGGCCGTGGCCGCAGCAGCTCCTGCAGCGGCAGCCGGCGCGCCGCCGCGCCGTCGCGCGCGCGGCCGCGCAGCGGCTCGTTCTTTACACCAAACCGGACTGCCCCCTTTGCGACGGCCTCAAGGTGCGGGCAGTCCGCGGTACTGGGCTTCAAGCGCATGGATCGTATGCCTTTGCTTTCACATTCCAATACCAGCAGCTGCAGCAGCAGCCCACGCACCCCGCGAGGGGACCGGCCCCAAACGCCGCCTGCCCTGCAGCCGCTGGCGAGGACGCGGCCGGCTGAGCAGCCCCGGCCCCGCACTTGCTGCGCCCCACAACTCCTGGAGATGATGTGGGTGGTCATTGCTCCCTCCATAACACACGCGCACGCGCACACGCACCTTCCAAAAACGCCGCAAGCACCTGACAAAAACGCCCCTCACAAACGCCCGCTCTCCCCCCCCCCTTAAAAAACCCGCCCCCAACCTCAGGACAAGCTCACTGCGCTGATCGACCGCGCTGCCTTTGTGCCCTCCGCACTGACAGACGCACAGCTAGAGGTGGGGAGGTGGGGGGCGACCCGGGGCGCTCGCTGCGCTGCGCTGCCGCGGCGCTGCGGGCGGCCCTCCCGGCCAAGGCGCGCGTCAGCGCGCGCGTGCGGCGCTGCCTTTGCGGCCCGCCGCAAGCACATGCACGCGTGTGCGCGCGGGCGGCAACCCCCGCAGGTCCGGGACAGCATAAACGATTCTGACGCAAAAAAGAAGCGAATCAAAAACAAACACTCAGGTCCGGGACATCTCCGCCAATGCGGCGTGGCAGGACGACCTGCACCTTTCGGTGCCGGTGCTGGCCGCCCTCAGCGCCGCCGGCGAGGAGGTGGGGATGGGGGCGCGTCGCACCGTGGCGCCCGCCTTGCTAGCTGCTGTTGGGTGCTGCGCTGCGGCGCATGCGGCTGCGGCCTCCCTTGGATTTCCGCCTTCGCGGCTGCGGGCCATTTGCTGCCCCTAAAACGCCAGCCGCAGCACCCCTCGCTTGCGCGCGCCGCCCCTGAGGCTCCGACCCCCCCCCTCCGCGCGCAACAAAAATGCGGCAGGTCGTCCTGCCGCGCCCCCAGCCGCGCATTCCCGCGGACCGGCTGGAGCGCCACCTGGACGCGGCGCTGAGGGAGGCCGGCCTGCTGTAAACTGGTGCTGCGAATCGGGGACGCCGGCGGCGGCGGGGAGCGGCCGGCGGCGCCGCGGCAAGGGGCCCCGCCCCCGTGGCAGCGACGGCGGGGGGCGGCGCGCCCGCGGACGCGCTTGGCCGGGCCCTCTGCCTGGCCCGCCGCTGGGTTGAAGAGTGAAAACGACGCCGGCACGGGCCTCCTCGAAGGCAGGGGGGTGGGCGGCGGCAGGGCACGGGCCGCCCGCGCGGCGTCCGCACGGCGGCGGGCGCGGCGCGCCGGCTGGGGTGCCGCAGCCCGGGGGTTGAGGTGGGCGCTAGGGTCCCCGCATACCAGGGCGGCGCGGCGGGGGCCAGCCGGGCATGAGGGCTGCGGGCGGCGCGCAGGTGGGATTAAGTGGCCATGATCAGGTGGTGAACGTGGCCCGTAAGGAACCCCCCCTGTGAGTCTGTTGGCAATTTGCTCCCCCGCCTTCAACAGGGTTAAATAAAACGATAATTCAGCTTATAAATGTGGTAAAAAAGTCAACCGGCTAAACCCTGAAATCGTTTATATCCGTGTTGGTTGCATTTTCCGAACCAACTCTGGGACGTTGGTCTAGTGGTATGATTCTCGCTTAGGGTGCGAGAGGTCGTGGGTTCGATTCCCACACGTCCCCTACCCTGTTGCCGTTTTTCCCCTTTTTTCGCCCTCCTTAAGCCACCAAACTGGCAGGGCGTAAAAAAGCTGCGCCCTGCTGTTGCCGTACCCACGCCCCACCCGGCCGCCGTCGCAGGGGCAAACCAGGGCGGTGCGGTGCCTGACTGAACTCGAGTCGGCTGCGCGCTCAGCTGCGCCCCGCTCAGTAGCATCAGGTGGCTTTACTTCATATGAGAGATGGCCGCCGGGTCCAATGCGGAACGGCTTGCTGATCAAGGCGCGGGTGGGGTGTGGCTGATCAAGGCGCCGCGGTGGGGACGCAGGCGGCGACTGCCGCCTGCTCAACCAATGTTTCTTTTATCCGCGCAAGAGGCGCCGGGTGCTGTCGGGCCGCGCGCCGGCGCGTGTTGGCATCAACACGGCCACATGGGTTGGGCGTGGCGGGGCGCGCGGGCGGGGGGCATCGCCGCGGAGGCGCCCCCCGCCAAGCGAGGCGCTCCCCGCGCGGCAGAGGTGCAAGTGCTGTCTGGGATGCGTTTCGGGCGGGCGGCGCCGGCGGCGCGGCAGGCAGTTCTTCGCGTTCAGCGGGCTTCAGGACGGGGACCGGTGGGGCTATCGACAGGCGGGGGCGCGGCGGGCCGCCCCTTTCTTTTGGCGCAGACCAAACAAAACACCGAATGTGTGCGGTCCTGAAGCGGGTCGGGGCCGGCCGGGCGGGGCAGGGCCGCGCCCGGCGCGGGCAGAGGGGTGCGCGCACGACGCCACTGCTGTGCAGTGTTTCCTCAAAACCGAGCTTCCTTTTTGTGTACGGGTTCGAGCCCGAGTGGGTTGCAAAGGGCCTTTTCAAGTAGGCGGCCGCGGGGCGGACAGAACACTTGCACAAGCCCGGCCCGGCCGGCGACACGGGGCGCGCTTTTGGCGGCGGCGCCGAGGGCGGCCCGGGGGGGCAGGGTGTGGAAGGTACATACATTGAAACCGATCGCGATGGGCGCGCTGCCGCCGCGCGCGCGCGAGCACACAAACCCCGCGCAGAAGGGGCGTGGGGCGCGCGCGCGCGGGGCGCCGAACAGGCAGTTGACCGACAGATGGAGGCGCGCGGGCCTGGGCCGCGCCGCCCCGGAAAACAGAACAGGAGAGGCCGGCGCGCCGCGCCCGCGGCGCGTGTTGCAAAAGGCTCGCCCGGGCGGGTGCCGGCGCGTACAGGGCTCTTCAGGGCAAAAGGTGGGGTGGGTGGGGGGGCACGCGGGCGCCGCGGCGCCTCGGGCGGCCGCGGCGCGCGGCGGCCAGGGGGAAAGAGGGGCGCGGGCGAGCAAGGGCGCCCGCCGTGGGAGCGGGGCGCCAGGCTGCAATGTCGCGCGCGCGCCGGGGGCGTGGTGGGGGCCAGTGCTGCCCAGTAGTGTGTGTGTGGGCGCGCGCGGGGGCGGGCGTGAAGTGCGTGCATGCGTGTGTGTGCGCGTGCGCGCCGCCGGCCTTTAGTCAAACCGTCGCGCCAGATCTGTTTTCGGCGGGCGTGTTGCGGGGGCGGCGCGGGGCGCGCGCACGTCGGTACGTGCGCGCGCGCCCGCCCGCCCGCTCCGCCTAGAGTTCGTTCTGCGTTTTCTTGAGGGGAAATGCGCCGCCGCCGCCGCCGCCAAGAGACGGGCCGCGGGGCGTGCGCAACTGCGCGCGCGCGCCGCAATGGGCGGCGCGCGCCGGCGCGCGGTGGTGTGCCGCTTTCGAGCATGGCGACGGCCATTGCAGTGCGTGCGGGCGGGCGCAACCCCGGGCGGGAGGGCCGCGGCGCGGGGAGGGCCGCCAACGAGGGACATATGGCAAAGGCGTGTGCGTGGCAGGCAGGGCCAACGGGGTGCGGGGCGACAGGGTTTGGGGCCCCACGGCCTGCGCTGAGCCGGGGCTGAGTGCGTACGCAGTTCAGGTGCGGGTGCAAGCAAACATGCCAACACCGCGCCGCGGGCGGCGCAAAGCCCGCTATCAGATCCTAATGGGCCCCCTTGGGAAAGGGGCGAGGGGTGGCGGCGGCCGCAAGTCGGCCGCCGCCGCAACAAGGCGCAAAAGGGGGGGGCGAGGGCGCGCGCGAACGAAGGGCTTCCGACGGGGCCGTGGGAGCTGGGGGGGTCGGGGGCCGCCAGCGCCGAATCTTGAAGAGCGGTGCGGCCCGTGACCGGTCGGGCGGGCAAGGGGGCGCCACGGGGGCAAAGGAGCCCTTGCGTCTATCTTCTTGAGGGGGGAGGGGGTGGGGGCGAAGAGGGGGGAGCCGTCCCGTGAGGGGGGGGCCGCCGCCCCGCGCCGCGAGGGGTCTCGGGCGCGGGGCGGCGGCCCTGGGGCGGGCAGCTGGGGCGGGCAGCTGGGGTCCGGGCCGGGACCGGCGCCGCTTGCAGGCGCCGCGGAACGCCCCCGCCCGAGGCGCGGGGGGCGTCGGGGGGTCCCGGGGTGTCGTGTCATCGCCGTCGTCATCCGCTCTGGTGGGGGTGGGGGCGCGCCGCGCCGCTGCTGCCGAGTCGGCGTGCTGCCGAGCCGGCATGCGCAGCGCGGCGCGCCAATCGGGCCTCTAGTCGGCCAATCGCTCAGCCTGCCTCCTTGGATCGCCATCGATGGTGGGAGCGGGCGGGGCGGGGCAGGGCGGGACGGGGGATGGTGGCCAGGCGGCGTGCGCGGCGGCGGCGGCGCGGCCCTGCGGTGCGCGCAGGCAGAGGGGGCCGCGGCCGCCGCCGCGCTCGCGCTCCGCTCTAGGCGAATCTGATGCGGATTGCATTTCAAGCAAGTGGGGGCCGGGGTGGGGGAGATAGGGGGGATAGAGGCGGCGGGCGGATGCCCAGCCGTGCGGGCCTCCACCGCAGAGGGGGTCTCGAGGGGGGCGTGCGATTTGGCGGCCGCGGGCGGCGGCACGCGCCGCGCAGGGCGTGCGTGGCCGGGCGCCCGCGGTCCGCGCGGCACGGCGGCCCATTAAAAGGGGCTGGGCCCGTGACACATCACAGGCGGGTCACGACCTAACCGATGCCCAGTCAAACTTGGCGGTTGGTCAGCTATAAGACGGCCGGGCGCGGGGGTGGGCTGCCGTTTGCATGCCACACGTGCACGCATGCGGACCATAGGGGCTAGGGTCAGCAAAGGTGGGGGGCTGGGGGGGAGGCGGCGCGATGGGAGGCCGGCCGGCCAGCGGGCACGCACGCGCGCACCCCTCTGGGCGCGCGCCGCGGCGCCGCGGCGGGGCAAACTGCCAGGGAATACGGCCGCCGCCGGCCGGCGGCCCCGGCCGCCGCGACAGCGGCGGTGCGGGGGGAGCCGGCGGCGGGCCTGGGGGTCGGATGTGGTGGTGTGGTCAGCCTGGGGCCTGCAGCCCGGGGGCCGTACCGCGCAGCGGCCCCGCGCCTGGAGGAAAGCCGAAAAGGCGAGGCTCCTAGGCATTGCAGCGGGACCCATTGCCATCTGGTCAAAGTGCGGCCGCCCCAGGCGGCGGCGTGTAACGCCAACGGCTGAAACCTAAGGGGCCCGCAGCTTTGCGCCGCGGGGCCAATAGACCGAAGCTCGGCGAGGCAAAAGGCAGCAAGGGTATGGGGTAGAAGGCAGCGACGACAAGCCTGGTGGTGTGCGGTGGTGTGTCTGATGCTACGTGTCAGGGCGCCCTGAGCCTGGTGGTGTTCGGCGGGGCGTCTGGTGCTACTCGTCAGGGGCCCCCACGCCTGGTGGCGGCGATGGGGTGTATGATACGGGTCAGGGCGCCCGCAGCCTGGTGGTGTGCGGCGGGGCGTCTGGTGCTTGTGCGTCAGGGCTGCCCAAGCCTGGTGGCGGCGATGGGGTGAATGCTATGGGTTGGAGCGCCCCGAGCCTGGTGGTGTGCGGCGGGGTGTCCGGTACTATTCGTCAGGGGCCCCCACGCCTGGTGGCGGCGATGGGGTGTATGATACGGGTCAGCGCCCGGCGCCCCGGCTCAGGTGCCGGCAGCGCGTTTTGGGGGGCGGTCTGCCCGGCTGTGGGGGCTATCATGGGGCAGGGAGACCGGTCCCGGATCAGCACGCGACGGAGACGCCGCGAGCGCACAGCAGCGCGGCGAGCAGCGACTTGAGAGGCCCAGGCCCCAGCCGCGCGCGCGGCGCGGCGGCGGGCGGCGGCGCGCCAACGGCGGCGCGGCCCTCGGCTGCGCCGCCGCCAAGGCGCGCGGCGGCTGCGGCGGCGGCCGCCAGCGCCGCGCCGCAGAGGGGCGCCGAGTTGTCATGGGCGGGGGCGGCGGCGGGGGCCGCGGCCGCGCAGCAGGAGTCGAGGGGCTCTGAAAAAGAGTCGACGCTGTCGAAAACGTGGCGGCGCCGCATGTGGCTCTCGGGCCGCCCGCTGGCGTCGCCGCCGTCGCTGTCGCTGCCGCTTTCGCTGCTGCTGTCGCCGGTGGCGCTGGCGGCCGGGCCCTCGGCAGACAGAGGGCGGGACGGGGCCTGGGTGTCAGCCGCCGCGGCATCCGGCACCGGCCGCCCCGCCGAGGCGGGCGCCACAGGCGCCGCCAGCTCAGCGGGCTGCTTGGCCTGCGGCCGCGCGCGCGCCGGGCCGGCCGAGGCTGCGACCGCGTACGCGTGCAGCTGAGGCGCGAACACCGCCGGCAGCTGCGGTTGGCAACCGAGGGCCCAGCCCGCGGCTGCGCCGCCCTGCCGCTGCTGCAGCTGCGCCTGCCACTCCGCGTCCCACGCGGCCGGCGGCGGCGACGCGGCGGCGGCGGCCAGCCAGGGGTGCGCCAGCAGGCGCGCGGCGGAGGGGCGGCGGCGGGGGTCGGGCTCCAGCGCGGCGCGGACAAAGTCTGCGCACGCGCGGGACGCGCCCGGCGGCAGCGGCGGCGGCGGCTGGAGGCGCGCCTTTGCCGCGGCGGCGGCGGGGTTGGGGCCGCCGAAGGGGACGTCGCCGGTCAGCGCCTCGAAGAGCTGCGGATTCGAGGGGGGGCGCGGGGCGTTTGGTTTGGTGTCTAATGAGTCATGAGGGCCGTGCGCTGCGCGCCAAGCTGAGCAGGGGGCTGCCAGGGCTTGGTGGGAACACGCGCATCATGGTCGATCGGAACGGATATGGGACGGCTAGAAGACAGAGCGGCGGCAGCAGCGGCGGCAGCAGCACCCACCAGCGCGCCGAGGCTCCACACGTCTGCCTTTGCGTCGTAGGTGGGGACGCAGCCCGGCGGCAGCGCGGCGGCCTCCTCGGCGCTCGGCTGCGCCAGCACCTGGGGGGAGGGGGGGGAGGTGCCGTGGGTTGGCAGGGGTTTGCGCTTGGGCGGCGGCGGCGGCGTGCACAGCAAGGCATTCGCGGAGCCTGGTGAGACATGGGCAGTGCCACAGCGCGCGCAGCAGCATGGCGGCCTGGGCAAGCTCAGGATTGGCAAGCGCTGGGCTGTGTTGGCATGCCGTGCCAACGCAGTGCGGCGGCCTTTGGAAAGAACACGATACAGCAACATGAGGACGCAAAAGTAACGAGGCGTGCAAAAGAAACGAGGCGTCAAACCGGCGCACCTCGGGCGCGATGAAGCCTGCGGTGCCAACGCGGCTGACGGCGCGCTCGCGCGTGCGGCTGATGGCGAGGCCAAAGTCTCCGAGCACGACCTGCCCGTCGTCGTCGATGAACACGTTTTCGGGCCTGGAGCGGTTGCGGCGCGCGGTTGGGCGGGGTGAGCGCAGGCGTGGCGCGTTCGCATGTGCAGGCCTGCATGCTGCGTCGGGGCGCGTGCGTGTGTGCGCCCAGCGCTCGCGCGATGAGCAAGAGCCGATCGAGGCAAACAAAGGCGCGCCGGCGGCGATCGCATCCCCCCCATCTCCCGCCCCCTGCTCCCGTATGCCCCCTCCCCCCCTCCCAAACCCCCTCACTTGATGTCCCTGTGGACGATGCCCATCGCGTGGATCCTCGCGAGCGTCCTCGTCAGCGGCAGCGCGACCTCGCGCCGCAGCCGCGCCTCGCTCCACGCCTGGCCGCGCAGCACGTGCAGCAGCGTGCCGCCGGGGCAGGCCCGGAAGTACAGCAGCACGGCGTCGGGGGTCTCGGACATGCTCAGCAGCTCCACGATGCCGGGCGTGCTGCGCGCGTTGCGTTGGGGGGCGACGGGAGTTGGGGCGGGGAGGGGGTGGGCGGAGGGCGGTGAGGAGGCCCCCGCGCATGCGCGGCGCGCGGTGCCCCCATGCGGGGCGTTCCATCCCCGCACCGCCCCCGCCGCCGCTCACCCCGAGGCGCGCAGCTCCGAAAGGATGGCGACCTCGCGGTGCAGGTTGAGCGCATGGCGCGGCGCCATGCGGGCCTTAACATAGGCCTTGATCGCCACGCCCGCGCCGAAGCCATCGCACTCGCAGAGGCTGACGCTGCTGACGCTGCGCGGAGGGGGGCCGGCGGCGCGTGCGGCGGTAGCGGTCAAAGGGCGTCGGGCCGCCTGGCCGGCCGGTGACGCAGCTCCGCAGGCCCGCGGGGCGGGCCCCGCCGGGCGCCCCTGGCGCGCCCCGGCCCTGCGATCGGCGCCCGTGACTCCCCGCGCGCGCTCAGGCGGGGCGCGCACCCCTGGCCGCAGTGCAGAAGCCGGCAGCGCGGGAGCGCGGGTGTCGGTTGGTGTGTCTCGCTCATCTCCTCTGGCGGTCCCGGGCGTGTCGTGGCGGGTGAGACGCGAGTATCGAAGTCCATGGGATGCTATGGCGCGGGAGGGCGCCGCGCCGACCGGCCGGCGGGTCGGCCGCTCTAGAGCGCCAGTTTGGTGAGCGCTGCGGCTGCGCTAGGGCGCGCCCCCCATTCCAAAGCCGTTCCCAACCCTAGTATGTTTGATCGAGCCAGGGCGGAGGCCGGCGCGGGCGTGCAGATATCTGGCAACGCGCGGGAGCCGAAAGGATGGTGCCCCTTGGCACTGGCCCCGGCAGCGCCCTCTCCTCCACGCCAAGCCGCTGTTAAATGTCTGATCAAGCTGATCCGGGGCCGGCTGGGCTGCGGGGCTCTCGGCCGGCAGCGCGGGGCGTGGGTGCTGGGGTGTGCCTGGCTTGGATTTTAGCCGGCCGAGATAGTTTCTCTGCCCCTCATTGAGGCCCCCTCGCGCATGGATGCAGCGATCCGCATGATTGTAACCTGTTACTGGAACGCGCACGCCCAAATCCAGCGCGGTCGCGCGCGCGTGGCGCGCCAACAACAGCAGCCTGGGCGGCTGGGTGGCAGAGTCCTGACAAAACGGCCCTGCCGCCCGAGGGCCGGCAGGCTGGCGCGCCGCGTGCCCGCCCGCCGCGCAACGCCAAGCCCCCGCACACCAGTTGCGGGCCCTGGTGCACGAGTGCCGCGCACACCCTGGTGTTTCGTCAAAAGCAGTGGCCGCAACGCGCGTTTGAACGCGAGCGGCGGCGGGGCCCGCCCGCGCGCCGCGGCGCGCGGCCGTGCAACGACCCGACCTGCTGAAAGCGTGCTGTCAAGGAAGCTAAACGCAATTCCTAAAGATTCCTAAGGACCAATACGCTCCGAGCCAGGCGGTGTCCCTGTGTGTAAAAGATCCCTGTGTGGAAAATAAACGGAGCAAAATCCTGCGCCAGTCAATGCACCGGCCTCCCTTGATGCCGGGCCCGAGGGGCCCCCACCCCCGACGCGCGGGCCCGGGGCGCGCCGCACCCGCCGCGGCGCGCTTGCAGGTGAGCGGCGAGCGGCGCGCGGCGGCCCGCCCCCTCAGCCAAACTGCGGGGGAGGGGAGGAGGGGGCGGGAGGGGAGGATTGCGGCGCGGGGGGTGCAATTTGGCAGCAGCAGCGGCAAGGATTGTGTTGCTTTGCACACAGCAAACAATCGCGACGGGGGCAGCGAATTCGAACGAAAAAGGCAAATGCACCCACCAGGAATCGAAGGTCGTCCTCTGTGAGCCGACCCAGCGCCTCCACGTCGCCGCCCACTGTGCCGTCAAACACCTTTGGGTTCGTTGCAATGGGGGGAGGGGGAGCGGGGTCTTGGAGGCGAGGCAGGGAGGTTGGAGACGAGGCAGGGATTTCCTTGCAGGGGCTGCGTTGGGGTCAAAAACCGGCGCTGCTGGGGAGGAAACCTCAGCTGGGGTGCCTTGCCTGGGCCCGCCTTTTGGGGCAGAGGCGTTTGAAAAGCGTAAGCAAACGGCTCATACCGCCGCGAAGCAGCCACTGACCCAAGCCCCCAAGCACGAGCCGCCTCCCGTAATCCGAAAACCGCCCACCAGCTGCTTCTTCTCCTGCAGCTTGAGTATCCGCTCCTCGATGGTGCCGCCCACCACGAAGCGCGTCACCCGCATGGGCTTGAACTGGCCGAGGCGGTGGATGCGGTCCTGCGCCTGCTGCTCGACGGCGGGGTTCCTGGGGTTGTTTGTTTGTTTGTTTGTTTGTTTGTTTTTTGGGGGGGTGGCTTTAAGGGATGGGCTTGAACTGGCCGAGGCGGTGGATGCGGTCCTGCGCCTGCTGCTCGACGGCGGGGTTCCTGGTGCAGCGGTTGCCGGTTTCGTTTTGTTCGGGTTGGTGGGGGTGTTGCTTGGGACTAGGGGATGGGGGTTGGGGGGGGGCTCCCCTGCCGCGCCTAAGCCGTGCATCCTCCAAAACGCCGAAACCTGTCCCGAGGACACAGTCGCGGCCCGGGCCCGAAAACCCCTTTGGCGGCCCCAACCCCCCCCCCCCCCAAAAGCGCCCACCACCAGGGGTCCATGAGCACCACGTGGTTGGCGGCGGTGAGGTTGAGCGCCACGCCCCCCGCCTTCAGCGACATCAGGAACACGCGGACTGAGGGGTCGGCGTTGAAGGAGTCGATGGCCTGTTTTTTTTTTTTTGGGGGGGGGGGGGTGGGTGGTGCTTTTGGGGGGGCACTGGTTGCTTTTTGTTTAGGGAGGCACTGTTTAAACAGTTTGGGGGGGCACTGGTTGCTTTTTGTTAGGGAGGCACTGTTTAAACAGTTTGGGGGGGGGGTTGTGGGAGCAAAGAACAACGGGCACCTTCCCGCCATTTCCCCTTTGACTCTGGCGTTTAGGAGCCAAACACGCAGCCACAGGGGCTGCGGCCTGGGCGAACCCTGAACCCAACAACAACGCGCCTTGCTGCGCTGCTCCAGGCTCATGCTGCCCTCCAGCTTGACGCAGGTGATGCCCACCTGGGGGGGTGCGGGGGGGTGGGGGGTGGATTGGGTTTGGCGGGGTTGGTTTAGCGGGCGTTGGTTTGGTTTTGGTTTGGCGGCAATCGTCGCCTATTGTGAGCGAGGACTGCACATACACACAAAATTGCGAGTTGACCAAACGGCGTGTTAACCCCCCCCCCACCTGCTCCAGCCTGTAGTGGATGAGGTCGAGGAAGGAGGTGAACTGGCTGAACACAATGGCCTGGGGGGGGGGCGATGAGGGGTGATTTGGGGGTGCTGGGGGGGGGGCGATGTGCGGCCCATTGGTGCCGATTGGGGGCCGGGTTGGGGCGCTTGATACTGCATTGCCGGTGCTCGAGTCACCAAGGCGACTCGAAGCGGCGCGGCGCGGTTCGCAGCCAGGCAAACCCCATTCGCGGGCGGTCAAACCCCAAAGCCGAAGCCGAAGCCGCGCCCCCACCTTGGCGCTGGGGTCCGCCTCCGCCATTCGGTCGAGCTCGCAGCGCAGCGCCTCGATCTGGGGCCGGGGTTTGGTTTGGTTTCTCTGCTTGTGGCAGCGCGTTCGCAAGACCAGGCAGCCCAACAAGGATCTGCAAATACAACCCCCACCCCACCCCCTAAGCAGGGCGCCCCACCCCAAACAATGTCAGCCCCGCGCACCTTGGTGCTGCTCTGGAACTTGTCCCGCTGAATGCGCGAGAGGATGCCGCCCTTGCGCACCGCCACCACGCCGCCGCCGCCCGCCATCCCGCCGCCGCCGCCGCCGCCGCCGCTCGCCGCCCCGGCGCCGCCGTAGCCGCCGCCGCCGCCGCCGCCGCCGCCGCCGCCGCCGCCGCCGCCCGCCGCCGCGGCCCCGCCGCGGCCCCGCGCAAAGCTGACCGTCAGCGGCTTGTGGCACGCGGGGCAGGAGGCGTCCCCCCCCACCGTCTCGGAAAATTCCACGACGCAGCTCCGGCAAAAGGCGTGCCCGCACGCGGCGCGGACCTGGGGCGGTTTCGGGGGGTTTCGTTTTCGGGGGGGGCTTGCTTTCGGCGGTTTTGCTTTATGGGGGGGTGCTTTCAGGGGTGCCGTGGGGTTTCAACAGCACGCTTAGGGGTTTTGATCCATTTGTGTTTGGGAGCGTTCCGCGGGCCCAAGACCTAAAGGACTGCAAAAGAACAGGCCCAGGGCTGCAAACAACCAAACACGTAGCCAAGCCCCACCTCATCCTCCCGGGGGTCGTGGCACAGCGCGCAGCAGCCGTCGTCGGCACACGTCGCGGCGCCGCCGCCGCCGCCGCCGCTCGCGGCTCCCGCCGCCGCCGGCGCCGAGGAGGGCCCTGCGCGCGTGGAGGGGCGCGGCGCGGCGGGGTTTGAGAGGGGAAGGGGGGGCGCGGCTGCTAGGTCGGCTGCCGGAAGGTCAACTCTCGTGGTTTGAGCAGTTCAGGTGCCGGGGACGCGGCGCCCTCCCGGGGGACGCGGGCGCATGGCAAATGTGCGAGCGCGGGCACTCACCCGCTTCGTCGCCGCCGCCGCCTCCTCCGCCGCCCGTCGGTGTCGCGGTTGTGGAGTGCACCACCAGGTAGGGGTGGCACACGGCCTGGGGGGGGGGGGGGTGAGGGGGGGGGGGGGGGGGGGGGGGGGGGGGGGGGGGGGGGGGGGGGGGGGCGGTTTGGGGTCGGGGTCGATGCTTCTGAATGTTTTTCTCCGGGGTTGGGGGGTGCCGGATTGCTAGCCAAAACAAAGTCTTAACAAGCCAGCAGACGGGGGCGAAACGCGCCGCGCGAAGCATCGGTCAACAGCGGTCAACAGCGGTCAAAGCAAGGGTCAAAGCCTCGCCTGCCTCAGCCGGATGAGCAGGTCGAAGATGTGGGCGTAGTTGTTGAGCAGCGTGCCCGCGCCCACAAAGGCATCGAACTGCGCGCGGCTCTGGGTGTAGAGCGCCTGGGGGGGGGTTGGGGGGGGGCAGGGTTGTTTTTTTGGTGGAGTGGGTTGAGGGGTGAGCAAGCGGCTTGCTGGTGCGTTCTGCAAGCCCAAGTCTGGAGGAACAGCCAAGTCGCCGAAACCGCCGGTCGGATTTTTCAAAAACCCCTGCCCCCCTCGCAAAAGGCCACAAAAGTCCGCCTCGCGTCCGCCACAAGGGGGTCGTGCCCGCGCCAGCAAAACAGAACCGGCCGAAACCCCCAAACGGCCGTTTCCAAAGCTGCCCCCCCCCCCCACCTCGTAAAAGTCTGCCTCAAGAGGGTCCGCATGGGGCGAACTTCGAAGCTATCAAACATGCCAATTGCCAGCCGAAACCCCCAAACGGCTGTTTTCGAGGGCGTTTTCAAAGCTGCCCCCCCCACCTCGTAAAAGTCTGCCTCAAGTGGGTCCGCGTGGGGCGAACTTCGAAAGCAGTATCAAACATGCCAATTGCCAGCCGAAACCCCCAAAAGGCTGTTTTCGAGGGCGTTTTCAACACCCCCCCACCTCGTAAAAGTCTGCCTCGCGCTCGTCGAAGCGCTCCCGCCGCAGCAGCAGCGTGCGGTGGGGGAGGGCCAGGTCGTCCGCGCACTGGACCTGTTTTTTTGTTGGGGGGGAGGTGGTGCGTGGGGCAGGGGTTTTTGATTGCTGTTGGTATTCAGGGTTTGCAGGTTTCGGGGTTTGGGGTTGCAGCAGGGTTTGGCGTCGGCGTCTGGAGTTTGGAGGCGCCCAGAGGTGTCGTCCGGATCAAAGCGCCCCGGCCCCGCCGCGCGGCGCCCCGCAGCGCGGGGCGCGGGACCCCCCGCCCGCCCGCCGGCCCACCTTGGTGCGGCGCAGCAGGATGCGCGGCAGGATCTCCCGCCGCAGCGTCTGGGGGGAATTTTTGGTTTTTTTTGGGTTGGCAGTTTGGGTTTGTCAGCACTTGCTGCGCCCCGACGCTCGGCTGCCGGGTGCGGCGGGGCGAAATCCTCACGGCACCCACGGCAAGCAGAGCGCCCCGAAAGCCCCCCCAAAAGCCCGATCATAAAAAGGAGGCCCGGGGCGGAAGCGCACCATCATGGCCGCGCGCCCCTTCCCCGTGAAGCCGTGAGTCTTTATGGGGTTGGCCACGTGGCGGTTCCACCAGCTGCGGGGGGCGGCGGTTTAGCGTGGGCAGTTTTTTGGGGGGGAGGGGGGCGAGTGACTGGGGGCGGTTTTGGTCATAGCGCAGGCCAGGCAGCGGACAAACAGCCAGCCAGCCACGCCCGCAAAACCCCCCGCCGTCGCGCAGTCAAAATGCGTGGTCAAACCCCGGTCAAACCCCGGTCAAACGCGCCTGTAGTGCTGGTAGGGCCCGTGCTCGCAGTGGTCGCAAGCCGTCTTGCTCATGCTGAAGGCGTGGTCCAGCGTGACGCAGTCGCACTTTGAGCAAAAGTGGTGCTGTGTTTGGGCGGTTTTGGGTGGGTCGTTTAGAACGGGCCAAGGCCTTTGCAGAACCATTCAGTTTCTCCACCAAAAAACCGGAAAAAAAAACGTTTCAAGCAAGGCCTGAAACCCACCGCAAAGGGGAAGACCCTGAGGAAGCGGATCTGGCTGTAGAGCTCAGTCACCCGGTTCTGTGTTGTTTCGGGGAGGGGCAATGGCCAAGCCGGGTCAGCAGTCGCGTGGGGCGAATAGTTGGAGGGCCGGAGGCGGCTCCTAAGGGGCGTTCGGACTTGTGCGTGCGCGCGCGCACTTTTTTGTGCCCGGCGTCGCTCGCTCAGGGGAGGCCGCTAGCGGCGCGCGATGCCGCTGTCTGCATCGCGGGCGCACCCTCCGCCTCCCCTCCCAAAACAAACAAATTCGCGCCTGCAGCGGCGTCCCGCTGAGCGCCCAACGGTAGCGCGCCTCCAGCGCGTGCACCGCCTTTGCGGTGTTGCAGCGTTTGTCCTTTATGCAGTGGGCCTCGTCCAGCACCACGCGCCGCCACTTGACCTGGGGGGCGCGCGTTTTTCAAGCCCGGTCAAAGCCCGGTCAAAGCCCGGTCAAACTCGGTCAAACCCGGTGACGGTCCTGGTCTCCTCATGCCCAAGCCTCAACTGGGGGCTGCAACGCTTGCCCTCCCCCCCCGCATGCGCTTCACTTCCCCTCACCCGACCCAACCCAATCCACCCCTTCCCAAAAAGGCACACCTGGTGCAGCATGCTCCTGTCCTCTGCGCCCGCCTTGCTCCTGCCCTTGCCGCCGTCGGAGGCCTGCGCGGCAATATGCGTTCAGGGGTGGGGGCGGGTTGGGGGTGGGGGTGGGGTGGGGGGGCTGGGGGGGAGAAGGGTGCATGCGCCGCTGTGCGGGAGGGGAGGGCGCCGGCAGCAGAGCAAACCAAGGCCTGCGAGCAAGCCAGTGAGAGCCGCCCCCGCCCTCAAGCAAAACGGGACCAGCCCTGCGAAAAGCAGAAGCCGGCAATTGAGGACCCCCCTGCACCCACCCACCGCAGCGCGGATCATCTTCTCCGCCTCCCACCAGGCGGGGTCCCGCCCCTTGGTCCCCGCCAGCATTTCCTTCTTCATGCGGTGCAGAGACACGCCCAGCCCGCGCCGCCCCCCGCCGCCGCCGCCGCCTTTGCCGAACTTTCTGCCCTTGCCCCCCGCCGCCTCGGGCTCGGCCTCGGCCTTGCCCTTGCCCTTGCCCTTGCCCTTGCTCGCAGCCTGGGCCTTGCCCTTGGCCGACGGCGGGGGCTTGCCGGCCTTGCCCCGCCGCCCGCTGCCGCTGGCGCCGCCGCTGCCGCCGGCGCCGTCCGAGGCGCCGGCGCGGCCGTAACCGCCGCCGCCGCCGCCGCCGCCGCAGTCATCGTCGTCGTCGCTGGCTGCCTCGGACGACGCCGACGACTCCGCCTCGGACTCTGCCTGGTAATCGCCGTCCTCCGAGTCATCGTCGTCGTCTTCGGCCCCACCGCCGCGCCGCGCGCGCGCAGACGCAGAGGCGCGCGGCGCCGCGGGGCGGGGCGTAGCGGCGCGCCTGCTGCTGCCGCGGCCCTTGCTCCCGCCGGCGCTGCCGCCGCCACCGCAGTCGTCGTCGCCGCCGCCGTCGGAGGAAGCTGCCGCCTCCTCCTCTTCCTCCTCCTCCCCCTCCGCCTCCCCGCCGCCCTGGCGGTCGCGCTTGCGCTGCGCCTTGGCGAGCGCGTCGCTCTTGTGCGCGTGGGGGCCGCAGAAGAACCTTGAAAGGGTGCGCAGTTGTTGGGGGCGGCGGATTTCAGTGCGTGCGCGGAGAACGGCGCTCGCATTCATTGGATCAATTGTGATATCGCTCAGGCGGCGCGAGCCAGGGGCCCTTGCAGCGGCGGGCCCCGGGGTCGCGGCGGCAAGACCCCGTGGCAACGCCGCTGGGACGCGGCGAGCGGTGCGATCAACGCACGGTCAAACACGGTCAAACGGCGCGCGCGCGCACCTCAGGTGCACCCTCAGGGAGTCGGGGAGGTACTTTTTGCCGCAGTACCTAGGGGGGTGGGGTCGTGTTTCGGTTGCGTTGACCGGGGATTTGGTCACACCTTGATTTGCCCTGCTGCACAGAAGGCAGCCGCGGCAAAGCGTACACTGACACGTAACAAGCAGCAGCCGAAAAGTGCAAAAAAAGGCCACACGCTCGCAAACACGCAAACATGCGAACACATACAGAAAGCAAGCAACGGTCCACGCCCCCCACCTGCACTCGACCTTCTGCGGCATCATGGTGCGCCGGAAGTCGGCCTCAATTGATGAGTAAGTGGTCAGCACGACATCGGCGCCCTCCAGCTCGGCCTTTGACAGCGCGCCGCGGCGGGGGCCGTGGTAAACGACCACCTGGCGGTTTTTTCAATGGGGGCGGCGGCGGTTTTATTCTTTGATTGGGGGGCATTGCCTCAAGCAAGGCAAATTGGGGTGTGCAGCGCCTAAAACAAACCCACCCGGCCCAAACACCAAAGGAACGAAAAGGAACACCCCCAAACCCACCTTGAGCGCGCCGGGCTCGGTGTAGCGTGCAATCTCCCCCCGCCACTGGATGACCGCCACCACCGGGCACACCACCAGCGTCGCCCTGCGGGTACACGAGGCGGGAGGAGGGGGGCAGCCACGACGGTGCGGGTTTGCGGGAGGGGGCGGCGCGGCCGTGGCAGGCGCCCTTCTAGGGCCATACTGTGCGCGCGAGAAGGAGGCCTGTCAAGCCCCTCACAGGCCCCCGCTTGCCCGCCCCCTGCCGATGTGGGGTTGAAAACTGGTCAAACGGCAAATGCAGGTCAAAGGGCAGTCAAACCAGTCAACGCTGGGGCCGCTCACTTGCAGTACTCTTCCTCGCCGGCCTGCTCCTCCACCCCAACCGCCGCCTCTATCCGCGCGCGCCGCTCGGCCGCGGCCGACGGCGCCGCCGCCGCGCTCGGCCCCGCGCCGTCGGCGCCGGCGGCGGGCGGCGACGGCGCGGCCGCCGGTGCGCGGGCCGCGGCGGCGGAGGCGGCGGCGGAGGCGGCGGCCACGCGGCTGCCGGAGGGGGCGCGTTGGTCGCTGGCAGCGCCGGATGTGTCGCGCTCTGGCGTCTCGGGAGGGGCCTTGCCGCCGCGGCGCCGGGCGCCGGTGGGCAGCGGCGGCTTGGGCGCACCGCCCCTCGTGGCGGCGGTCGTCTCCGTCGCCGCAGCCGCCGCTGCGCTGGGCAGGGCAGAGGATGCTGCCGTGCCCGCGCGCGCCAGCGGCGCCGGCGCCGATGCGGCCTCCGCCGGGGCCGCCGCCGCTGCCGAGCCCGAGCCCGACCCTGCAGCAGAGGCCCCCGCAGACGCCGCCGCGGCTGCGGCGGCCGCGTCCAGCCCGGGCGCCCCCCGCAGCGCGATCACCGGCCGCGGCGCCGGCGCGCTCGGCGAGCGCGCGCGCGCGGCGGGCGAGGCGCGGCGCGACGCCGGCGACGGGCCGCCCTCGCTGGCGGCGGCGCCGTCGGCCCCGGCCAGATCGTAGGTCTGATCGTCAGAGCGGTGCGCGAGGATAAGAGAGATTGCCTGTATGGTTTTCCTGCGGGAGGGATGGGAGAGGCGCGCATGTGCATGGTCGGCACGCGACCCGGCGCGCCGGCTGCGCGCATGTGCGCATGGCGCCCGCATGGGGGCCGCATGCGCGTGCGTTGCGCGCGCATGCGGGCGCCTGGCGCCAGCGGGCGCCTCGCAACCGCACGGCTCAGCAAGGCCCGCAGATCGCATGCCAGGCGGTGCAGCCGTCGCACCCCATGCCCATCTCGTCCGCCAGAATGCCGCCCCGCAGCCGGCTCTTCTCCTGCGCAGTCCGGGTTGGGAGTTGAGGGATCAAACAGGGCAAAAGCGGGCGCACGCCTTGTCGCCCGGCTTCCCTGCTGCCAGGTCTGCCCCAGCCATGCGAGTTTCGACCGCCCTCGAGCGGCGCTGCGCACCTGCTTGAACCCCCATGCCAGGAACTGCTTCTGGAACGGCAGGAGCGCCTGTTGAATTCGAAGTTTGAAGGGCGGGAGCTGGCTTGGCAGCAGATGTCTCGCAGCACGGCATGCGCAGCATGCACAGCTCAACACGCGCAGCATGCACAGCCCAGCATGCGCAGCATGCGCAGCCCCCGGCCCCACGCCAACCCCAGCGCACCATCAGCAGCTCAGGGGGCGGCTCCATCGACTCTGACGCATCGAAAGTGGCCTCCGCAAGCGCCCTCTCCGCCGCCTCCTCGTCCTCCTCCCCCTCCCCAAACGGCCCCCACGTGCCGTCCTCGTCGCCGTCGTCCGCCGCGGCCGCGCGCGCCGCGCGGGCGCGGCCCACGAAAAAGGGATCCCGGTTGACCGGGCCCGCCGGGACGGCGGCCTTGGCCTTGGCCTTGCCTTTGCCCTTGCCCTTTCCGCCCGCCGCCGCCTCCGCCGAAGCCGCCGCGCTCGAGGCCGCCGCCGCGGCGCGAGACGCGTCCGCCGCCGGCGCCGCCTGCTTGCGGCGCTTTTTGGGGGTCTGGAAGGCGCCGTCCTCCGAATCGGTGTCGACGATCACCACATCGCTGTCGCGGTCCGACCTGGCGCGATCTGATCTGGTGGCGGCGCCAGCACCGGCTGCTGCAGCCGCCGCAGCGCCCAGTGGCGAGGGGATGTCGGCGACAATCTCCACATCGCTCTCACCACCCGACGCCGCGGCCCCCGCCGCCGCGGCGGCGGCCGCCTCGGCGGCCTCGCGGGCGCGCTTGCGCCGCTGCAGCGCGGCGGCGGCGCCGCCGGTCATGGGGGCGGCGCGGCGCGGCGGCGGGGAGGGCTCCCGCACTGCCTCCTCCTCCTCCTCCTCCTCCTCCTCTTCCTCCTCTTCCTCCGCCTCTTCCGCCTCCTCCTCCTCATCCTGCTGCTTCTCTTGAGCGCCTGGCTCGTATTCACTGCCGCTGTCTGCGCTCATCTCCTCCTCTTGCCCGTCCTCCTCTTCTTCGCTGCTGCCGACCACGCTTCCGCCCGCCGCGCCGCGGTCCGGCGCCACGGACGCGCTGCGGGCCCGGCTGCGCAGCGACCGCGCCGGCGCTGGCGCCGGCGCCTCTGCCTGCGGCTGGCCCAGGCGGCTCGAGCCGCGGGCGCGGGCGGCGGGGCGCGCCTTGCCGGCGGCTGCGGCGGCCTGCACCGCGCCGTCCGTCGTGCCGCGGCTGCTGGGGCCCTCACCAGCGGCACCGTCGGCGACGCGCCGCGCGCTGCGTGCTGGGCGGCCGGGTGCGGGCGGCGCGTCGGGCGCGGGCGAAGAGGCCACCGCGCCCGCCGACGCGCTCCGCGTGCGCCTCATCTGGCCTTTGCAGGCTGCGGCGCGGTGCGGAAAGCGGCGTGGGGCGTACACTGTGACGGGGCGGCGCAACCACTCGCAGCGAGCGGGGCGGCGTCCGCCCCGGCGCCGGCGGCCAGCGCACTGCCGGCAGGAGCCGGCGCTGCGCGCACCAACTTCAATCAGACCCACACGCCCGCTACTCCCACCTGGCCGGCCCACGGGCAGCTGGCGAAGGGGCTGGCAAGGTTTGGCGCGCTGCTGTGCGCGCTGCGGCACGACAAGCCCCTCCCCAGCCGCGAGCAGCGGTAAGAAGGTTTCCAGCCGTTTGAGTCGAGATGCGGCCGCTCAACACGCTCTTAAAGCCTTGTGGGGGCGGGGCGCGCGGGGGGCTCGGCCTCTACGGCTTCTGTTGCGATCTGCGCATTCCCCGGCCCCGCCAGGCGTCGCATTACAGTTCCACTGCCGAACCAAGTTGACATACACGCCAAGGCGGCATTTTCGGTGCTCCGCCCCAACCCCAGATCACACCACCCCCCGGCCGCATCCCCCGGTCCATCCCAGCCATGCGGTCGGGCGTGGCGCGCCTGGCCGCGCGATGGGGGGCATCGGGCGGCCTCGGCGGCGCCAGCGGCGGAGGCGGCAGCGGCGGCAGCAGCAGCAGCGGCGGCGGCGCAGCAGCACTCGCTGCATCGGCGCTTCACCTGCGCGCCACCGCTGCCGCTGCAGCAGCCGGCAGCGAGGCGGCGCTGCGCCTTGAGAGCGGGCAGCACTGCTCCACGTCGGCGGGGCCCGCGGGCGCTGCAGCGCCGGCCGGCGCGCGCAGCGGGTGCGGCGGTGGAGGCGGCAGCTCGCAGCCGCAGCGCGGCTGGCACCTGCGGCAGCAGCAGCGGCAGCAGCAGCAGCAGCGGCAGCAACCCGGCTGGCAGCATGCCTCGTGGCGCGGCTACGCTCGCGAACGGATGGCCTATGCCGGCGGCAGCAGCGGCGGCGGCGGCAGCGGCGGCGGCGGCGGCGGCGGCGGCGACGGCGGCCGGCTTTTTTCCCGCCCCGGCCACGGCCGCGGGGCCGAGCCCGCCGCGGGCGCCGCCGCCGGCCCCATCGGCCGCCTCCCCGCCAACTGCCCGCCCCTCTCCGAGCTGCCCGCCGCGCTCGAGGCCGCGGCCGCGGCGCAGCGCGATCCCTGGGAGTCCCACCCGCCGACCAACGACCCCGGCCGGCCGCGGCGCGGCGCGACGGGGGAGCCCACGGCGATGCCCTACCAGATAGACACCGACCAGTCGGAGGACCCTCTTCAGTACTCGCTCATGTTCCGCCAGCAGATAGAGAACTCCCAGCTCCCCGCCGAGATCAAGCGCGCCGCGTTTGACCAGCCGTGGCACGAGCTGCTGATCGACGCGCGCCGCACGGTCAAGGTCACGGCCAAGGGCCGCCTCGAGACGCTGCACGTCACGACCGCGGTCGGCAACATGCGGGGCCTCGTGGGCGTCGGCATGTCTGCGGGGAGCGACCTCCAGTCTGTCATGCTGAACAGCCTGCTGGCGGCGTACAAAAACGTGGTGCCCGTCCCGCTGTACCGGGGGCACACCATCTACCACCCCGTGGACCTGAAGATCCGCAAGGTGTGTTTTTGGGGGGGAGGCTGCTGCTGCTGTTGAAGCTGCTGCTTTGCTGCCGCCGCGGGGCAGAACAGCGGGGGCTTTGGTGTGCATGGCCGCATGGGCGCGCAATGGCCGTCTGCGTGGGCATTGGGCTGGTGCCGGCGCGGCCGTGGAGGCAGCTACCGCTGCCGCCCCGTCGCTGAGGCTTGGCCGTGGCCCCGCCTGAGAACCGCCCCCACCCCCGCCCCCCGCCCGCCCCCCGCAGCTGCGCATCCGCATGTGGCCGCGCCGCGCCGGCTTTGGCCTCACCGCGTCGCCGCTGGTGGAGCAGCTCTGCGCGCTCGCGGGGCTGCGGGACGGCACGGTCAAGCTCAACGGGCGGCGCCGCAACATCGACAGCGTCGTCAAGGCCTGGCTGCAGGCCGTCACGACGCAGTCGATGCCGCACGACGGCGTGGAGGGCAGCGGGGTGTACGTGCGGGAGGTGTACCACCGGGCAAAACTGCCGTTTGGCCTGCGCCGCGGCGTGGACGTTTGACCCCGGCGCCGCGGCGAGGGGCGCCGCCCGCCTGGCTTGGAATAGAGATTAAAGAGCCTCCTGCTTCGCCGGTCTTGGCTCGGACACCGGGGGCAAAGTGCGGGTTCAAGGCACCTTCGGGGAAGCGGCCGGCGCAGCCGCGCAGGTGACCAGCGCCGTCGCCCCTGCGGCGTCTATACCAGCGGCGTCCCCCCCGCTCCCCCAAACCTTTCTCGCGCATCACCACTGTTGATCGGACTCGCCAGCCCGCGGGCACGCTCGCGTGTCCAGCAGGCAGCAGGGGCAGAAGCAGCGCCCCCAGCCCGTCCTGGTGATCGTGCTTGTAGGATTGCAAGCAACGGATCCCTTGTAGTTGACAGCAAACTCCCGCGTGGGAGAGGCTCGCGGCAGACGCCTGTGGGGCGGTTGGCAGCGATCTGCGGACGCGTGGAGCGGCCATGGCGCTCAATATCCGTCAGAAGCAGTGCGGTGAGACATCATTATGCGCTGGCATTGCGCACGCCCCGCCCCGCGCTCGCCCGGCGCCGCTGCTGCGCTCGTCGAGGGAGGCGCTGCGCGCGCCCCCGCCGCTGCAGTGCGCGCCCCATGCCCCGCCCCTCCCGTTCAACCCCCTCCGCCCCGCCGCCCCGCCCCTCCAGATGCGCTGCTGCGCATGCTCGACCTGGGCGCCGCCGAGCGCGGCCCGGACCGCGGCGGCGCCGCCGCCGGCGGCGGCGCCGAGGGCGGCGAGCTCTACAAGGTACTCGTGCTTGACAAATTCTGCCGCGACGTCGTCGCGCCGCTGCTCCGCGTCTCCGACCTCCGCCGCCGCGGCGTCACGCTGCACCTCGCGCTCGAGTCAGACCGGCAGGCTATCGCGGACGTGCCGGCGGTCTACCTATTACAACCCACCGCGCGCGGCGCGGACCGCGTCGGCCAGGACGTCGCCGCGGGGCTGTACGACTCGTACCACATAAACTTTGCCACTTCGGCGCCCAACAAGCTGCTCGAGCAGATCGCGGCGGGCGCGGTCGCGTCCGGGAACCTGGGCCGCGTGGCGCGGGTGTACGACCAGTACGCGGCCTTCATAGCCCTCGAGCCGGGGCTGTTCAGCCTCGGCCTGCCGGGCAGCTACGTCGAGCTCAACGACCCCGCCGCGCGCGACAGCCAGATCGAGGCGGCGGTCAACTCTATAGTGGACGGCCTGGTTTCGGCGCTGGTGACGCTGGGCGTGGTGCCGATCATCCGCTGCCCCCGCGGCGGCGCGGCGGAGCACGTGGCGGCGGCGCTGGAGGGGCGGCTGCGGGACCTGCTGAGGGGCCGCAGCAACCTCTTCTCAGAGGCGGCCGCGGGCGGCGGCGGCGCGCTCGCGGCGACGCTGAGCCGGCCGCTGCTGGTGCTGTTTGACCGGAACTTTGACCTTTCGGTGGCGCTGCAGCACACTTGGAGCTACAAGCCGCTGGTGCAGGTGGGGCGCGGGGGCTGGTGGTGTTTCTTTTGGGGGGGGGGTGGGGGCGGTGCGTGTGGAAATGTGGGCGCGCGCTGGCCAAGGTTGGTTGCGCACCAGGGGCGAAGCTGGATGGGGGTGCATCTTGCCAAAAGGTGTCACCAGAACGCCAAACAAGCGCAAACAAATAAGTGCAAGCAAACAAACAAACAAACAAACAAACAAACAATCAAACAAACACACACCCGCGCCAGGACGTGCTGGGCCTGCGCCTCAACCGCGTGACCCTCGCCGCCGACCCGCCCGCGCCCGGCGCGCCGCCGCCGCTCGGCGCGGCGGCGGCCAAGCGCGGCTACGACGTCGACGAGCGCGATTTTTTCTGGGAGGGCTGCGGCAGCATGCCCTTCCCAAAGGTGGGGGGGGGGTTGGGCTTTGAGGGGGAAAGCGTGCCCCGCCGGCAGCCAGCTTTGGCCGTGCAGCAACCCCCCTCCCGCTCCTCGCCCTGCCCCGAACCCGCACGAAACGCTCCGCTTGACCCGCTGCCCTTCTCTGCCCCCTTACCTGCCCCTGAAACAACTACCACCCCCAACACCGAATGCGCGCCCCCCAGGTTGCTGAGGAGGTGGAGGCGCAGCTCCAAAAGTACAAAGCGGCTGTGGACGAAATCAACGCAAAGGCGGGGCACGGGGGGGCGCAGGTGCGGGGCTCGGGGCGTACGTCCGTTTTGGGGTATCGGGGCGGCTTGCGGGGCGGTTTGCAAGCGCGCGCCTGCGTGCGTGCGCCTGTGCCTGCGTGCGTGCGTGGGTTCGGACTCTGCCCTCTGTGCCTGCAGCTTGGGAAATGCACACCTGGCTGCAATGGAGCGTGCACACCGCCGAACACCCCACCAAAAGCCGCTGAACACCGCACCAAAAACCGCCAAAACACCCGATCAAATCCGCCCCCAACACCCCCCCCCCCCAATAAAAGGCCGACGTGGTCGACCACGACGAGGCGCTGCGCCGCAACACCCAAAACCTGATGAGCGCGGTGTCCAGCCTGCCGGAGCTGCAGGCACGCACCCGCCGCTTTTGCTGCCGCTTTTGCTGCTGGCGCACCCGCCTGTGCCTCGCCGCTGCTGCGCTGCTTTTGCGGCCGCCGCTGTTTGCCGCCGCCGCTGCTTCTGCGCCTCGTTTGCTGCCGAGGCGTCCAGCGCAGCAAGCGCACAGCACCGCCCGACAGACCCTGAAACTCAGCCGCCCGCCAACCCCTCCAAACCCATCCCCCCGAACACACACCCCCTTCACCCCCCAGGAGCGCAAGAAGGTGCTTGACAAGCACACCAACCTGGCGACCTCGCTGCTGGGCGCCATCAAGGGGCGCGGCCTGGACGCCCTTTACAACTCCGAGGAGGAGGCGCTGGCGGGCAAGGGGGACGCGGCGGCGGCCGTCAAGCTGATACAGGTGCTTTTGGGTGGGGGCTTTGGGGTGGGTGGGTGGTGGCTGGGGCGCTGGCGGGCAGGCGGGGACGCGGCGGCGGCCACGGAGCTTATACGGGCGCGCTTTTCGCAAGCCGCCACCGGCACACCAGTGCCGGCTGCGACCAGAGGCGGCTCTTGAGAGCTGTGCGCGCGCTCGCGCGCGCGTGCGCAGTCCACCTCAGGCACGAACACGCACACCAAACCGCGGCCCATTCCCACTCCCACTGCCCCGCCCCCACCCAAACCCCCAGGGCGCCAAGGGCAGCCCCTCTGACAAGCTGCGGCTGGCGCTGATCCACGTGCTCGCCGCGGAGGCGCCGCCGGCGGACGGAGAGCTGCAGGAGCTGTCGGACGCGCTGCAGGCGCGCCTGGGGGGCTGGCTGACTGGCTGACTGATTGGGTGGCTAAAAGACTGCTTGGCTTGCGGGATGGCTGGCTGACGGACTGGTTCGCTGGCTGGCTGGCTGGCTGGCTGGCGGGCTGGCTGGCTGGCCGATTGTTTTGTTTTCGTGGGAGGTTGCTCGCAGGGGCTCTGCTGCGACAGGGTCTGTTGGTGGGGGGGGATGTCCCCTCGGTTAAAGGTTGGCCACGCCCACCCCAGCGCGGCGCAGCCGGGCGTGCCCTCTCAAGCCCCCCTCGCACCGCGCGCGCGCAGGCCGCTGGGGCGGACACAACAGCGCTGACGTATGTGGCGCGGCTGCGGCGCAACCGGCTCGTCGGCGGCCGCACCGCCGCCGCGGCGCCGGGGCTCGGCGGCGGCGCGGGCGGCGGCGGCGGCAGCAACGTGAGCGGGGCCGGCTTTGGGGGGCGCCCGCGGTACTGCGGCGGCCTTGTGGCGTGCTCCTCTTTAGTGGGGCAACCTGCGTCTGTGCTGGCCAGGCAAGGCGCACAAAGTACTGCGCGCGCACGCACACACATCCTGGCATCCGCAATCCACAGCATGCCCCTCCAACCCCGCACATGACAAAGCCCCCTCCTGCCCCCACCCCCACCAACACACACACCCACAACCCCGCCCCCGCAGCTTCTGGACTGGGCTGACAAGGCCCTGGGCCAGGGCATCACGACGATGACCCGCGGCGTCAAAAACCTGCTGTCGGGGGCGCGGCAGGCGCCGGTGGCGGCGGCGCTGGACGCGCTCGCAGAGGCGCGGCCGGTGGGTGGGGGCGCGCTGGGGGTGTGTGAAGGGAAAGGGGGGCGCCGGCTTTGGGGGCTGGGGAGCCGTCTTGGGAGGGGGCCGACTGCGGGGCTGGGGAGGGTGTGGGGGGCTCAGGCCTGCCTGAGCGCAGCTGTGTGGCGCGGGGCCGCGCGCGCGTGCCAAGCAGCGCTGTGGGCGGGCCCTGCAACGCGCCGCGCGCGCACGCTCGCACCTCCCCCACCTCCCGCAGGGCTCCGAGTTTGAGTCGTTTGCGGTGTTTGACCCCAAGCTGCCGCCCGGCCGGGCGGGGCTGGACCGCGCCAAGGGCCCCTTCCGGGAGGTGATCGCCTTCATGATCGGCGGCGGCAACTACCTGGAGCGAGAGCAGCTGGCCGCGTGGGCGGCGCGCAGCGGCGCCGGGGCCGGCGGCGGCGGGGGCGGCGCGCTGGGCGGCGGCGGCGGCGGCGTGGGGGGGCGGCAGGTGCTGTACGGCGCGACAGAGCTGCTGAGCGGCGAGGAGTTTTTGGCGCAGCTGGAGGAGCTCGGCCGCAAGGCGGGCTGAACGCGCGCGCTGCGCCGCGTCGCGCCTGTAACAGCGCCCTCGTCGTGCGCTTGGGTCGGCCGTGGGGTCGGGCGCGGGTTTGTGATCGTGGCGGGCAGCCTGCGCAGCGCCGGCGGCGGGTGTGCCGCGGGTGTCGGCGCGCGGGGTCAAGGAGGAACGCCCCCTTGCCCCCCGCCATGAGTTTCAATCTCTCGCGCTTTGGATTGTGGACGAAGCGCGCAGGCCCGGCGGAGGCGCTGGGCGGCGTTGAAAGCAATCAGCTGCCGAGGCGCTCTGTCGACGGCTTCTAGAGCTCCAAGGGCTCTGTAGGCTGACCTATGGCCCACAAAAGCCTTTTAGCACCGGTCGGGCGCGCCATGCGGCCTGCACAAGCGCCAAGAGGCCGAAATGTTGCCGCGCGAACGGCAGAGCTTGCCACCACGACGCGGCAACAACAGCGGGGACGGGAGCGCCAGCGGCAGGAGCTTCAGGACGTCGTCGACGCCGACCTGCTGTGCCGCGTCGCAGACGCGGCGCAGGCGGCGCAGGCGGCGCGCGCGGGGCGGGGCGCCGCCGCAGCGGCGGCAGCCGCCGCGACGAGGCGCGAGCAGGCGGACCTCCTGGCCTCGGTTTACGAGCAGCTGGATGAGGTGGGCGCGGCCGTATGCCATGCGCGCACAAACCCGGATCGGTTTTGGGTCGTCGTTACGGCAGGTTGAGGCTCGAGTGCAAAGTTTGAGCAGCGGCATGCGCTCGAGCCGAGCAGGGTCCGCGCACGCCCCGACAGCCGCCCCATAACCCGCGCGCCGCGATCCACAGGAGATATTCTTCTCTAAAGGCGGCTGGAAGATCCCGCCCCGCGAGCGGGCGCTGATCGACGCGGTCAGCGCGGGCGCGGCGGCGTACGGTGAGGCGGCGCGGCGGGCGCGCATGGCGCATGCATGGGCCGCGCGATGGCCGCATGCGCCTGCAAAGCCGCACTCAAACCATCTTTCTGTGCACAGACTGTGCACAGACCAACCCGCCACACCCCCGAACGAACCAAAAGGCGAGATACTGCCAGGCGGCATAGACGAGCTGCTAGAGCTGTTTGATCTGGGCCCCTCCGACACCTTTTGCGATCTGGGCAGCGGCATTGGGCGCGTCGTGCTGCACGCGGCCATGCAGAGCCGGGTGGGGGCGGCGGTAGGGCTGGAGCTGTCAGACAGCCGCCTCGAACAGGTGCGCTTTTGTGGTCTTAACCGCTTTTGTTTGGGGCTTCACCTGAGGAGGCTTCCCGGGTTGGCCAACTGGCCCATCGGCCCCGTCGCCACCGCTTTGCTGCGTTGCGCTCCCCCCCCCGCGCCGACGCGGCCCTCGTGGGCGGCACCCCGCTGTCGACCCCAGAAGCCGGGCCCCGCCCCAATAGCCCCTCCTCTCGCAGCGCTCCAAAACGCGCAATCCCCCCCCCCTCCCCGCAGGCCGAGGCCGCCGCTGAGGTGCTGTCGGGCCTGGGCGTCCCCCTCCGCCCCGCCCGCTTCGCGCGCGCCGACCTGGGCAGCTGCGACCTGGAGGCCGCCTCGGGCGGCGCCGGCCACTACTTTGCCTGCTCCACCGCGTTCGGCGCCGCGCTGTGCCGCTCGCTCGCGGAGCGGCTCGCGGCGGCGCCGTCGTTCCGGGTGCTCGCGGCGTCGCGCGCGCTGCCGCCGCAGCGGGCGCTGATCAAGGTCGGGGAGCTCGGGGGCATCCCCTACTCTTGGATACCCTCCGGCTCCCTCCACGTATACGTGCGCGACTGGCAGTCCGCGCCCGCGGCGGTGCTGGCCCGCTTCTGGTGCGCGGGCGGCGCGTGCTGGGCGCCGCCGCGCGCGGCGGCGAGGGGGGCGCCGCTGCTGCGGGGGCTCGCGGCGGGGGAAGAGCCGCTGGTGCTTGGGCCGGGCGCCGCGGCAGCCGGCGGCTCGTGGATGCCGGCGCCGCGGTTTGAGGAGGAGAAGGAGGCGGGAGGCCTGCCTCCCCCCTCCAACCCGCCGCAGCACTGAGCGCCCGCGCTGGGGAGCGGCGAGTCGGCTCTCCGCAACCGGCTGGCTCGCGCGGCGGAAATCAGCCCGGCCGAAACTCCCACAAACAACGCATCTGTTTTTGCGGCCGCGCCGCGCCGCGCGCGCCCGGCCCCGCCTCGGCCGCGCGGCGGCGCGGCGCGGCCGCGGGTCTGCGGCGCGCCATCGCCATCGCGCGCCGCGGCCAACCCCTCGTATGCGGGCATCCCTGTATTGCGGGCCCATAGGGCCCGCGCCTTTCCGCCCGCCCAATTCTTCATGACGCCCCAAAATATCTAACAGCCCCGCCTGTGCTCATGTCTGCCCATTTTTTGCCCGTCCTGCACTTGACCTGCACTTGCCTCTGGTGGTGGCCCCTGCCGCGCGCCTGCACGCGGAGAAAGCTGCCGTACCTATCTACCAACGTTGCCAAACCCCCACAAAAACCCTGCTTGTGCAGCTCAAGCTGTGCTCCAGCTCTGACTGCGGCGCGTGCACCCTGTAATCGTGCGCGGCTTGCTCAAGTTACGCAACGGGTGCTAGTGGGGGGTGCACCGCGGCCAGAGCAGCAGTTGTGGGTGCCGTGCTGACTGTGCGACCGTGGTCGCTCGTCACCGATGGTCGGGTGGCAATTTGTTCGGTGGTGGCTGCGGCGGTGCGCAAAGACTGCCAGGGCGTGCGCAAAAAAACGCGCAAAGCCGCCAAGACGGATGCAGGCGCGGTGAAGGCGGTGAATGCCGGTGCTGGCATGGGTGTGGAGCAACTGGGAGGGATGTTGGCGAAACGCCGATGCAGGTGGGCCAAACAAGGGGGGGGCCTGGGCGGGGGCCCATATGCGCGCAGCAAACTGGGCACGTGCGCGCGGGCTATGGTGTGGGTGGCAGCAGGGCGACGTTGCTTCATGCGGGGCTCAGGACTCGAGGACGTCACGCGTTGCAGCTGTGCAAATGCGGATATGTGTTTGGTCCAGTGCTGACCAAAACGACCTGGCCAGGCAATAGGCGACCGCAATAAGCATGACGGATCTGGATGGCAGGCAGACGGATCTAATCAAACCGCAGCACGAGGCGGCATAAGTGCGTGCTTCCGTGAATACACGCAATGTTGAGGGGCATTGACCATGGCCGCTCAACCCTGACTCAGATAATCATAAAGACGGATGGGCTGTGGGAACGCGGGCCGCAAACCTGGGGCGGCCATGCTTTTGGTGCCACAATCCTTGCCGCGGCCCTCGGCCTCCGATGCCAGGGCCGGCTCTTTTTTCCTCCGCTCTTTCAGGGTCCTGACTCCTGAGCCGCGGCCGCCGCGCGGGCCGCCTCTGCGGCACGGCGGCGCTGGCCTTCGCGGCCGCCACTGCCGGCGCCTCTTGGCAGCGGCTCGAGCAGGATCACTGTCCTCTCCTTCAGCCTAGTGGGGGCCTCGGCACCCGTGGAGATTGCGGCGTTGCAGTTCCAGGGGTCTGCCTGGGTGTAGTCCACGCTGCCGGGCCTGGGGGTTGGGGCGGCGCAATGCGCGTGTGGTTTTGACATTGCTGCAAGCAGTTTCTGTGTTTTGTTTGTGCTGGCAGAGTTTGGAGCCAAGCAATCGCCACCTTGGCAATCTGACCAAACACAACGGTTGAGTGCAGTGATGAACCCCGGGCAAAAACCCCAGTGAAGGCCAAAAGCAAAGCCCCACCCGTAAATGTCCTCGAGGCCGCCGATGGTGACGCGAGATATCGGCGAGGCCTTGGCAGCCCCCAGCTCGATGTACTAGATTGGATTTGGTTTGGTTTGGTTTGGTTTGGTTTGGTTTGGGTTGGGTTGGGTTGGTTGGGTTTGGTTTGTGTTGGGTTGGTTGGGTTTGGTTGGGGTTGGGTTGGGGTTAACAATTGAGGCCATTGGGGTGGGGCAAGTGAAGAAACATGCGTGCCCCATTATGAGGCAAACACTGCATGGCTCAGGCGAGCAGAGGCAGTTGGCCCTCTTGCGATGCGGAACAAAGGGACAGCAAAGCCCCAACAGGGGAAAGGCAACTTGGGCCAACCCACCGGTGTCATCAGCTCGCTTTTCAAAGTCGTCTCCTGCCAATGCGCACAGCCGCTCCCAACGCCAGCCTTTGTCTCGACTGGCAGGTTCGGCCCACAGCCAGGGAGCGCGGCAAACTCGCGCGCCGCGTTGGCGCAGGTGTAGAACACGTCCGCGTCTGACCCTGGAGTGCAACTGCGCATTTGGGGGGGTTTTGTGCATATTTGCTTGCGCGCCTGAATCCTGTGGGTTGAGAGCCCGAGCGGCGAGCTGCGCCACTCCTGGGGCTTTAAACAACCATCACAGGTCAAATGCCAACTCCAACGCCCCCGCCCTGACACCTGGGGATGCATTTGTGCTTCTCTTGCCAGTAGAAATATATGCCGATGCCCAGCACGTGGCCCATCTCGTGCAGGATCACGTCGCGCCACTCGTCTCCAGTCAAACCACCCAGATCCGCAATGTCAAACTCCATTGAGCCGGTGATGGGGGTCTCCCAGGCGTCTTGCCTAGTGTAGTCGGGCCCAGCCGAACCCAGAATGCCATTCTCGCCATCGATTTCCGTAACCTGAATGTGGCGGTTTGTTCGTGCGTTTGAAGGGCGTTTTG
The DNA here is from genome assembly GCA_003203535.1 of Raphidocelis subcapitata. NCBI lineage: Eukaryota > Viridiplantae > Chlorophyta > Chlorophyceae > Sphaeropleales > Selenastraceae > Raphidocelis > Raphidocelis subcapitata. The sequence continues at coordinate 261,816 of BDRX01000014.1, forward strand.
ACCGGGCTTCCGCCGAGGCGTTGACTTACTTGGGGCCATGATACGGTTTGGGCCATTCAGGCGGCGCGCAACTCGCAAGCAGAGCGTTTGCGTTGGCCGCACCTGGTAAAAGATTGTCACCTGCAGGCCAGGGGGGGAAGGGGAGAGGGAATGATGGGCTTTAAGGCCTACTTAGTCAACCCGAGGTGCAGCAAGCACGCATCAGCAGCGACTAAGAAAACCAGGTGAAGCCCAAGCCGATTTCAGATCAACGCCATGCAAATGCCCGGTCAAAGCCAGGTCAAACACCCACGTCATCAACGGGTATGTTGTAGCCCGGCCACCACTCAAAGCCAGGGAACTTGTATTCGTCAGGGTCCACATCGGGCAGCTGTTTGTTTGTGTTGGATATGTGTGTGTTACTGGTTGTATGGCCGCGCGCAGGGCACTACGTCAACAGGAACGCAACTGCCCAGGGTATGTGGCGTTGCAAGTGATCGAGCTTCGGTGGCCCGCCGCCTCCCCACCCGCTCACTCACATCGACTGTCAAAATCTTCTGCCACCGGTCGCGAGCGGCCTGCGTTGACCGATTGGTGCGCGGCGGGGTCACGTGCAGCGTGCGCTACCACAGCACGCCTGTCGGGCGCTTGGCACCAATCCCAGGCAGTGCGCCGCACCACCCGGTCTCAAGCCCCGAACCGCACCTCGAAATATGCATCCAGCGCGGTGTTGGTTCCCACGTTGATGGTCACGAGGCTGAAATTCCCTGGGGGTGTGCAAAAGGGCAAGAGGGCTTTTAAGGTCTGATTCGTCTGGGCGTTTTGGGTTGGACAGTGCGGGTTGCAAAGCTGAGGCTAGAGTGATGGCTTCGTCCTGGGATCCCTGCGCTGGCGACTGTTTGCCCATTGCTGGCTGACTGATTGACTGCACAGCATTCCCTCCCCCCAGCTGCATGGCCCTGGCCCAAAACACGCACCCGGAGTGGGGGGCGGCGGCGGCGGTGGCGGCGGCGGCGGCGGCGGCGGGGGCGGGCCGGCAGCCGCGTTGACGCAGCAGGTGGCGCGCTTGCCGGAGCCGCGGGAGGGGCCGCGTGCGGTGAGGCGGAAGGAGCAGGTGTCACCGCAGAGCTCCTTGATGGTGCCGCAGCCGGGCACGGCTGTGGCGGGGCGGGATTGGGGGTTTCGGTTGGGGTGGGGACAGCTGTGACTTGGGGTGGGGGCAGTTGTGTTAGGGCACTGAATCGGTCAAAGAAGGAGGGGAAAGCACTTGGGCTTTCAAATGCCATGGAAGCCTGGAACAACCAGGCCATATACGCCGCTGCAAGGCACACAAGCCTCCAACGGCACCCTTGCCTTGCTGCGAGCTGTGCTGAGAAAGGGCAGAGGCAGCAAGCATGCGCCGTGCTCCTTTTCCAAAGCCAAAACACCCAACCCCAAACCACTAGGGCCAAAAGCCGCGGCCCCAAAACCGCACCGCTCGTATCAATGCAGACCAAAGCGTCAGAGGAAAGGGCGCCCTTGATGCCCGTGCTGACCACCTGTTGACCGTTTGACTTGACCGGGCGCGATTTGGTCTGGGCGGCGTTCAGGGTGACCTCCAGCTGCTTCAAATTGTCGCGGGACACGCAGGCCGGATTAGCACCTGCGGGCCGCGGCGGCGGCGGCCGGGTTCAGGGGGTTGGAGGGGAAACGTTGGGGGCGAGCAAAGGCGGCCTTGCACTGGCTCATGTGCGGCATGGCTAAGCCGGCCAGGGCCGGCCAGCCCCCCCCCCCCACGACGCACTGGGGGCGACCCGCCAGCAGAAACAACGCGCGCAAATGCGGCCAAAGCGCAAAGCACGCACTGTTGGGCGCCAGCAGCAGCTTCCTGATCTTGGCTTCGCTCTTGAGGCAGCACGGCGCATCCGAGCTGCAGTTGGCCGCCACGGCCAGGCGAAAGCACGCCTTGGTCGCGCTCCCGATGGCATAACTGAATTGGTAATTGGAGGCGGCCTGCTCGGCCGTCTGGCAGGCGGCGGCTGCGTGGGGGAAGGTGGGTAGGGAGGTAGAGAGGGTGTGCGGCCGCAACACCCTTCTGTGTGCCACCCAGCACAGGCTGACGAGGCGGGTGCCGGCACCCTTTCCCTGGCCTGCCCGGCCAGCCTCAGCACATCTCACCCGCTTGCGGCAGCGCAGCCAGCGCCGCCGCGCAACAGGCGGCGATCAGCAGCATGCCGGGCGGGCGGCTCGCGCCGAGCAGGCGGCGCGGCCTCCCGTCAGGCGCCATGCGGTCGGGTGCCCCGCGGCCGCGGCTAAAAGTGGAGCCGAAACCCCCGCGATGCTTCAGGAGTTTGGGGGCGACGCTGTCACCGGCTTGGACCGCGGGGGAGAACTTCTTGGCAGGCTGGTCAGGCGCACGGGGGACTGCGGAGCGGAACAGAGCTGAACCTGTACCTTGAACTGAACGGGAAAGAGCCCCACGGAACTCATCGCGTCGGGGCGGTGGCAGGTGGCTGGCCAGGTGTCTGGCCTGTCTGGCCACGTCGCGCTGCGTTGCGCTGCAGAACTGAACGCCGCAGGCGCGCGGCCAAGGGCGCGCCCACAGCGGTGTGTTCCTTTCTGGGGCGGACCCTGTTGTGCGGCGGACCCTGTTGTGCGGGACTAGGGTCCCTGGGGGGGACCCTAGTTGATGAATGGTATGATTACTAAGGGATACGGCAGTGCGGGTGGTTCCCGACTGTGCAGCCGTGGCCTTTCATGCTGGCGGCTGCGACGGTGCGCAAAGCTGCGAGAGCGTGAGCAAAACCCGCGCGAAGCCGCCAGAACGGATGTGGGGCGCCGGGGCTGCCAGAAAAACACGCAAGTGGGGCGTCGTGAATTGCTGCAATAGCAGTGGCTTGGGCTTGCTTTCCTCGAGAGTGGGTGGCTATGCGTGCAAAGTGCGGTCTGCGAAAGAACGTGTGGGATCGAAAGCATCGCAGGTGTGACGGTTTGGGAGGTTGGCGGCCACCAAAAAAGTGGGCTGATCAACCTGGGGCCATGGCCCGTCCGTTGCGCGCAAATGCGGGCGTGTCTTGGGCGCGCTCAGCGCGCGCAAATGCGGGTGTGTGTTGGGCGTGCTCAGCGCGCGCAAATGCGGGTGTGTGTTGGGCGCGCTCAGCGCTGACCAAGGCATCCGGCACAGCCGAAAACGACAGGGGAGCCGAGTGGGTGCCGGCAGCCAGCGGGGGCTCAAAACGGCAGCAGGTTAGTAGGGGGCAGGCGTTGAAGGCCAAAGGGCACTGCGAACGGCCGCTGTCTTAACTCGGTCAAGCCTGGGAAAAGGGCTGGCTGGAGACGCAAGCTCCAAAACTAGGTGGCTCTGCTTTTGGTGGCGCAATTCGTAGCATTGCCCTCGGCCTCCGATGCCAGGGCAGGCTTTTTTCCCTCCGCCCCTTCAGGGTGCCGACCTCTTAGCCGCAGCCTTCGCACGGGCCGCCTCTATGAGACCGTCGAGCTGGCCATGGCGGCCGCCGCTGCCGGCGCCTCTTGGCAGCGGCTCGAGCAGGATGACCTTCCCCTCGTTCAGCCTGGCAGAGGCCTCGTCGCCCGCGGAGATAGGGGCGTTGCAGTTCCAGATGTCTGCCTGGGTGTAGTCCACGCTGCCGGGCCTGGGGGTTGGGTTTTGTAATGGACGTGTGTTGCCTACAATGCTGCGACCATTCTCTTTCGCATTTTGGTTGATCCGGCAGAGTTCGGAGCCACCAGCCCACGACGATCCAACCCCACAAAGCAAGTTGGATGCAGCGTACAGCAACACCGGGCAAAGCCCCGAGCGAGGGCCTGCAACAAAGCCCCACCCGTAAATGTCCTCGAGGCCGCCGATGGTGACGCGCGATATCGGCATACCCTTGGCGCTCCGGGACAAGTACTGTTGGGTTGGGTTGGGTTGGGTTGGGTTGGGTTGGGTTGGGTTGGGTTGGGTTGGATTGGGTTGGTTTGGGTGGGTTGGTTTGGGTTGGTTTGGTTTCAGTTGGGTGTTTACTTGTCTAGCTGAGGCCACTGAAGAGCAGTATGTCGCTGCATCGCCCCAGTTCAAGGCGCTGCATGGTTCAGGCGAGTACAGGCGGTTGGCCTGTCCTGGGTCGAAGAGCATGGAGGAACACAAAAACCCTGAACAGGGGGAAAACAACCTGGCCAACTCACCGGAGTCATCAGCTCGCGTTGCATAAGGCGCTCCTGCCAATGCCCGCAGCTGCTGCCTTCCGGCGCCTCGGTCTCGACTAGCAGGGTCGGCCCGCAGCCCGGCAGCGCCGCGAACTCGCGCGCCGCATTGGCGCAGGTGTAGGGGAGGGTTACGTTTGACTCTGGCGTGCAACTGCGGATTTGGATTCGTGCATGCCACTTTTTTGCCGCCGGCACATGTGCGGGTTGAGGGCCTCAGTCGCGAGCCGCGCCGCCCCTTCGGCTTCAACCCCTCCCGCCGCCCTCATCCAACCCCAATATCCAAAGCCGCCGCCCTGACACCTGGAAATGCATTGGTGCCTGGTCTCCCAGTAGTAAGGCGACCCAATGCCCAGCACGTGGCCCATCTCGTGCAGGATCACGGCAAGCCACTGGTCCGGGGTCAAAGTGTCCAGGTCATCGATGTCAAACACCATTACGCCGGTGACGGGCGTCGACCAGTAGTCTTCCCTAACGTAATCAGGCCCAGCCATGCCCAGAATCTCCAATGGGCCATCGATTTTTGCGACCTGCGGGCAAAGGTTTGTTTGCACATTGGACGGGGGGTTTCGCCGGTCTTTGGTCAAGGGTTTCATTGAGGGTTTAACCAGTTCAGGTGCGCTACTCGCAAGCAAGGCGTTTGCGCTTGCCGCACCTGGTAGAAGATCGTCACCTGTGGGCCAGGCGCGGGGGGGAGGGGTGATGGGTTTCAAGGCGTGCTTGGTCAACCCGCTGCGCAGCCAGCACGCATCAGCAGCGACTTCACAAAACCAGGTCAAACCCAAGCCGATTCACGTCAACGCCATGCAGAGGCCCGATCCAAGCCCGATCAAACACCCACGTCATCGACGGGCATGCTGTAGCCCGGCCACCACTCATAGGCAGGTTCATCGCGCAGCTGTTTGGTTTTGTTGCGGTTTGGAGATGTCAGGGCGCCTCTTGGGTAATGCGGCCGCGCGCAAGGTGCTGCGTCGACAGGCACGCAGCTTTCCAGGGTGTGCGGCGCGTGGCGTTGTGCAAAAGAGCGAGCTTTGACGGTTCGCAGCAGCAGGCCGTGGGAAGCACCGCAAGGCCCTCTGCCTCCAACGCACGCACTCACATCAACAGTCATGATCTTCTCCCACCGAGCACGGGCGGCCTGCGTTGACCGATTGGTGAACGGCGGGGTCGGCACAGCGTGCGCTACCACAGCACGCCTGTCGGGCGCTTGGCACCAATCCCAGGCAGTGCGCCGCACCACCCGGTCTCAAACCCCGAACCGCACCTCGAAATAGGCATCCAGCGAGGTGTTGGTTCCCACGTTGATGGTCACGAGGTTGAATTTCCCTGGGGGGTGTGAACAGCAGGCAAGGGGGCTTTAAAGGTCTGATTTGCCTGGGCGTTTTGGGTTGGGCAGTGCGGGTGTCCAAGATGTGGCTCGGATGCTTGCTTTGCCCTGGGATGCCTGCGCTGGCGATTTGTGGCCCCTCGCTGGCTGGTGGACTGCACACCGCACGGCATTCCGCCCTCCCTGCCGCAAGGCACTGCCAAACACGCACCCGGAGTGGGAATGGGCGGGCTGACAGCCGCGTTGACGCAGCAAGTGGCGCGCTTGCCGGAGCCGCGGGAGGGGCCGCGTGCGGTGAGGCGGAAGGAGCAGGTGTCGCCGCAGAGCTTCTTGATGGTGTCGCAGCCGGGCACGGCTGTGGCGGGGCGGGTTCGGGGGGTTCGACTGGGGTGGGGACAGCTGTGATTTGGGGGCCTGCTTGCAGCGCAGTTGTGTAGCCGCTGTAGAGGCATTGAAGCCGTCAAAGCAGGAGGGGGCAAAGCACAAACACCTCCAACGGCACCCTCTCCTTGCTGCGAGCTGTGCTGAGGAAGGGCAGAGGCAGCACGCATGCGCCGGGCTCCTTTTCCAAAGCCAAAACACCCAACCCCAAACCACCAGCCCCAAAAGCCGCGGCCCCGAACCCGCACCGCTCGTATCGATGCAGACCACAGCGTCAGAGGAAAGGGCGCCCTTGATGCCCGTGCTGACCAACTGTTGACCGTCTGACTTGGCCGGGCGCGACTTGGTCTTGGCGGCGTTCAGGGTGACGTTCAGCAGCTTCAAATTGTCCCGGGACACGCAGGCCGGATTAGCACCTGCGGGCGGCGGCGGCGGCGAGGGCGTTGTGGGGGTTGGAGCGGGGCTGGGGGAGCACATGCGGCCCTGTGGCACCTCCCAGATCCTGCGCGCCATGGCTGCGCCGTCCGCCCCTCCGTCCCCCCACTACGTGCTAGGGGCGCCCCGGCACTCTTGCGCCGGGGGCGCCCCGCCAGCAGAACAACGCGCGCGAACGCGGCCAAAGCGCAAAGCACGCACTGTTGGGCGCCAGCAGCAGCTTCTTGATCTTGGCCTCGCTCTTGAGGCAGCACGGCGCATCCGAGCTGCAGTCGGCCGCCACGGCCAGGCGAAAGCACGCCTTGCCTGGGCTCGTCAACTCGTCGACGTAGCTCAATTGGTAGTTGGAGGCGGCCTGCTCGGCGGCCTGACAGGCGGCGGCTGCGTGGGGGAAGGTGGGTGGGTGGGGAGCAGAGGCTGTCGCGGCGGCGGCGGCAGGAAGGCGGCCGGCCACATTCTCTGCAGCGCAGGCCGGGCGCGCCTGGACGGGCCACGACCGCCCAGGCCCCTCACGGCAGCCCGCACAGCCTCGTGGAGGCGGCATCTCACCCGCTTGCGGCAGAGCAGCCAGCGCCGCCGCGCAACAGGCGGCGATCAGCAGCAGGCTGCAGGGGCGGCGGCTCGCGTGAGGCGCCATGTGGTCGGATGCCCCGCGGCCGCGGCTCAAAACGAAGCCGAAACTCGAGCGATGCTTCAGGAGTTTGGGTTCGATGCTATCACCGGCCAGCAAGCTCGGCGGACGGGTGTCGGGGGAACTCGTTTGGCAGGCTGGACCGCGGCGCGGGGGACAACAAACCGAACCGAAGGCTTCGAATGATCTTTAGAGCCACGGAGCACTGCTTTGGGGGCTTCGTCACCGGCAAGGTGGCTGGGAATGTGGCTGGGGATGTGGCTGGCCAGTGCGGCCCAGCAGGCGCGCCTGCAGCGCGAGCTGTGCCAGTTATAGCTATTCTTGTGCCAGGTACTCAAAGGGGGCCAGCGCCTGCAGGGCTCCCGGCGGGGGCAAGCGCGCGGGTCAACGCGGCGCGCCGCAGCGCGGCGGTCGGCGCGCCGCGGGGCAGCTCCTGCCGCGCGTTCAAAGCGATTGTAGAACTCCCCCCAACGTTTGGGCTTGCCGGCCCAAAGGCTCCGAGAGGGGCTAGAAGAAGGGTTCGTTTTACAGTGGCGCGGGGCCAAGCGCGGGTTGTGAACCGCGCCTGTGGTGGCTGTGCTGGCCTGCCTGTGGGGGCTGTGCCGGCCTGCCTGTGCAGCCGTCGCCTTGGATAGAGTGGCATTTTCTGCCGGCGGCTGCGACGGTGCGAAAAGCTGCCAGAGCGTGCGCAAGCCGCAACGCCCCCAGAACGCATGTCGGGCGCCGTGAATTCCTGCAATAGCAGTGGCTGAGCGCCAGGCAGGCTTGTGCGCTCTGGGATTGCTCGTCTTGGGAGCGGGTGGCTATGCGTGCAAAGTGCGGCAAGCTTTGCGCGCATGCACAAGAATGTATGGGGGCAAAGGGATCGCAGGTGTGACGGTTTGGGGGGTTGGCGACCTGGGGGATGTGCTCAGGACTATGCTCAGGACTCCTTAAGCCCGAGGCCAGGGCTCTGTTGCGGCTGTGCAAATGCGGTGTGTGCTATGCTAGCTCAGTGCTGACCATAGCCAACGTTTGGTTCAGGCAACCAGCGAAGCAAAAAGATAAAAGGGAGCTGTGTGTGTGCCTTCAGGGGCTCAAATATAAAAATGGCAGCAGAGCAGTAGGGGGTGGCAGGCGCGAAAGGCCAAAGGGCGCTGAGCATGGCCGCTTTCTGAACTCGGCCAAGCCTGGAAAAAGGGCTGGCTGGAGATGTCAGCCCGAAACCTGGGGTGGCCCTGCTTATGATGGTGGCACAGCCCTTACCATTGCCCTCGGCCTCCGATGCCAGGGCAGGCTTTTTTTCCTCCGCTCCTTCAGGGTCCTGACTCCTGCGCTGCTGCCGCCGCGCGGGCTGCCTCTGCGGCACGGCGGCGCTGGCCCTCCACCCCGCCGCTGCCGGCGCCTCTTGGCAACGGCTCGAGCAGGATCACCTTCCCCTCCTTCACCATTGCGGGTGCCTCAGGTCCCATTGACACGTCAGGCCTGCAGTCCCAGAGGTCTGCCTGGTCGTAGTTCACGCTGCCGGGCCTGGGGGTTGGGTTTTGAAACGCGCGTGTGCGTTTGGCACCTCTGTGCCCATATTGTGTTGGCCGAGTCTGGAGCCAAGCAACCTCGGCAATCAACCCCATGCAACCCCTTCAGACACCATTTGTGCACGCGGTCAAACCAAAGCAACGCCCCAAGCGAGGGCCCAAAGCCCCACCCGTAAATGTCCTCAATCGCGCCGATGGTGACGCGCGATATCGGCATACCCTTGGGGCTCCGGGTCAAGTACTGTTGGGTTTGATTGGGTGGATAAAATTGAGGCCATTTGGGGAGGGGGAGGGAAGTGACGTGATGGGCACACCCCATCACCCCACTTTGAGGCTAAACACTGCGTGGTTCAGGCGAGCAGAGGAAGTTGGCCCGCTTGTGATGAGGAACAAAGGAGCAGCAAAGCCCCAACAGGGGGAAGGCAACTTGGCCAACCCACCGGTGTCATAAGCTCGCGTTTCAGAGTTGCCTCCTGCCAATGCGCGCAGCCGCTGCCCTCCCCCGCCTTGGTCTCGACTGGCAGGTTCGGCGAACAACCAGAAAGTGCGGCAAACTCGCGCGCCGCGTTGGCGCAGGTGTAGAACACGTCCGCGTTTGACCCCGGCTTGCATCTGCGTTTGGGTTTGGGGGTTTTGTGCGTTTTTGCTTGCGCGCCTGCGGCTTGAGAGCCACAGTGGCGAGGCACGCCGCCCCTGGGGCTCCGCAACCCCTAAACCATAGGCCAAATCCCTTATCAAACCCAATCTCCAAAGCCCCCGCCCTGACACCTGGGGATGCATTGGTGCTTGTACTCCCAATAATAACCTATGCCGACGCCCAGCACGTGGCCCATTTCGTGCAGGATGATGGCGCGCCACTCGTCTGGAGTGAAACCGCCCAGATCATCAATGTCAAACTCCATCGAGCCGGTGATGGGGGTCTCCCAGTAGTCGGTCCTTATGTAGTTGGGCCCAGCCTGGCCCAGGATGCCATTCACGCCATCGATTTCCGTGAGCTGCGTGCGGCGGTTTATTCGCGTGTTTGGCGGGGGGTTTCACCGGGCTTCAGTCGAGTATTTGACTCACTGGGGGCCATGACAGGGGCTTGGCCAGTTGGTCAGGCAGTGCACAACACGCAAAGCAGAGCGTATGCATTCGCCGCACCTGGTAGAAGATCGTTACCTGCAAGCCAGGCGGGGGGGGGGGAACGGGGAGGGAGTGATGGGGCTTGAGGCCTGCTTGGTCAAACTGGGGCGCAGAAGCGTGACAACAACACCAGGTCAACTCCAAGCCAGCGTCAGGTCAACACCATGCCGAAACCTGGTAAAGCCAGTTCAAACACCCACGTCATCGACGGACATGCTGTAGCCCGGCCACCACTCAAAGCCAGGGCCTTCATCTTTGGGGTCCACATCGGGCAGCTGTTCAGTTGTTTGTGTTGCAGGTTGGGATGTCAGGGTGCCTCTTTGGTTTTATAGGTGTGCGCAAGGTGCTGCATCGACAGAAGCGGCGGGCAGCTGCCCAGGGTGTGCGGCGCGTGGCGTTTTCGCAAGCGAGCGAGCTTCGACGGCCTGCAGCAGCAGGCAATGAGAGCCAGCGCAAAGCGCGCTGCCTCCAAACCGCTCGCTCACATCAACATTCATGATCTTCTCCCACCGTTCGCGGGCGGCCTGCGGGTACCGATTGGTGCGCGGCGGGGTCAGCGCGGGCCCAGCGGCGGCCTGGGCAACGGCAGCGCGCCCTGCGGCCGCTTGGCACCCATCCCAGGCGTTGCGCCCCGCCATCCCGCCAACCCCAAACCGCACCTCAAAATATGAATCGAGGGATGTGTTGGTTCCCACGTTGATGGTGACGAGGTTGAATTTCCCTGGGGGGTGTGAACAGCGGGCAATGGGGTATTAGCCGTCTGATTTGTCTGGGCGTTGCAAGGTTTGGCAGTCCGGGTTTCAAAGCTGTGGCTCGGATGTTGGGCTTAGCTCTGCGCTTGCTGCGCTGGGGATTGCCCGCCTCTCCCTGGCTGGTGGACTGCACAGTGCACACCATTCCTTCCTCCCTGCCGCAAGGCCCTGCCAAATGCTCACCCGGAGTGGGGGGCGGCGGGCCGGCAGCCGCGTTGACGCAGCAAGTGGCGCGCTTGCCGGAGCCGCGGGAGGGGCCGCGTGCGGTGAGGCGGAAGGAGCAGGTGTCGCCGCAGAGCTTCTTGATGGTATTGCAGCCGGGCACGGCTGTGGCGGGGCGGGTGTGAGGGGTTCAGTGGGCTCAGTTTGGGTGGTGACAACTCCGATTCAGGGGCATGCTTGCAGCGCAGTTGTGTAGCCGCTGTTGAGGCATGGAACCGGTCAAAGAAGGACGGAGAAAAGCACTTGGGGCTTTGAGCCCATGGAAACCTGGAACACTTAGGCCACAGACGCCGCAAAAAGGCGCATTCACCCTCCAATGGCTCCCTGTCCTTGGTGTAAGCTGTTCTGCTGAAGGTCGGAGGCAGCGAGCGAGGCAGTGGCCGCGATCCTTTCCCGAAGCCCCAAAACACCCAACCCCAAACCACCGCCCCAAAAGCCGCGGCTCCAAACCCGCACCGCTTGTATCAACGCAGACCAGAGCGTCAGAGGAAAGGGCGCCCTTGATGCCCGTGCTGACCAACTGTTGACCGTCTGACTTGACCGGGCGCGATTGGGTCTGGGCAGCGTTCAGGGTGACCCTCAGCTGCTTCAAATTGTCGCGGGAAATGCAGGCCGGATTAGCACCTGCGGGCGGCGGCGGCGGCGAGGGCGTTGTGGGGGTTGGAGCGGGGCTGGGGGAGCACAGGCGGCCCTGTGGCGCCTCCCAGATCCTGCGCGCCATGGCTGCGCCGTCCGCCCCTCCGTCCCCCCACTACGTGCTAGGGGCGCCCCGGCACTCTTGCGCCGGGGGCGCCCCGCCAGCAGAACAACGCGCGCGAACGCGGCCAAAGCGCAAAGCACGCACTGTTGGGCGCCAGCAGCAGCTTCTTGATCTTGGCCTCGCTCTTGAGGCAGCACGGCGCATCCGAGCTGCAGTCTGCCGCCACCGCAAGGCTAAAGCACGCCTTGCCTGGGCCCACCGCCTCGTCAACATAACTCAACCGGTAGTTGGAGGCGGCCTGCTCGGCGGCCTGGCAGGCGGCGGCTGCGGGCGGGCAGGTGGGTGGGGAGCAGAGGCTGTTGCGGGGGCGGCAGGAAGGAAGCAGGAAGGGCGGTCGGCCACATTCTCTGCAGGCCGGGCACGCCTGGACAGGCACTACCGCCCATGCACCTCAGGACAGGCTGGACAGCCTCAGCACATGGAGGCCCCATCTCACCCGCTTGCGGCAGCGCAGCCAGCGCAGCTGCGCAACAGGCGGCGACCAGCAGCAGGCCGGAAGGGCGGCGGCGCGCGCCGAGCAGGCGGCGCGGCGCCCCATCAGGCGCCATGTGGTCGGATGCCCCGCGGCCGTGGCTACAAATGGAACCGAACCCCGCGCGATGCTTCAGGAGTTTGGGTTCTTGGCGACTGAGCGGTGTCACCGGCCAGCGGGCTTGGCGACTGACGGAGGGGGGAAACTCTTTTGGTGGTGCGCAGAACGGTGCGCAGAACAGTTACCGACCGGGAAACGGTCCACGGGTCGCTGCGGAGCCCCCCCCCTCCGTGGGCGCGGTGGCAGGGCGGTGACACGTGGCTGGCCAGGTGTCTGCGCCGCTGCAGAACGCCGCATTCGCGCCAAAGGCGCGCGCCACGGCGCTGTTCAAGGTCACAGCCCGGGCGGCATCACGACAAAGGCCCTCGGCGGCAGTGGACGGCCCCGCTGCTTCGTGAAGGCGGCCACGCTTGCTGATGAGGCACGGCTACGGCCTTCCTTTCTTTTCAACTTGCAGAACTCCAGATGCAACGGAGCAAGTTTATTTACAGCTCCAAGCTGCCTCACCCACCGCCGTCGGCGGCGCTCATGGCCGCGTGGGAGTGGAGGCTGCCCAGTGTCCAGCGCTCTAAAAGCGGTTGCTGGTGCCACGCCGCGCCACAGAGGTGCAGGTCCAGTGCAGCAACGGGTTTATGGTTTAGGTTTTAGAGCTGGACCGCACATGTGCAACGGCATGAGTTTATTCACAGGGGGGGCCTGGGCTGGGGTGTGCAAATGCGGGTGCGCGTTTTTGTGCTCAGCGGCGACCACAGCCCAGGTCGGTGACAAACTGGCCCGGCGGCCGGCAAACGCTGTAAATGCAGACGGATCTGAGTGGGTGCCGGCCGGCAAGGGGCTTTAAAACGCAGCAGATCAGCAGGGGGGCAGCAGCCTGGGGCGCGAAAGGCCAAAGGGCGCTAAGCATCATGACCGCTGTCTCAACTTGGTCAAGCTTGGAAAAAAGGCTGGCTGGAGACGCGGGCTCCGAAGCTAGGGTGGCTCTGCGGTTGGTGGCTCAGTTATTCATAGCATTGCGCTCGGCCTTCAAGCCAGGGCCAGCTCTTGTTTCCTCCGCTCCTTCAGGGTCCTGACTCCTGCGCTGCTAGCAGCGCTGCCGCCGCGCGGGCTGCCTCTGTGGCACGGCGGCGCTGGCCCTCGCGGCCGCCGCCGCCGGCGCCTCTTGGCAGCGGCTCGAGCAAGATGACTTCCCCCTCCTCCACCCTTGCGGGGGCCTCAGTTCCCGTAGTGCTTGCGGCGTTGCAGTTCCAGGCGTCTGCCTGGGTGTAGTTCACACTGCCGGGCCTGGGGTTGGGTTTTTTGAATGTGTGTGTGCGTTTATCAATGCTGCGCCCGTGCAGAGTTTGGAGCCGGACAACTTCGGCAATCAACCCCTTCAAACACCATTCATGCACAAAGTAGGTGAGCGCGCGAGGGTCAACCCCAAGAAAGCCCCTAGTGAGGGCCAAAACAAAGCCCCACCCGTAAATGTCTTCGAGGGCGCCGATGGTCACACGCGATATCGGCATGCCCTTTGAACCCGGCCTGAGGTACTGTTGGGTTGGGTTGGTTGGATAAATGAGGCCACTTAAGAGTGCAGAGACCGGGTGTGCAGTGTGCACTGCATCGCCCCAGTTCGAGGCGAACACTGCGGGGTTCAGGGGGGAGCAGAGCACCCTGAATAGCTGACAAAAAAAGCAAAATGCTTCGCTTAGCCTACAGGTGTCATAAGTTCGCTTGACAAAGTGGCCTCCTGCCAATGCACGCAGCCGCTGCCACTGCCGGCCAGGGTCTCGACTGGCAGGTTTGGCCCGCAACCGGGGAGCGCGGCAAACTCGCGCGCCGCGTTGGCGCAGGTGTAAGATATGTCCTCGTTCAACCCTGGAATGCATCTGCGCGTTTGGGCGTTGTTTTGTTAGTGTTGCCTCGCGCCTCCTGGATCCGTGGGGGCTGAGGCTTAGAGCCTGAGCGGCGAGCTGCGCCGCTCCTGGGCTTTATTCAACCACTCAAAACCATCAGTCAAACCCCAACTTCCATAGTCCGGCCCTAATACCTTGGGATGCATTCATGCTTCTCCTGCCAGTAGTAACCTACACCGATGCCCAGCACGTGGCCCATTTCGTGCAGGATCACGTCGCGCCACTCAGTTGCAGTCAAAGCGTCCAGGTCATCGATGTCAAACTCCATTATGCCGGTGATGGGCGTCTCCCAGTAGTCGGTCCTAATATATTCAGGCCCAGCTTGGCCTAGAATGCCCGATTTCCCATCGATTTCCGTGAGCTGCGTGCGGCGGTTTATTCGCGTGTTTGGCGGGGGGTTTGACCGGGCTTCTGCCGAGGCTGCAATTGAGCGTTTCACCAGTTGGTCAGGCGGCGCGCAACTCGCAAGCAGAGCGTTTGCGATGGCCGCACCTGGTAGAAGATCGTCACCTGCGAGCCAGGCGCGGGGGGAAAGGGGGAGAGGGGTCTGAGCCTCTGAGGCCTGCTTGGTCAACCCGCGGCGCAGCAAGCACGCATCAGCAGGCCAACGCCAGTTCAAAACCCAGCCAATACCAGGTCTAAGCCAGGCCAATGACAACAGAGCTAGCCCCAGGCCACTGTCGGGTCCTCTCCATGCCGAAACCTGGTCAAAGCCCGGTCAAACACCCACGTCATCGACGGGCATGCTGTAGCCCGGCCACCACTCAAATCTAGGGCCTTTGTATTCGTTGGGGTCCACATCAGGCAGCTGTTTGTTTGTGTTGCAGGTTGGGATCTCAGGGTGCCTCTTTGGTTTTATAGGTGTGCGCAAGGTGCTGCATCGACAGAAGCGGCGGGCAGCTGCCCAGGGTGTGCGGCGCGTGGCGTTTTCGCAAGCGAGCGAGCTTCGACGGCCTGCAGCAGCAGGCAATGAGAGCCAGCGCAAAGCGCGCTGCCTCCAAACCGCTCGCTCACATCAACATTCATGATCTTCTCCCACCGTTCGCGGGCAGCCTGCGGGTACCGATTGGTGCGCGGCGGGGTCAGCGCGGGCCCAGCGGCGGCCTGGGCAACGACAGCGCGCCCTGCGGCCGCTTGGCACCCATCCCAGGCGTTGCGCCCTACCATCCCGCCAACCCCGAAGCGCACCTCGAAGTATGCATCCAGGGATGTGTCGGCTCCCACATTGATGGTGACGAGGTTGAATTTCCCTGGGAGTTTTGCACAGCAGGCAAGGGAAGTCGGGTTTGGGTTGAAGGAATCCGGGGTGCAGCAGCTCAGGCACACAGTCAGATCCACCTGCCCGCGCCGGTGACTGTTCGCCTCCCGCTGGTGCACTGCCCGCACGACATACCTAACTCCCTGCCCCATGGCCCTGCCCGAAACACGCACCCGGAGTGGGGGGAATAGGAGGAGGCGGCGGGGGCAGGGTGACGGCCGCGTTGACGCAGCAGGTGGCGCGCTTGCCGGAGCCGCGCGAGGGGCCGCGCGCGGTGAGGCGGAAGGAGCAGGTGTCGCCGCAGAGCTTCTTGATTGTTCCGCATCCAGGCACGGCTGTGGCGGGGCAGGTTTGGGGGGTTGATCTGGGGTGGGGACAGCTGTGATGTAGGGGCCTGCATGCGGCGCTTGCGAGGCGGGCGGTTGTCGTAGACGCCCGCCCCCACAGCCTTCTTGTCAACGTGTGCAAGCGGCATGTGCTGCGTGAAGGGCTGAGCCAGCAAGGCAAGCACCGCCGTGCGAAGCCGTGCTCCTTTTTCAAAGCAAAAACACCCAACCCCAAACCCGCACCGCTTGCATCAACGCAGACCAGAGCGTCAGAGGAAAGGGCGCCCTTGATGCCCGTGCTGACCACCTGTTGACCGCTTGACTTGGCCGGGCGCGACTTGGTCTGGGCCGCGTTCAGGGTGACTCTCAGCTGCTTCAAATTGTCGCGAGACATGCAGGCCGGATTAGCACCTGCGGGCCGCGGCGGCAAGGGCGTTTTGGGAGTCAGAGCTGTGACAAAGCTCAAAGGGGGCCATCGTAGGCGGTCTGTGGCGGCTTAGCACCCTGCTGGCTAAGCCTGCCAGAGCCGGTAAGGGCAGGCCGCCCTTGCCCCCATCCACTGGCTACCGCGCCGGGGGCGTCGGAACAACGCACATGAACGCGGCCAAAGCGCAAAGCACGCACCGTTGGGAGCCAGCAGCAGCTTCTTGATCTTGGCTTCGCTCTTGAGGCAGCACGGCGCATCCGAGCTGCAGTTGGCCGCTACGGCCAGGCTAAAGCACGCCCTGGTTGCGCTCTCGGTGACGAAACTGAATTGGTAGTTTGAGGCGGCCTGCTCGGCGGCCTGGCAGGCGGCGGCTGCGGGCGGGCCGGCGGGCGGTGGCGGTGGGAAAGTGGCGGCGCTTAGGGGCGGTCTGCTCGGGGAGCGGATGCCGACCGCGGCGCTGCGCACGCAGTGGGGCGCAGACCGGACAGCGCAGGCAGGCCGGAGGCACTGGCGAGGCTGGGGCCCGGGCCCCTCGCTCCCCGCTCCAGGGCCCTCCCAAAGGCCAGGCTCACCCGCTTGCGGCAGCGCCGCCAGCGCCGCCGCGCAACAGGCGGCGATCAGCAGCAGGCCGGAGGGGGGCGCGCCCGCTCGGCGCGGCGCCCCGTCAGGCGCCATCGCAGGGGCGGGTGCCCCGCGGCTCAAAGTTAATACGACGCTCGCGGGATGCTTCAGGAGTTTGATGGCGACGCCGTCACCGGGATTTGGCTGCCGGCCCAGACCAGGGGCGAAACCGTATTCCCAGGCCCAGAACCGTGTAAAAGTAAAATATTTACGCGCATACGATAATAAATCAATCGCGTTCGAAGGAAACTGTGGCGATGGCCGGCATGGTCTGGGTGCTTGGGCTACTCATCAGGCGGTGACCGCCCGGCACGTGCTGCGCGAACATAGTTGGCACTTGGCACTGCTCCACAGGGCGTTGATCACCTGCATCGCCCCCACGCCGCGCCGCTCAAGCGCCTCGCATCCGTGTCAGAGCGGCGGCGCGTTGGGCTGCGTTGGGCTGCGACCTAGCTGCCTCAGACAGCCCCACTCCTTCGTGCCTGTGCCAACACGGCCAATGCCGGCCGGACTGCCCCCGCATGCATCGCGCGCGTATTGCTTGGGGCGTTTTAGCCACAAGACTATGCGCGGCTTGCAAATGCCCAACCTGCAGAATGCCAGATGCAACGGTGCTAGTTTACAGTTCCGAGTTGCCTCGCTGAGGAGGGATTTGGTGGCACCAAACCCCGCCGTCGGCGGCCCTTGCGGCCGCGTGAGAGTGGAGGCTTTGCAGTGTCAAGCGCTCTGAAAGCAGTGGCCGGCTGCTCGCCAGGCATAATGCAGGTTTGGTGCCGTGCAAGGCCGCGCATTGCAAGCAAGGGTGGTCGTATTCGCAGGGGCAATGTGTTGGCTGCCCCCCAAACAGGCGGGCTGCGCAGCACATATTCAAGGCATGGGAGGGTAGTACCGTATGCAACAGGCGGCGCAACGCGCAGGAAAGCTGTGAATAGTGGCAAGTTGGTGTGGCGCCAGGGTGTCGTGGCTTCGTGCGGGGTTCATGGCTCCCGGGCCCGTTCGTTACGGCTGTGCAAAATGCGGGTGTGTGGCTTGCTTGCTCAGTGATGACCACAGCCAATGACCTGGCAGGGCGACCGGCAGACGCAGTGAGTGAAAAGGAAGCCGAGTGGGTGGCGGCAGCCAGCATGGGCTCAAACAGCAGCAGATGAATACGGGGGCAGGCGATGAAGGCCAAAGGGCGCTGCGCATGAGTGGCCGTTTTTCCAACTCGGTCAAGCCTGGGAAAAGGGCTGAGGAGACGCGGGCTCCAAAGCTGGGGCGGCCCTGCCCTTGGTGTCATGATTCGTACCGTTGCCCTCGGCCTCCGGGCTGGGCCCACCGGCTCTTTTCCTCCGCTCGCTCCTTCAAGGTCCTGACTCGTGAGCCGCGGCCGCCGCGCGGGCTGCCTCTGCGGCGCGGCGACGCTGGCCCTCGCGGCCGCCGCTGCCGGCGTCGCTTGGCAACGGCTTGAGCGGGATCACTTCCCCCAACATCACCCATGCGGGGACCTCATTAGCCGCTGCGCGGCTTGTGGATCTCAGGATGAGCAGTCCCAGGGGTCTGCCTGGGTGTAGTCCACGCTGTTGGGCCTGGGAGTTGGGGTTTTTGAAAGTGTGAGTGCGTTTATCAATGCTGCGCCTGTCTTGTGTTGGCTAATTTTGCTGCCAAGCAACCTCGACAATCAACCCCATTCAACCCCTTCCAACGCCATTCATGCACAAAGCAATTGAGTGCAGCGGTCAGCCTCGAGCAAAGCCCTGAGCGAGGGCCAAAGCGAAGCCCCACCCGTAAATGTCCTCGAGGGCGCCGATGGTGACGCTCGATATCGGCTTGACCGCGTCAGATCCCAATACACTCTGTCGGATTTGGTTGGGTGGATGATTGAGGCAAACTGGGGGCGGGGCAAGGTAAGGCGCAGCAGCATGGGCATAAACCCCAGCTTGAGGCAAACACTGCATGCCTCAGGCGAGTGGAGGCAGTTGGCTGACTTGTGACAAGGAAAAGCTTTTTTGAAAAACAATTTGGACAGCCCACCGGTTCCATGAGCTCGCCTTCAAACATGAACCTCTCCCAATGCCCGCAAGCTTCTCCCGGCTTCCCCTCAGTTTCGATTGGCAGGTTTGGCCCACAATTGGGGAGCGCGGCAAACTCGCGCGCGGCGTTGGTGCAGGCGTAATATGAGTCCACGGTTGTTCTTGGAGTGCAACTGCGCGTTTGGGTTGTGTTTTGTGAGTGGCGCAACGCGCTCGCGCCTGGATCCCTAGCACCTAAACCTCTGCGGGTTGGTAAGCGGCGAGGCACCCCGGTCCTGGGGCTTTCACACCCCAAACCACAGGCTGAGTCCCTTGTCACACCTCAACTCCAACGCCCCCGCCCTGTCACCTGGGGATGCATTTGTGCTTCTCCTGCCAGTAGAAAGGCGCGCCGAAGCCCGAAGCGTGGCCCATTTCGTGCAGGATGATGGAGCGCCACTGGTCTGGAGAATAACTGTAAAGATCATCGACGTCAAACGTCATTTTGCCGGTGATGGGGGTCTCCCAGTAGTCTTTTCTCTTATACCGGGGGCCGGCCTGGCCCAAAGTCCCTCCCTTACCATCGATCGACTTGAGCTGCGCGCGGCGGTTTGTTTGCGTGTTCAACAGGCGGGGGTTTGACTGGGCTTCGGCCAAGGCTTCAACTGAGCGTTTCACCCAGTTGGTCAGCTGGGGCGCTACTCGCGAGCAGTTTGTGTGCGCTGGCCGCACCTCGTAAAAGATCGCCACCTGCGAGCCAGGCGCGGGGGAAAGGGGGAGAGGGGATGATGGGCTTCAAGGCCTGCTTAGTCAACCCGCGGCTCAGCAAGCACGCGTCAGCGGCGACTTCAAAACACCAGGTGAACCCCAACCCAATGCCAGGTCAGCGCCAGGCCAAAGCCTGGTCAAATCCCGGTCAAACACCCACGTCATCGACAGTCATGTTGTAGCCCGGCCACCACTCAAAGCCAGAGCCCCCGTATGCTTTGGGCTCCACATCGGGCAGCTGTTTGTTTGGTGGTGCGGGTTGGAGATGTCAGGGCGCCCCTTTGGTTTTGGGTGCTGCCTCGATAGGCGGGCAGCTGCCCAGGGTGTGCGGCGCCTGTTGTTTTTGCAAGCGAGCGAGCTTCGACGGCCTGCAGCAGCAGGCAGTATGAAGCAGCGCAAAGCCCGCTGCATCCAACCCGCTCACTCACATCAACAGCCATGATCTTCTCCCAACGTACGCGGGCGGCCTGCGTTGGCCGATTGGTGCGCGGCAGCGGGGTCAGCCCAGGCCCAGCGGCTGCCGCGGCAACAACAGCGCGCCCTGCGGCCGCTTGGCACCCATCCCAGGCATTGCGCGCCACCATCCCGCCTCAAACCCCGAACCGCACCTCGAAATGGATATCGAGGTCTTTTGCGGTTCCCACGTTGATGGTCACGAGGTTGAATTTCCCTGGGGGGTGTGCACAGCAGGCAAGGGGGCTGTAAAGGTCTGATTCGTCTGTGCGTTTTTTGGGTTGGGTCAGTGCGGATTTGCGGCTGTTGCTCGGGTTTTGGGCGTAGCTTCGCGTCTGTTGCGTTAGGGGCTGTTCGCCCCTTGCTGGTGGAGTACTGCCCACGTGCAAGACAGTTCTTTCTCCCTGCCGCAAGGCACTGCCAAACACGCACCCGGGGTATAGGGAACAGGGGGCGGGGGTGGGGTGACAGGCGCGTCGAGGCAGCAGGTGGCGCGCTTGCCGGAGCCGCGGGAGGGGCCGCGTGCGGTGAGGCGGAAGGAGCAGGTGTTGCCGCAGAGCTCCTTGATGGTGCCGCAGCCGGGCACGGCTGTGGCGGGGCGGGGGTGGGGGGTTCGACTGGGGTGGGGACAGATCTGGCTTCCTGGTCAAGCTGTGCCGAGGAAGGGCAGAGGCAGCACGCATGCGCCGGGCTCCTTTCCCAAAGCCAAAACACCCAACCCCAAACCACTGCCCCAAAAGCCGCGGCTCCTAACCCGCACCGCTTGCATCAACGCAGACCACAGCTTCTTTGGGGGAAAGGGCGTCCTTGATGCCCGTGTTGACCACCCGTTGACCGTTTGACTTGGCCGGGCGCGATTTGGTCTGGGCGGCGTTCAGGGTGACCTTCAGCAGCTTCAAATTGTCACGGGACACGCAAGCCGGATTACCACCTGCGGGCGGCGGCGGCGGCGGCGTTGGGGGGTGGGGGTGGGAGGTGGGGCGTTGGCGGCGAGCAAAGGCGGCCTTTGGCGGCCGTGGGTAAGCCGGCCGCCCCTCCCCCCACTGCCACGCTGCCCTAAACCCTACACCCTGAGGCGGAGCAACGAGCGGAGCAACAGTGCGGCCAAAGCGCAAAGCCCGCACTGTCTGGCGCCAGCAGCAGCTTCTTGATCTTGGCCTCGCTCTTGAGGCAGCACGGATCATCCGAGCTGCACTCGGCCGCCACCTCCAGGTTAAAGCACGCCCTGGCCGCGGTCCCCGTGAGGAAGCTAATTTTGAAGTTGGAGGCGGCCTGGCAGTCGGCGGCTGCGGGCGGGGGGCGGCGGGCGGGGGCGGCGGCAAAGAGGGTTGCGGCGACGCGTGCGGGCGGGCTGGCCGGGGAGCGGATGCCGAGCGCGGCGCTGCGGCGCTCCGCGCAGATCAGGCCGCTGAGGGCGGTACGGTTCAGGCGAACGACGCTGGGCCCCGGGCCCCCCGGCCCCCGCCTCAGGACGCCTTGCGCCGCTCCCAAAGGCCAGGCTCACCCGCTTGCGGCAGCGCCGCCAGCGCCGCTGCGCAACAGGCGGCGATCAGCAGCATGGCGGGGCGCGCGCCGATCAGGCGCGGCGTCCTGTCCGGCGCCATCGCAGGGGCGGGTGCCCCCCGCGGCTCCTGAAGCACCCGCGCGAGTGCTTCAGGAGTTTGGGGGGACGCTGTCACCGGGGTTTGGCTGCTGGGCAGCGGGGCAGCCTCGCCGGACCGGGCGCGATGCCGTATTTCCAGGCCCCGAACCCGTGTAAAAACGCAAAAAAGTTGTGCGCGGCGGAACGAACGGGGGGGCACCCCAGGCGGCGCGCGTGACCAGCGCGTGACAACCGGCAACCTCGCATGCGCGCGTGCATGGCATGCGCACGCTGTCCCGCATGCGGCGCGCGGCTGTGTCACCGCTCCGGTGCGACGGGCCGTTGGGCTGCAGCCTGGCCTACGCACGGCCCCACTCCCCCGTCTCCAGTGCGGACACGGCCGGCGACAGCCCGATTGCCCCCGGATGCCTTGTGAGCGTGATTGCTTTGGGCGTGCGCTGGCCAGTGTCGGTCTTGCAGCGCGCCAAGCGGCGTGACGCATGGTGCACGGTTTTCGCAACCGCGGGGCTCAGTGCTGGGTTTGCGTTGCGCGTGCGTGACAGTAGGGCGAAGCTGCGGGTGTGGTGAAGGCTGCGCATGTGCGAAGTTTGTGAGGGGGGATCGGGGACTGTGAGAGCAGGCGCGGCGTTCCCGATAACAGGCTGCGGGTGAATACACATAGAAAGGCGTGGCCAGAAGGAGCGTAAGCAAACCTGGCCCGGGGTGAGCGGAAGAAATACAAATACCGCGAGCGCGCAGGGCACGCTGCGCGGCAGCCGGGGTGGTCTTGTGTGGCGCGGGGGTGTACCGCTGCCGCTTCTATTGCCGGCGGCTGCTATTGCAGGATCAGAGGGGTGCAGGAGGCGGCTGCGAGGCCGGGTTCTGTGCGTGCCAGTGCGTGCCAGTGTGCAGATTGTACCGACAAATGATGATTTTCTGCACGGCAGGCTCGGTGGATGAAAAACAGAGAGATCCAAGAGTGTGATGGCGGCAAAGAAAAGCAAGTGCGTACGGCGAGAGGGCAGAGAGGGCCGCGGCCGGTCAATCAAGGCCAGAACGCAGCCGCGAAAGGGCTGACGGGGCAACGGCCCCTGGCGTTCAAGTGAAACCCAGCGCAGGGCCTTCTTTTCGCCGGTGCGATCCCTCAACCGCCGTGGGCCCCCCGCGCCGGGCCCGGCTGCTCCTCTTCTGTTCCCTCAGCGCCGCGCCCACCGCCTAGGGAAGCCGCCGCTGCGTCGGCGGCGCGCAGGCGCCGGCCCTCGCGGCCGCCGCTGCCGGCATTGGCGGGGATGGGATCCAGCAGGATGACTTGCCCCTCCTCCAACATTGCAGGGGCCTCAGGGCCCGCGGAGATTGCGGCGTAGCAGTTCCAGGGGTCTGCCTGGGTGTAGTCCACGCTGCCGGGCCTGGGTTGGTGTTTTTGAATGTGTGCGTACGTTTATCAATGCTGTGCCTTTCTTGTTTTGGCTAAATTTGCTGCCAAGCAACCTCGACAATCAAACACATTCAGCCACTTCAAGCACCACCATGCACAATGCTGTCCCTGGTCAACGGCTCAATTTTGAGGTCAAACCAAAGGAAAGCCCCAAGCGAAGGCCAAAACAAAGCCCCACCCGTAAATGTCCTCGAGGGCGCCGATGGTGACACTCGATATCGGCATTGCCAGAGAGGTCACCTCAATATACTGTTGGGGGGTTTGGGGGGTTTGTGAGGGTGGTTGGGGTTGGTGGGGTTGTTTGGGAGGCGTTACGAGGCTTTTGAGGGGGGCATCTGAGGTACCATGTGCACTGTGTACACGAACAGTCCAAGTTCGACGCAAACACAGCGTGGTCCAAGGGACATAGATACAACTCAAATATGTCACGAAGAAAAGTGTGCACTGAAGCTCTTTGGCCCACCGGTGTCATCAGCTCGCGGTTCAAAGTCGTCTCCTGCCAATGCGCGCAGCCGCTGCCAACGCCAGCCTTGGTCTCGACTGGCAGGTTCGGCCCACAGCCAGGGAGCGCGGCAAACTCGCGCGCTGCATTGGCGCAGGTGTAAAATACGTCCGCGTTTGACCCTGGCCTGCATCTGCGTTTGGGTTTGGGTTTGGTGTGTGTGCAGCGGTGCTTGTTGGTTGCGGTGCGGTGTGTGCTGGGAAGCCCAAGGGGTGGCATGCCTTGTTACAAACTGTCAAACACACAAAGCTTGCCAACTCCTCGAGTTCTTCAATCAACCTCGAAGCCCCGACCAACTCCCAAGCCCTAGGAAAAATGCAACCCGCCGAGCCCCGTGCCTCGGGATGCATCGGTGCTTGTACTGCCAGTAGTAATCTATGCCGATGCCCAGCACGTGGCCCATTTCGTGCAGGATCACGGCGCGCCACTGGTCAGGGGTCAAAGTGGCCAGATCATCGATGTCAAACTCCATTAAGCCGGTGATGGGCGTCTCCGAGTAGTCGTTCCGCAGGTGCCGGGGGCCGGCCCGCCCCAGCACGTTCCGCTTGCCATCGATTTTCGTGAGCTGCGTGCGGCGGTTTGTTCACGTGTTTGGCTGGGGGTTTGACCGGGCTTCTGCGGAGGCTTTGACTGACTGGGGGCTGTGACAAGCGTTTGGCCAGTTCAGGTGGCGCGCAACTCGCAAGCAGAGCGTTTGCGATGGCCGCACCTGATAGAAGATCGTCACCTGTGAGCCAGGCGCGGGGAAAGCGGGAGGGGGTGATGGCCTTCAACGCCTGCTTGGTCAACCCGCGGCGCAGCAAGCATGCATCAGCAGCGACTTCACAAAACCAGGTCAAACCCACGCCAATGCCAGGTCAGCGCCAGGCCAAAGCCTTGTCAAAGCAAGGTCAAACACTCACGTCATCGATGGTCATGCTGTAGCCCGGCCACCACTCAAAGCCAGAGCCCCTGTATACGTTGGGGTCCACATCAGGCAGCTGTTTGTTTGGTGGTGCGGGTTGGAGATGTCAGGGCGCCCCTTTGGTTTTGGGTGCTGCCTCGATAGGCGGGCAGCTGCCCAGGGTGTGCGGCGCCTGTTGTTTTTGCAAGCGAGCGAGCTTCGACGGCCTGCAGCAACAGGCAGTATGAAGCAGCGCAAAGCCCGCTGCCTCCGACCCGCTCACTCACATCAACAGCCATGATCTTCTCCCAACGTACGCGGGCGGCCTGCGTTGGCCGGTAGGTGCGTGGCAGCGGGGTCAGCCCAGGCCCAGCGGCGGCCTGGCAAATGACAGCGCGCCCTGCGGCCGCTTGGCACCCATCCCAGGCATTGTGCGGCACCATCCCGCCTCAAACCCCAAACCGCACCTCGAAATATGCATCGAGGGAGGTGTTGGTTCCCACGTTGATGGTCACGAGGTTGAATTTCCCTGGGGGGTGTGAACAGAAGGCGAGGCAAGTCGTTTGGGTTTTAAGGAAACAGCTCAGGCAAACATTCAGGTCCGCATGTGCCTGCCCGCGCTGGTGACTGTTCGCCTCCCGCTGGCTGGTGGCCAGCCTGTCAAGCATGCCTCTCTGCCTCCCTGCCGCGCCGCCCGGCCTGAGAAGGCGCACCCAGAGGCAGTGGCGGCGGCCCATGGTCCGCACCAATGCTGGCAGCCGCGTTGACGCAGCAAGTGGCGCGCTTGCCGGAGCCGCGGGAGGGGCCGCGTGCGGTGAGGCGGAAGGAGCAGGCGTCGCCGCAGAGCTCCTTGATGGTGCCGCAGCCGGGCACAGCTGTGGCGGGGCGGGTTTGGGGGGTTCGGTTGGGATGATGAGGGGGCGCAGCCGCCAGAAAAGCTTGCGCGGTTTGGCAGGGCATAGGCCCCCAGCGCCCTCAACCCCGCTGGCCACCCCGCCAAAGCGGCAAACTATATTGACTGTCCGACGCAGAGATTTTCGAGAAACCCGCACCGCTGGCATCAATGCAGACCAGAGGGTCGAGAGAAAAGGAGCCCCTGACGCCCGTGTTGACCACCCGTTGACCGTTTGACTTTAACGGCCGCGATCTGATCTGGGCGGCGTCCACAGCAACCTTCAGCAGCTTCAAATTGCGCCGGGACACGCAGGCCGGATTCGCACCTGCAGTCGGGGTGGCGGCGGGGGCGTTTTGGGGGTTGGAGGGGGGACTTGGGAGGCGGGGCAGGTTGTTGCCAAGCGGGACCGGCGACGGCTCTGAAAGCACAGGGACGCGCCGACCCCGTTGCATCGCGCACCGTTTGGCACAAGCAGCAGCTTCTTGATATTCGCCTTGCTCTTGAGGCAGCACGGCTCATCCGAGCTGCAGTTGCCAGCCAGGGAAAGGCGGAAGCACGCCTGGCTTTTTGTCCCGCTGTAGTAGCTGAATTGGTAGTTCGAGGCGGCCTGGCAGTCGGCGGCTGAGGGGGCGGGAGGCGGCGGGCGGGGGCGGCGGCAAAGAGGGTTGCGGCGACGCGGGCGGGCTGGCTGGCCGGGGAGCGGATGCCGAGCGCGGCGCTTCGGCGCTCCGCGCAGATCAGGCCGCTGAGGGCGGTACGGTTCAGGCGGGGCTGGGGATCACCGGTGGACGAGGCTCCCTCGCCTTGCCGCAGGGTGCTTTGCGGCGCTCGCAAAGGCCCCAACTCACCCGCTTGCGACAGCGCAGCCAGCACCGCTGCGCAACAGGCGGCGATCAGCAGCAGGCTGGTGGGGCGCGCGCGGCGCAGGCGCGGCGTCCCGTCAGGCGGCATCGCAGGGGCGGGTGCCCCCTGCCCGCGGCTCAAAGTTGATCCAGCACCCGCGCGATCCTTCAGGAGTTTGGGGGGACCCTGTCACCGGGCTTGGCAGGCGCGGCCCACAATTCACGATTGGCCCGAGACTCGTCGGATCGGTCACGACGCGTGAAAAAGACACGGGAACGTAGTCACGAACGAACGCGATTGTGCAGGGGACGTCGCACTGCCCTGATGCAGCGGCTGGTGGCTGGCCACGCGATCCCCGCCAGGCCGTGTGGTGAATCGCGACCGCCAGGCGGCCGCCACCGCGCGCAAGTCACAAGCCGCCGCAAGCCTCCCTTACAAAGCCGGAAACTTTGTGTTGAACCCACCTCCCAACCGCAGGAGCGTACCGCTAGTACCGTACGGTAACTCGAGCCCCGTTTGATCTTTACGGTACAACGGCGCTCAGTTGCGTGCTTGCACACTACAGGTGAGACGGCTTTGCAGCGAGTGGGCATTTTTTTCTTTTCCAGCTGCCACGGATGGCGCTGTCTGCATTAGGTGCCCTTGAGGCGGGGCGCTATTGCTGCCAAGCCTGGCTTGAGGGCGTCTTGGCAGTGCTTTGTGCTGTGTTGGCTGGTATTCAAGTGTTCAGGATGGGGGCAAAGGGGGGCATGCGGGCCGAGTGGCCGAAGGGTTCTGTGCATCGGATAGGCACAGTGCGGTTGGTAGTGGGGCATGCGGTTGTGCTGCGGTGGCATGCATTGGGGCAGTGCGCGTGTGGCAGCGTGCGCGTGCATCTGGCATGCTAGTACCGTAGTACGGTGCGCATGTGGCAGCCTAGCGCGCGTGGGTGCCATCTCGCCCAGACTGCATGTGTGTTTGAGCTTCGCCGCACAACCGAGGGCAGTGCCAGCAGCAGCACCTCGAGGGGGGGGCCTGCGCATGCGCGTGTGCGTGCGTGTACGTGCGGGCGGGCGCGGCCCGGCCGCGCAGCCCCGGTTCAACGAAGCAGGCAGGGCGCGGACATCGCGAAAAAAAAAAAAAAAAAACCCACGCGCCAGGAATGAGTGGTAGTCAAAGCTGCAGGGTGCGGGCCGGGGCGCACCCTGCGCGGCGCAGCCGCGCTGCCGACGTTCCTTTGGGGTGCCAAACCCCCAGAGTCGTGCCCGAGTCGCTCGCAGCGACGGGAGGCGCCGCCGCCGCCAACGCGCCGGCAGCAGTCAGTCCGTCCAGTCCGGCTGTATCAACTCGAAAGAAACCTCCGGCTTCGGACTGCCCACGGCGCCCAAAGCAGCCGCCTGAATGGTGCTCGTTCCCCCGCCGCAGAGCCAGGGGTCCGCGACTCCGTAGTTGATTGATCCGCGCCTGTTTTGTTTTGTTTTGTTTTGTTTTGTTTTGTTTTGTTTTGTTTTGTTTTGTTTTGTTTTGTTTTGTTTTGTTTTGTTTTGTTTTGTTTTGTTTTGTTTTGTTTTGTTTTGTTTTGTTTTGTTTTGTTTTGTTTTGTTTTGTTT